>CM042697.1:468367291-468759791 GCA_023614405.1 Avena insularis | reverse complement strand
CGGGACGTACCCTGGAGGCAGTCGCAGTTCTCGGCCTCCTTGCGGACGACGTCGAGGACGGAGTCGATGAGCTCGGCGCCCTCGGTGTAGTGTCCCTTGGCCCAGTTGTTGCCGGCGCCGGACTGGCCGAAGACGAAGTTGTCGGGGCGGAAGATCTGGCCGTATGGCCCGGAGCGCACCGAGTCCATGGTGCCCGGCTCGAGGTCCATGAGCACGGCGCGGGGCACGTAGCGGCCGCCGCTGGCCTCGTTGTAGTAGACGTTGATGCGCTCGAGCTGGAGGTCGGCGTCGCCCGCGTACTTGCCCGTCTGGTCGATGCCGTGCTCGTCGCAGATCACCTCCCAGAACTTGGCCCCGATCTGGTTGCCGCATTGGCCGCCCTGGATGTGCAGGATTTCCCTCATGGCCGCGGCGCGAGGGGGTGGGAGGGGGAGCGGCGGGGTTAGCTAGGGTTCCGGCGAGGTGGGGTTTAGGGGGAGGCCGAGGCGAAGATGGCTGAATGGAGAGGAGAGAGAGGGGTGGCCGGGTGGACAGTTGTTTTATTGGAGGCGTGGGAGCATTTCGAAATGTTTCGAAAATTCTCCGTCTTCCCGTGTGACCGCGCACCGGCGAGGGTTCGGTTTGAAAATTGAAATGTGGCAATTTGCGCATGGAGTCAATTAGGTTACATCTTGCCAAGTTGGGATGGAGTGCATATGAGATACTAGCTCAATACTAACATTAGGATGGAGTCAATTAACTTGGGATGGAGTAGTTGTAAATTTGAAGAGGTTCTAACATTAGGTTACATCTTGTCGAGAAAATGCGTGTCAATTGTTGAAAAATGTTCTGTACAATTCCCGTTTTCATGTGACCGCTCAATGTTCTGGTTTAAAATGTCTGAGATCTTTTCTTTCCGTGGAACAAAGCGGGGAATGTGAATAAATTTAAGAAAACACAAGGTCAGGCGTAAACATATTTTCTTACATATGAAATAGCTAAATGATTATAAATTTAGAGAGAAAAAGCCTTCTACTCACCTAGATGATCCACATGCTGCGTCCGCCGAACCCGGCGGGAGACACACGTCCCTGAACGTGGCGAGAGAAATTGTGGGTCCCACCACTTACAGTTCTTATCCCTCCCATTGAATCTCATTTGCTCGTTTTCAGTCGCTTTTCCCCTCCCCGCATCCCTCTTTATTTTCCTTTGCCACCGGTTCCCCGCTTCGCTATTGGTTACCCGCACCAGCACCTGCTGCTATTTTCCCCTTGCCTCCACTCTCAAAATATCAGCATACTCCCAAAACGCCTATTCAACACCACTGCCACACACTTTCGAACACCCCAGTTAAGACGCTCTAACACCAAGCATGCCACCGCCACGCAAAGAAGGGGGCACCACGTGTCTCATGAACGCGAGAACTGTATCCGTCACCGTCCGTTGAGTTGTCTCTCTCCCAATATTTTTTCCCATTTGCAAGTTGCATTTCACTTTAATTTATGCTATCTAAAGTACTCCACTTGTATGTCCACATCCTTTGTTTTTTAAGCCCATGTCAAAATGTAGTTCTACCGATTAATACTATGGCATACCTAAGCACGCGCTTGTATTCGCAGCCTGAAATGCACATAGGAATTCAGTAGGTTCGGTCGAGACATAAAGGTTCCTTCGCAAGCCAAGGATTCCACCAAAATCTTACTAGATTACCTTTATTCAGTATTTTCCTGCCAGTTCCAACAAGTAGGGTTGCTTACTCTAGGCTTTACCATGGCAACTATTTTATTATGAATATATTTGGTAAAAAAATTATTTGCCATAGAGTTTTCAACATTTGCCACTATTTTGCATAGTTAACTAATATTTCATATTTTTCGAACCTTTAACCATAGGCTCCCTTTACTCTTTGATATGCAAATACTGGTCCATCTCACCATATTATATTTTCTTTTTTACTATTACTCTTTGATATGCAAATACTTGTCCATCTAACCATAGGCTCCCTTTACTCTTTGAGTATGTTTACCAAGTTTCTCGATGTCCAATGAGAGTTGACAAGTAATAAAAGAGAATACCCGAGTGAAGAGTCAAAACGAAAAGAGTTCCATGCATCGCGCTTTTAATGAGCTTCACATCTAGGATATTTTTGCAATATTTTGTAAAGCAACAAATGTAACATGAACTCACATGTACTTAGGGCATGTTTGATTCAAAGGATTTGTATAGGAAATTTCTAGGATTAAATCCTATAGAAAATTTTTCTATGATGGTTGTTTGATTTGTAGGATTGATTCCTATAGGAGATTGCACATGAAATCTAACACCTACCCAAACCTCTTTCTTAGAATCCTTTGTGTTTACTGTGATGGAATCAAACTAATTTTTTTGCATGTGGGTTTCTATAGGGTTGAAGTGGGCATGACATTGCAATCTTATGTTTTCCTATTCCTCGTTTTTTACTATCCTACAAATCAAACAAGCCCTTAAGAAGCAATGAACCATCTTGATAGGTGAACATATCATCATAAAAGTTTGTGATGTCATGCACAAGTCTTAATCTATCGTTAGTGTTGAACTCGATATATTTTTAATTTCTCTACGATGAACAAAAACCTTGTACAATATGAAAAAGGATAATGTTAATTGATAACTTGCTGAAAGATCCACTTGACTCAAGAAATCAGATAAAATTATCTCGACCAAGATGTGTATGTTGATCCGGTTAATCCACTCAAAATCTACCGTGAACAATCACTCAACCAAATGTATTTATGACCCATGCATTCATCTAAGAAAGTGCTTGCATGCATGAATGATTTATGTATCCCCATGTCTATAGAGCAATATATAGCACTTTACACATATGTTCCATGACAAGCAAAAACCATGTTTAATACATCTTGTGCATCTATGTTACCCTACTAAGGGCCACAAGTGCGCAACATGAAGATTGGCCAATCTATCTCCATCACTGAAAAAATTAGCGTGCTATAGTACTGATTTAGCGTCTCTATAGCGAATCTAGAGACTCTACGGAACTGGTTTGTCACATCTTCTAATGTCCCAATATTGATATAAGCACTTGTGGATGTGCCATCCGTGGCAACTAGTGATGAACTACTGTTGCTCCTCTCTCATGACCAGATGCATGATTGTCATTCAAACCGTTGGATTTTCTCGATCATCTTGTGGTCGATCACCCTTGTGTGGAGACGGTACACATCACCATCTCTAGTTTGGTGTCCATCGCCTTGTTGTCGAGTACAAATATCTAGAAGGGTAGCCACGGTGCACGCTAAATGACATGAGCGTGCCATCTACTTCGGTGGCAAGATGGTTTATAGATGAAAGATTACATAGTGCGTGCCAAAGATTTGTCATTGAACTTGCAGTGGCACGGTCATGCGCGAAGTTAACCATATTCATTAGGAGGAACTCTTTCTTTGTCGGTCTCATGAGCTTCGTCAAAAAGATGTGTCCTCTCTCGATATTGACATCAAGTTGACTTGTTAAGAACCAGCTAGTGTGCCATGGACCATATATCTGGCCACGCTCCTTCATGTTGAAGCATTTATGGAAGCACTCACAAAACACGACTTGTACTTATCCACGCCGTCATTAGCACTTCAAAGGTTGTAGTCTAGCTTACGCTACAACTCCCACATATCGATGAGTAGGTTGCACATTGCAGACGGAATGGCATCACGTTGGAGGTCGTCATCACGTGGATACAAAGTGCGCCTACAATTAAACAGGAGGCCTTCGCGCGTGGCGAGCGGCACGACGCAGCTCAACGTCAGTGGCTCGGATGAAGAAGCTCAAGGGAAAGCTATGAGTTCCAAGCAAGGAAAGCGAGTTTTGTCGTTGTCGAATCCATAATCACCTACACACGCACTCACAGCATGTAGACTAAAAAGCTTCAATTGTATCATCAGTTCCATATCTTCAGAATTATGTGGAGATCCTGCGAGTGCTCCCTAGGATTACATTGGATGTGAAAGGTAAAGTGCCTATTATTGATTTGGATTATCCTTGGCCAGTACTCGTTGATGAACCAGTATCAGAGTGGAAACCACCAGCGCATGGCTGGGCAAAAATTAACGTGGATGCGGGATTGGACTTCGGGAGCAAGGTGGCAGGTCTGGGCGTGGCAGCGAGAGACCATGTAGGTGAGGTGCTATTCTCAGCTTGGAAACGGGTAGTCTCGTGTGCTAGTGCAGAGGAAGCGGAGATTTTGGATATGTTGGAAGGATTACGTCTAGCGAGCCTAAACATCGACAAACCCGTGGTTTTTGAGACCAATTTCTCCAGGGTTGCGCAGGTGCTGATGTCAAAGTTGGAGGATCGCTCGGCTTGTTGGTGCTTGTTTAAGGAGGCGCAAGATTGGACGATTGAGCTGCCGGATAGCCGAGTTAATGAAATTGGCGGAGTTAGCAATAAAGTGGCGCACGAGTTAGCACAAATAGGAAAGCTTGAGTTCAGTGGTGTGTTGCTCGGTTCAGTTCCTCCATGCATGGTGAATCTAACCGAGCATGATTGTATCGGGAGGACGCAGCGTCCCTGCTTCCCGGCGCTTGCCCGGGCTTCGTTGCCGTCCGCCCCTTGCGCGAGAGAAATTCTAGCGATGAAATCATGTCTGACTAGGGGCAAAACTGTTTGCTTCGTGAGCCTAGGCCTTGGTTGTGCCTCGCATTAGAAAATTTGGCCATGATCGTCTCGAATCGTCCTTGGAAAAGTTGTCCATGACCGTCTCGCATTGGAAAAGTTGTCCAAGACTCGTCCATGCAACGCCCGTCCATCCATCCCTATGCCTATCGCACTCGAATCTCACTGTTACCGTTACTGTTACTATTGCTCATGTTTCACTATTGATGTTGCTTTGCTGTTGCTACTACAAACTGTTGCTACTGATAAACTTCTGTGAGCAAGAACTATTTTCAGGTGCAGCTGAACTGACAACTCAGTTGTTAAGGCTTGTAAGTATTCTTTGGCTCCCCTTGTGTCGAAACAATAAATTGGATAATACTACCCGCGAAGACTGTTGCGATCCCCTACACTTGTGGGTCATCAAGACTATTTCTGGCGCCGTTGCCGCGGAGCATACTTTATTTGTAAGTTCACTTGGATCTATTATTGTTCACTGCTACTCTGTTCATTATGGGTAAGTCTTGTGATGGAAAGTTTCCTATTTTACCATCCACTACAAGAAGAGGTACAGTCCTAAATACCTCTGTTGCTCTTGATTCACCGTCTGTTATAAGTAAGCTTGTCACACCACCACCACATACTCATGCTACACACACTGCTACTACTGCTGAATATGAAACTGCTTTTGATGCTCATGATGTTACTTCTACTGTGCTTGATGCGAGTGGTTCACTAGGTCCTTTTCTAGATGCTACTATGGCTAGTCTAGGAAATACCGAAACTCCTAGTGAAGACACTGTTACACCTGTTAGCTCACCTGAGTCTGGAGAAAGTTATGATATTAATGATGGTTACATTGAGTTCACTGATGAATTTGTTGACGAGTGCAGAAACACACATGGTACTAGTGCTATTAAGAGTCTCCTTGCTAGATGCACCATTATGCCTAAACTGTCCCCTGATCCTAAGTTTGCCACCTCTACCATAGATATTAAAGATAAAGATTATGAATTCTCTCTTGATTTATCCTACTTGGACATTGTTGAGAAAGAACCTTTTTGTGGGGCTGAAAATGAGAGTGTTGTGTCTCATATGAATGAGCTTTCTACTATGAGTGCTTTGTTCTCTGATGATTTTAAGATGCGCAAGTACTTTGTTACTAAGATCTTCCCTTTTCACTAAAAGGAGAAGCTAGGGCCTGGTTTAATAGATTACCTCCTGGTTCCATTGATAGCCCTAATTGCTTGATTGCTTCTTTCTTTCAGAAATATTTTTCTCCCAGTGCTAGACATGCTGCTTTGAAGAGACTTTTTGATTTTAAACATGGAGAAGAAGAGAAATTGCCTGAGTCATGGACAAGGTTCTATGCCTTGATTCATGCACATCATGGATGTCCATTGCCTAAGAATGAGCTTCTTGATATTTATTATAATGGACTAACTGATGATTCTAGGACCTACCTAGATAGCTTTGCTGATTGTGTTTTCAGGAAAAGAACTCCTACAGATGTTGAAGAATTAATGGCTAAGATAAACAAGAATTATGATGATTGGACTTCAACTGAGCTTAATACACCTGAGCCTATTACTCCTGAACCAGTTGTGCCTGAACCAGTTCCAACACCAACACCAAAGAAGAGGGGAGTTATTGCATTAAATGATGAAGTGACGAAGGAAGCTAAGAAATGTCTAAAGGAGAAAGGTATTAGAGTTGAAGATGTGAAGAATTTACCTCCTATAGAAGAATTATGTAAGCCAATTTCCCACTCATCTACTATTGAGGTACACTCTCTCCAACACTTTGATGAAGGTGACATTCCTTATGGTAAGCCTCCTGATCAATGCTTAGAGGAACTTGACACATTTATTGTTAAACAAGGTAATTTTAATAAACAAGTTCAGAATCATTTATTGGAAAACTCTAGAGCTATCAATGAGTTGAAAGATATTGTGGAAAGAACTTCTAATGATATTAAAATGCTTTGTAAACACTTTCAAATGGTTTAAACCCAACTTGATCAACTTGCTAAGATACAAAAGGATATGCTAGTTAATGCCTCAAGAAATAAACATGCTTATGGAATTAGAACTAGGAGTGGTATAGCTACTCAAAATCCTTTATATCCTGAAGGACACCCTAAAAGAATTGAGTAGGACTCTCAACAAGGTGAGAGTAGTGGTAGTCCTCGTAAGAGAAAGAAAAAGAAACATAAGATAGTTGAGGAAGCACTTGAACCTGCTGTAGATCCTAATAGTATATCTGTCTCTGATGCTAAAACTGAGAGTGGTAATAATAATGATGCTCCTGATAAGGAGGAAGTTGAGGAAGAACCTGAGAAGCACACTAAGAACACTAGGTACACTAAGGAAGATTTTATTGCTAATAAACATGGTAAAGATAGAGAACCTTGGGTGCATAAACCTATGCCTTTTCCAGGTAAGAAACACAAGTCAAAGGAGGAAGAACACTACACCAAGTTTTGTGAGTGGATGAAACCTTTATTTTTGCAAATTCCTTTGACTGATGCTATTAAGTTGCCTCCTTATTCAAATATATGAAAGATATTGTCTCTAATAAAAGGAAGATTCCTAATGAGGAGATTTCTACTTTGCTTGCCAATTACTCCTTCAATAGTAAGGTTCCAAAGAAACTTGGTGATCCAGGTATACCAACTATTCTTTGCTCTAATAAGAACAATTATGTTAGAACTGCTTTATGTGATTTGGGAGCTGGAGTTAGTGTTATGCCTTTTTCTCTCTACAAGAGACTCCAGCTAGAAAAGCTGATACCAACTGATATATCTTTGCAAATGGCTGATAAGTCAACTACTATTCCTGTTAGTATATGTGAGGATGTTCCTGTTCAAGTGGCTCATAATTGCTTGGTTTTAACTGATTTTGTTGTGCTTGAAATGCCTGAAGATGATAATATGTCTATTATTCTTGGGAGACCTTTTCTTAATACTGCAGGTGCTGCCATTAATTGTAATCAAGGAAAAGTAACATTCAATATTAATGACAAAGAGCATACTGTTTATTTCCCCAAGAAGGTTGTTAGAAGCTATTGCCTAAATTCCATTGAAAATATTGAGAGCATCAAGGTTGGAGAAATATATTGTCCCATTCCACAGGAAAATTTTGAAACTATTATGATTGAGACCATTGCTATCAAGTATGAGGTAACATAATCACCTTGTGGAATGCAAAGTTTTGTTTCATATAAGATTGTTTTGGTAACAAGACTTGATCAACCTTGTTAACAAAAGGATTTTAATGAACAAAATAATGTTTTCACTATGGTTATACTTGCTTTCTTTTACTTTTCTCCTTCCTAGTCTTTGTCGTTCTTTTGCTAGCTTTGGTTTTGCTAGTTATTTGCTTGTTAGTTTGCCTTAGAGCTTCTGTAGTTTGGATTTTGGTTTGCTTCTTCTGAAAAAACTGTTTCTGCGAGAAAATCAATTTTCATACCCTGAAAATTGACCAAAAATAAAGTTTCCCGAAGAATCCCAGAAAATTCAAAATAAATTTTTCCTCGAAAAAAGGGGCAGAGGGACACCTGAAGTGACCCAGGGGCCACCCCAGGCCACCACACCCATGGTAGGCGGCGCTACCAGGTGGGGGTCCGCCCACCTGGGCCCCTCCAGGCTGCCTCCTCAAAGCCATCTTCTTTCTCTCTCCCGAAAAACACCGGAAAACTTGCTCAAGCTCGAGTTCTTGCTGTTCTTGCTCGCGATTTTCGATATCCTTGCTCAACCCATCTTTGCTGCTGATTTTTGGAGAGATTGCTCCTTGGTATGTGCCTCCTCCACTTGTCCAATTAGATTTGTGATTGGTAGATTGTATCTTGAGTATTTTGCTGCTATAGGTGACAGGTTGTTTGAGCTTGCATGCTTGTTCTATGCTTAGAAACTTTATTTTGATGCATGTGTATCCCTCTAGCAAGTTCATATAGTAGTTGCTCATCATTTATCAACTTGGAAATCACTTGGTTTGATGTTTGTCTAAAAATTTCAGAATAGAGTGGTCATGGATAACCACACATTTGGAGAGATATTTGAGGGTGATGCACCTAGAAGGCAAGGCTTCCAAGATCATCCACCAGTGTCAGGACCTCATACAATGAGGATCTCATCACTCTGCGATTTAGTGACGAGGGAGATGAGGGGGATGCGCATCCCTTCGCCTTTCCTTGCCAAACCTTCTTGCGGGCTGCTGGGATTCTTGATGATTTTATGACCTTGGTGCGGAGGGCTGGTCTAACAAGTCTTATGTAGGATGAGAGTGTGCAATATGCTATGCTCACCAAAACATTTGTGGAGAGTTTCTCCTTTACTAACAGTGTGTTCCATCCATATGTTTCTTTCAAAGTTTATGGCAGGTCTTACCATATGACATTGAAGAAATTTTGTGGGGCTCTTGGACTTGGTACAGCTGGGTCAGCAAAGAATATTCCAGCTCAACCCGCTGATTTGTTGGAGCTCTATCGCGGAATAACCAACGCCGATAACCGTAGAGCTCAACGGGGAAAGATAAGAAACATTCAGCTTCCAGCCATCAGGCATTTTCACTTACTATCTTGACACTAGTGTTCTTGGTAGGGAGAACACTAGTAATATTTCCAGTTATCATTTGGCTTTCTTAGCTGCTGCGCTCAACAATGAAACCAATTATAATCTTGGTTCTCTCATTGCTCGTCGCTTAACAACTAAGGGACCCATTTATGGTGGAGTTATTGCTATGCGTGTTGTTGCTTCTTTGGACATTGCTGATGATCCAAATGTTACAATTTTGGCTCCTCAGAGGCTTGATCTTGCTGCCATGAAGGCACACCATTTTGTCACTAATGGCTCTTCCATTGAGAACTTGGTCTATAAAATGTTGTTTATTGACGGGGAAGAGAGAGAGAGAGATCCCTCTCCCCCAAACCACTTTCTTCAGTATTTCTCAAGGACCTTTGTCACGCTCCAAGGAGGAGATGGATGAGATGCTGCGCTCTCTTGCATTCCATGGGCACTATCAGGAGGAAGCTCCCTCTTACGACCCCGCGGTACACTACACAGGTGAGTCCTCGAGCTCGTATCAGGACGAGGGAGCCTCCTCGTCATACTACGGAGGTGCACCTACTTGGGCACCATGGGATTGAGCCCCACTTAGGCCAAAAGCCTAAGCTTGGGGGGAGGTATACCGACATCACACTCATCTATATAGCATGTTCGGTCGGTTCTTTGTATATCCATTGTTTCGTTTTTTGGTTCTTGTTGCTTCTTTCTCAAAAACACAAAAATACCAAAAATATTTTTGTTGTTTCTCTTGGTTTGTTTTTTTTGTTTCTTTGCTTTGGTTTACCTTAAAATAAAAATCCAAAAAGATTTTGCTTTGCTTGGTTTGTTTTTGCTTTGCTTGTTTTTGCTTTGTTGGCTTTCTTTAAAAAATCAAAAACACCAAAAATATTTGTTGTTCTTCTTTGGTTTTGTGAGTTCTTTGCAGGGTTCAGCCGTCCTCCGTGGAATTTGGTTTTCATGTTATTATTCACGTCACACAAGTGAAGGGCAATAATGAAGATTAAGACAACTTGAGGAGTGGTAAGAGGCTGGTAATGAACTCTATTTGTTTCATTTTTGTACATATACTCATCATTGTGAGCATGCTTAGTCTGTTCATGGTAAGAAGTGTGTTACTAATGGATGTTTAGTAGTTCTTGCTTGTCTATGATTAGCTCCAGCTTGCTAATAGTTTTTAGCATGTCATATGAATGTTTGCTTGCATTGTTTTATTCATATTTTGGTATGATATTGTGGTATCCTCTGACGACTATCTACGCACAGCCTGTTGGGAACCCGAAGAGAAAGATGTGAATCAGCAAGCAGTAAGTTTTCCCTCAGTTGAGACCGAGGTTATCGAACCTGAAGGAGGAAGGAAACGACACACATGTGTTGTAAGCAACGCGGAAACCTGCACAACACAAACTCAAGACTTTGCCCCAACGAACAATGAGGTTGTCAAGCTCACCGGTTTGCTATAACAAAGGATTAAATGTATGGTGTGGAAGGTAATGGTTTGCAGCAAGTAAACAAGTAACAGTGGAAGATGTATCAATGGTAAAGATTGGACCAGGGTCCATAGTTCACTAGAGGTGCTCTCCTTAGATAAACAACATGGCATGAAGGGTAAACAAATTACAGCGGGGCAATTGACAGGAACTGAGCAAGGCATAACAATGCAATTACTAGTCAGAAAGATCCTATGAGATTCGATTGGGCAATACAACAAGATACATAGACCGCCATCCAACTGCATCTATGACTAGAAGTCCACCTTGAGTTATCATCCAACCCCTCCAAAGATTAAGTTGCAAGCAACAGACAACTGCTTTAAGCAAAGTGTGTAAGGTAAACAGTCCACATGTTCCATGAACAAGAGACCATTGTTTTCTCCCTAGTAGCAACATCACATCTACAACCGAAGAGATTTCTATCACTTCCCTTGGAAACTAGAGGCATGAACCCACTATCGAGCATAAATACCCCCACTTGGAGTCACTAGCAACTACTTGGCCAATATAGCTACTAACAACGGAGAGCATGCAAGAACACAAACAACACAGACATGATAGAATCATAAAGACAAAACCATTAATCAAACCAACATAATAATCTCAATATCCATCGGATCCCTAGAAACACAAGATGCATGATTACAAATATATTAGATCTTGATCATGAACGGAGCTCACAAGATCTATACATGAAAGCACAAAGGACGAGATACAACCATCTAGCTACTACATGGACCCATAGTCCAAGGTGGAACTACTCACGCATCATACCGGAGAGAAGGCCTCCGGGATGATCTCCCCTCCGGCAGGGTGCCAGGAAGAACTTCAGATCCTGCCGATCTAGGGACGATGGTGGTGGCGGCTATAGACGGTTTCGTGGATATTTGATCGGGTGCTTAGGGTTTCTGCATCGGGGGGCTTCTTATAGGCGAAGGGGGAGACCGAGGAGGCGACCAGGGTGCCCAAACCCTAGCCAGGCGCGGGGCTGGGCCCACCCGCGCCTGGGGTGGGTCTGGCCCCCTGGCTGGCCCCTCCGGCTCTCCTCTGGACTTCTTGTTCCCCACGGAAAGTAATTGACTTTGACGTTTGTCCCGTCCAATTCCAAGAATATTTCTGTACTAACTTTTTTGAAACCAAAAACAGCAGAAAACAGGCATCTGGCACTGTTGCAACTTGTTAATAGGTTAGTACCAGAAAACATGTAAAAACCACCTCAAAGTGTAGACAAGCAAAGCAAAGTAGATACAAAACAAGCATGGAGCATCAAAAATTATAGGTACGTTTCCAACGTATCAACATTCCCAAGCTTAACTCATGCTCGTCCTCGAGTAGGTAAGTGATAAAAGAATAATTTTTTAGGTGACATGCACCCTCACAATAAAGATCCAACCATTTGCAAGCATTGAAAGCTGGGATCAAAGAACTCTAAACATGTGCATGAAAGATGGAGTTATAACAATAGGATATAGTAACTATGCATGCAACATGACAAGCTACAAACAAAGATCATGAATAACATGCATTGAAAAACGTTTGTTTGTTTCACATACAGAAAACATAGCATAGTGGCAATCAGCTTGTGCCTCATAGAGTAGCAAATAGATGCATAGGACACCTGCAAAGTTCAGAAGGGTGACTAGAAACAAGTAGCACAAGAACAAGTAATATCACAATATGCATCAATTAATAAGCTTCAGAACACTGCACACAGAATGACAACTATGCTCTCTTAATGTTGCCTAAAGGTAGAAGGTGGAGACTCAATAATAGTGGAAGAAAGGCTTTTTTGTAAAGGAAGCAGTGATTACAAGTTTCAAAAAGAGCTTCCAAAAATTATGGTACTTGTTAGCTTTCAGCCCTCATTGCCCCTATCATAAGCATCTTGAAGTGGTTAAGGTTAAAGTGTCAAAGCTGGAGTATATGCTTGGCGAAGTATAAGTTGGCAATCTCATGTCCCTTGAATATGAGGGCCACACCTCATGCATACTCAACTTTGGGTCCAGGTAAGTTCTTGCCACTGTAAGTATTTGCATAACATTGAGAACCGCCAACGGGGTACCCCTTGCACATGGTACATGAGCTTTCCCATAACCAAAATGACAAGGCAAGCAGACAATGGGCATCTCAGCAATCTTTTTATTTACCATATGCATAGCATTTTATTGAGGATGCTTCATAGATAGCTCATTATGGTGATGCTGCAAGTTTCCACCATGATTAGGCATGGCTTAGGCTAGCGGCCCAGGCGTTTCTCTAACACAGGATACAAACTCCATGGACTTACAAGTTCCCTCTTTATTTCACACCGGTGATATCCATAGACAAAATAACATGATATCAACTGAGTACAAAGTACAAGTGCAATGTTGAAAACGTTCCCTGTGACAGCATGGTTCTGCTAATTCCAACGTATAAGTGCAAGCATATACAACACAGATGACACAATGGTTCAAGTTTATTAGGGGCAAGGAATATAAAGTCTGCCATCAAGTTTGTGAGGGCGTTAATCACTAAGTTTTCACATAACAAAATACTTTTTAATTGGAATATAGATGAAAACAATAATGTACTTGGAATGGTGTAACACACCATGCATAGGAATTTATAGTGGACACTTTGGAATAACTTGGTTTTGGGAGTTGGAAGCATGAGTAGAGCTTACTCATACAAGTGGAGGCTAGCAAAAGACTAGGAGCAACCAACTAAGAGAGCAATAATGGTCATAATCATGCAGAGCGACAAAACATTACTAATCAAAGCATAGAGTGGTACTACAAGTCAAGGACTAAATGATCATAGAGGGTATGGTGACTTTTTCATAGTCATAATATGGTTTGAGCATGTGCCAAGTCAACCCAAACAAAGCACCAAAGGAGAATACCACAATACTATGCTTTTGTATGCTAAAACAACACACGATTCTTTCAAGGCACACTAAGCAATACCAATTGTTTGGAAAAAGTCATGTTACAGCAATAATAACTAAGCATAAGGTCAAAACAATACCTAGCATGTCATGTTAAAGTCTAAGTCACAGTCAATCCAAGCTCCTCTTGCACTTTCAAGCAAGAACTTTCTACTCATTTCCAACACCAATCGACTTATTTGAAAGAACACAATGAGAACGGGGGTCCAAACCACTTTATTCAAGCAAACTAAACAAACTAAGCAATGCAAACTAAAACTAAGACGCTCCAAGAACAACACAACAGTGCATGAAACAATAAAAACGAAGTGTCTAGAAAGACCTGAGCTTTTTATTGATGAAGAAGGGGATGCCTTGGGCATCCCCAAGCTTTGACGCTTGTATCTCTTGGATATTTATTGGGGTTACACCAGGTGACATACCTAAGCTTGAGTTTTTATCCATTCTTCTTCTCATTACATCATTCTCTCTCTACACCTGAAAATTTTCCTTCATACAAAACTTCACACAATCTTCATTAGCAATATTAGTGTATTCAAAATATAATAGACCTTTGGGTTTAGCTTTAGAACAAAAAAACTTTTCACTAAAAACACAATCTACTGTATCAACTCCTTCAAAAATCTCAATTTCCCAAAAAGAACCCAAAAAGGAATCAATAAGAAGCAAATGCAAATAATGGCAAAAATCTGTCAAATCAGACCAGCAGGTATAAATCTATTTTTTAGAAAACCTTATGTTGATCAAATTAAAAAGTTTTGAACTAACGAAAGTTAGATAACATACTTGAGGATTTATTCGTAAATTTTCAGCTCAATCCGACTTACAGAGACTCCTCACGAATTTTTATGGTGGAGGACAGAAATCTGTTTCGGGACAGCAACTCTCCAAATCTTATTTCCCTCTCATTAGAGGTCATTATTGGAATAAAAATCAAACAAAAAGGATAAGGAGAGGTCATTACTGAAGTAATAACTTCCAAGACTCAAGGAAACTCTTGGATTATCTCCCAACAAGTACTTTTCTTTAACGCCTTTAAGTTAGGCACAAGAAGCAAGAAATCAAGTATTTTCAAATGAAGAAGCATTAGCATCAAACCTTGCTTTAAAAGGAGGAGCAAAAAGCAACTTATTTCTCCTCATAGGGAAGTGTTCAATACCTTTCTTTAATGGAAATTGATATTTAATGGTGCCTTCTTTCATATCAATGATGGCACCAACAGTTCTAAGAAAAGGTCTGCCCAAAGTAATAGGACAAGAAGCATTGTATTCAACATCCATAACATAGAAATAAACAGGGACATAAGCATTGTTAACCATAATGAGAACATCATTAATACTCCCCATGAGTTTGTTCTTAGCATTATCATTAAGTGGGACATCCAAATAACAATCTTCTAAAGGTGGCAAATCAAGCATTTCATAAATCTTCGTAGGCATAATAGAGATACTAGAACCAAGATCACATGAAGCTTTGAGATCAAAGTCATTCACCTGCATATTAACAATGGGTTCCAAACTATCTTCTACTTTCCTAGGAATAGAAGCTTTGTGTTTTAACTTCTCTTCCTTAATCTTAAAAAGAGCATCTGTAATATGTTTGGTGAAAGCAACATGCATATCACTAGCATAAGGGCTTCTAGCAAGTTTTTGCAGGAACAAAATCACTTCAGAAATATTGCAACCATCAAGATCAAAATCAAACTTAGCATCACTAATAGTAGACTCATTAGACTTAGACATTATAGGAGGAGGAATAGGGACTTCTTGTGGTTTAGTGGTATCCATTCTAGTGATGGTTCACACACTATTGTTTCTATCAATTTCAGCTTCCCTTTCCCACTTAGCATGAAGTTGAGCTAAAAGTCTAAAAAATTTATCAATAGTAACTTGTATGGCATGAGTAGCAGCAAAGGTACTTTCCATGGTTTCAGGTTTAGCAGCCATTTTATTAATCAAGGAGTTCTGTGCTTCAGACAAAGAGGAAATATTTTTGTCAACAGTTAAAAGCTTTTCCTCCACGGTCTTGTTAAAAGCGGTTTGTTTACTAATAAAGTCTTTGAGCATAACTTCAAGTTCAGAGGGGGCACTTCTAGCATTGTTGTAGGAGTTTCCATAGGAATTTCCATTATTAGGAGGATAAGGCCTATAATTGTTGTTGCTACCAAAATTATTCCTATAGGCATTGCTATTGAAATTGTTGTTTCTAATTAAGTTCACATCAACTTGCTCTTCTTGAGAAACCAAAGAGGCTAGGGGAACATTATTTGGATCTAAAGGAGCTTTCCCATTAACAAGCATAGCCATAATAACATCAATCTTATCACTCAAAGAGGAGGTTTCTTCAACAGAATTTACTTTCTTACCATGTGGGGCTCTCTCGGTGTGCCATTCAGAGTAATTAACCATCATATTATCAAGGAGTTTTGTTGCAGCACCCAAAGTGATGCTCATAAAGGTACCTCCAGTAGCTGAATCCAACAGGTTTCTTCAAGATAAGTTTAAACCTGCATAAAAAGTCTAGATAATCATCCAAGCAGTAAGTCCATGAGTGGGACAATTCTTAACCAACGATTTCATTCTTTCCCAAGCTTGAGCAACATGTTCATTATCAAGTTGTTTAAACTTCATAATATCACTTCTCATAGATATAATCTTAGCAGGAGGGTAGTACTTTCCAATAAAAGCATCTTTGCACTTAATCCAAGAATCAATACTATTTCTAGGCAAGGATAACAACCATTCTTTAGTTTTTCCTCTCAAGGAGAAAGGAAACAACTTGAGCTTAATAATATCTCCATCTACATCCTTATACTTTTGCATCTCACAAAGTTTAACAAGGCTATTGAGATGGGCAGCAGCATCATCAGAACTAGCACCAGAAAATTGTTCTCTCATCACAAGATTCAACAAAGCAGGCTTAATTTCATAAAAGGTAGCATCAGGAGCAGGTGGAGCAATAGGAGTGCGAAGGAAATCATTGTTGTTTGTGATAGTTAAGTCACACAACTTGATGTTCTCAGTAGAGTTCATTTTGGAAAAAGTGGGGCAAGCCAAAAATAGCAGCAACAGCTAGAGCAGGAGCTAATTTTTTTGTGTTTTTGATAAGAGAAAGCAAACCAAACTAAACTATTTTTTTGGAGTTTTTATAAAAAGAGGCAAACAAAACCAAGCAAAATAAACTAAGCAAACTAAAAACAAAGTAAAGATAAAGGTTGAGGAGTACTCCCCTTGTGAAGACGTAATTAGCCTCCCTGGCAACGGTGCCAGAAAACTTGTTTATGGCTCCTTGTTGATGTGGAGCGCTTCGTCGGGAAACCCCAAGAGCAAGGTGTGATGCAGCACAGCATCAAGTCTTCCCTCAGGAAGAAACCAAGGTTATCGAACCAGTAGGAGGAAGGAAACGTCTCAAAGGTGTTGCAAGCAATGTGGAAACCTGCACAACACAAACTCAAGACTTTGCCCCAATGAACAGTGAGGTTGTTAATCTCACCGGTTGCTGTAACAAAGGATTAACTGTATGGTGTGGAAGATGATGATGGTTTGCAGCAAGTAAACAATAACAGTGGAAGATGTACCAATGGTAAAGATTGGACCGGGGTCCATAGTTCACTAGAGGTGTGATGTCTACGCACTTCTATTCTTGTAGACAGTTGTTGGGCCTCCAAGTGCAAAGGTTTGTAGAACAACATCAATTTTCGCTCAGTAAGAAACCGAGGTTATCGAACCAGTAGGAGGAAGGAAACGTCACAAAGGTGTTGCAAGAAATGCGGAGACCTGCACAACACAAACTCAAGACTTTGCCCCAACGAATCAATGAGGTTGTCAAGCTCACCGGTTTGCTGTAACAAAGGATTAAATGTATGGTGTGGAAGGTAATGGTTTGTGATGCAGCGCTCAGTTGATGTAGGAGCGCTTTGTTGGGAATCCCAAGAGCAAGGTGTGAAGCAGCACAATAGCAAGTTTTCCCTCAGTAAGAAACCGAGGTTATCGAACCAGTAGGAGGAAGTAAACATCACACAGGTGTTGCAAGCAACGCGGAGACCTGCACAACACAAACTCAAGACTTTGCCCCAACGAATCAGTGAGGTTATCAAGCTCACTGGTTTGCTATAACAAAGGATTAAACGTATGGTGTGGAAGGTAATGGTGGTTTGCAACAAGTAAACAAGTAACAGTGGAAGATGTATCAATGATAAAGAATGGACCGGGGTTCATAGTTCACTAGAGGTGCTCTCCTTAGATAAACAACATGGCATGAAGGGTAAACAAATTACAACAGGGCAATTGACAAGAACTGAGCAAGGCATAACAATGCAATTAATAGTCAGAAAGATCCTATGAGATTCGATTGGGCAATACAACAAGATACATAGACCGCCATCCAACTGTATCTATGACTAGAAGTCCACCTTCAGGTTATCATCCGAACCCCCTCTAGTATTAAGTTGCAAGCAATGCATAACCGCTTTAAGCAAAGTGTGTAAGGTAAACAGTCCACATGTTCCATAAACAAGAGACCGTTGTTTTCTCCCTAGTAGCAACAACACATCTACAACCGAAGAGATTATTGTCACTTCCCTTGGAAACTAGAGGCATGAACCCTCTATCGAGCATAAATACCCCCTCTTGGAGTCACTAGCAACTACTCGGCCAATATAGCTACTAACAACGGAGAGCATGCAAGATCACAAACAACACAAACATGATAGAATCATAAAGACAAAACCATTAATCAAACTAACATAATAATATCAATATCCATTGGATCTCCGCAAACACAACATGAATGATTACAAAATAGATTAGATCTTGATCATGAACGGAGCTCACAAGATCTATACATGAAAGCACAAGGAGGAGATACAACCATCTAGCTACTACATGGACCCATAGTCCAAGGTGGAACTACTCACGCATCATACCAGAGAGAAGGCCTCCGGGATGATCTCCCCTCCGGCAGGGTGCCGGGAAGAACTTTAGATCCCCCCGATCTAGGGACGACTGTGGCGGCGGCTACAGAAGGTTTCGTCGAGATTTGATCGGATACTTAGGGTTTCTGCATCGGGGGCTTCTTATAGGCGAAGGGGGAGGCCGAGGCGGTGGCCAAGGGCCCCACACCCTGCCTAGGTGCGGGGCAGGGCCCACCCGTGCCTAGGGGGTGCGGGTGCCCTGGCACGCCTCTCTGGCTCCCCTCTGGACTTCTTGTTCCCCACGGAAAGTTATTGACTTTGTCATTTGTCCCGTCCAATTCCGAGAATATTTCTTTACTAACTTTTCTAGAACCAAAAACAGCAGAAAACAGGCAAGTCGCACTGTGGCAAGTTGTTAATAGGTTAGTACCAGAAAACATGTAAAAAGCACCTCAAAGTGTAGACAAAGCAAATCAAAGTAGATACTAAACAAGCATGGAGCATCAAACATTATAGATATGTTTCCGACGTATCAAACATTCCCAAGCTTAACTCCTGCTCATCCTCGAGTAGGTAAGTGATAAAAACAATAATTTATTTTGAGGTGACATGCACCTTCACAATGAAGATCTAACCATTTACAAGCATTGAAAGCTGGGATCAAAGAACTCTAAACATGTGCATGAAAGATGGAGTTCTAACAATAGGACATAGTAACTATGCATGCAACATGACAAGCTACAATCAAATATCATGAATAACATGCATTGAAAAATGTTTGTTTGTTTCACATACAGAAAACATAGCATAGTGGCAATCAGCTTGTCCCTCATAGAGTAGCAAATAGATGCATAGGACACCTTCAAAGTTCACAAGGGTGACTAGAAACAAATAGCACAAGAACAAGTAATATCACAATACGCATCGATCAATAAGCTTTGGAACACTGCACACATAATGACAACTATGCTCTCTTAATGGTGCCTAAAGGTAGAAGGTGGAGACTCAATAGTGGTGGAAGAAAGACCTTTTATAAAGGAAACAGGGATTTCAAGTTTCAAAAAGAGCTTCCAAAAATTATGGTACTTGTTAGCTTTCAGCCCTCATTGCCCTTATCATAAGCATCTTGAAGTGATTAAGGTTAAAGTGAACAAAGATGGAGTATATGCTTGATGAAGTATAAGTTGGCAATCTCAAGTCCCTTGAATACGAGGGCCACACCTTATGCTACTCAACTTTAGTCACCTGTAAGTTCTTGTCATTGTAAGTATTTTCATATCATTGAGAACCGCCAATGGGGTACCCCTTACACATGGTACATGAGCTTTCCCATAACCAAAATGACAAGGCAAGCAGACAATGAGCATCTCAGCAATCTTCTTATTTACCATGGGAATATGGTGCTTTTTTCTCTCTTTTCTCTTTTCTCAATGTGTCTCTTTTTTATATAAGAAGAATGCTTCATAGATGTCACTATGGTGATGCTGCAAGTTTCCACCATGATTAGGCATGGCTTAGGCTAGCGGCTCAGGCATTTCTCTAACACATGATACAAACTCCATGGACTTACAAGTTCCCACCGGTGACATCCATAGACAAAAGAGCATGATATCAACTGAGTACAAAGTACAAGTGCAATGTTGAAAACGTTCCCCGTGACAGCACGGTTCTGCTAATTCCAACGTATAAGTGCAAGCATATACAACATAGAAGACACAATGGTTCAAGTTTATTAGGGGCAAAGAATATAAAGTGTGCCATCAAGTTTGTGAGGGATTTAATCACTAAGTTTTCACATGACAAAATAGTTTTTAATTGGAAGATAGCTGAAAACAAGAATACACTTGGAATGGTGTAACACACCATGCATAGGAGTTTATGGTGGACACTTTGGAATAAATTGGTTTCTTGGGAGTTGGAAGCATGAGTAGAGATTACTCACACAAGTGGAGGCTATCAGAGGACTGGGAGCAACCAAATAAGAGAGCAATAATGGCCATAATCATGTAGTGCAACAAAGCATTACTAATCAAAGCAAAGAGTGGTACTACAAGTCAAGGACTGAATGATCATATAGGCTATGGTGACTTGTCATAGTCATAACATGGTGTGAGCATGTGTCAAGTCAACCCAAGCAAAGCATCAAAGGAGAATACCACAATACTATGCTTTTGCATGCTAAAACAACACATAATTTCTTTAAGGCACACAAAGCAATCCCAAATGTTTGGAAAAAGACATGATACAACAATAATCACTAAGCTTAAGGTCAAAACAACACCTAGAATGTCATGCTGAAGTCTAAGTCACAGTTAATGCAAGTTCCTCTTGCACTTACAAGTAAGAACTTACTACTCCTTTCCAACACCAAGCAACTTATTTGCAAAACAACACAACGAGAACGGGGGTCCAAACTACTTTATTCAAGCAAACTAAACAACCTAAGCAAAGCAAACAAAAACTAAGACGCTCCAAGAACAACACAACTGTGCATGAAACAATAAAAACGAAGTGTCTAAATAGACCTGAGTTTTTTATTGATGAAGAAGGGAATGCCTTTGGCATCCCCAAGATTTGACGCTTGTACATCTTGGATATTTCTTGGGGTGACACCATGGTGGCATCCCCAAGCTTGATCTTTTGTCCATTCTTCATCTCATTGCATCATTCTCTCTTTACACCTGAAATTTTTCCTTCAGACAAAACTTCACACAATCTTCATTAGCAACATTAGCATATTCAAAAGAAATTAGACCTCTGGGAAAGCTTTGGAATAGCAAGACTTTTCACTAAAAACACAAGCTACTGTAGTAACTCCTTCAAAAAGCTCAATTCACCTAAAGAGAACTCAAAAAGGAATCAATAAGAAGCAAATGCAAATAATGGGAGAAATCTGTCAAAACAGACCAGCAGGTAGAAACCCATTTTTAAGAACAGCTTCTGTTGCTCAAATAAAAAACTGTTGAACTAACGAAAGTTAGATAATATATTGGGGGATGTATTCATAAATTTTGAGCTCAATCCGAGTTATAGAGACTTCTCACGAATTTTTTTGGTGGAGGACAGAAATCTGTTTCGGGACAGTAACTCCCCAAATCTTACTTCCCTTTCATTAGAGGTCATTCTTGGCACAAAAAGCAAACAAAAAGGATAAGGAGAGGTCATTACTGAAGTAATAACTTCTAAGACTCAAGGAAACTCTTGGGTTATCTCCCAACAAATACTTTTCTTTAACGCCTTTAAGTTAGGCACAATAGCCTGAGAAGATGCTCATATAAGAAATATGAATTGAAGTAAAAGAGAGCATCAAGGAGCAAATTCAAAACATATTTAAGTCTAACCCTCTTCCTATGCATAGTAATATTGTATGCAAATAAATTCACAAAGAACAAAGTGACAAGTATAGGAAGATAGAATAAGATTAACTTCAAAACTTTCAGCACATAGAGAGGTGTTCCAGTACCATGAAAAATTCTACAACCATACTTTCCTCTCTCATAATAATTTTCAGTAGCATCATGAATAAACTCAACAACATAGCTATCACATAAAGCATGCTTTTCATGATCTATAAACACATAATTTCTATCAAGCTCAAAAATAGTGGGATTAAAACCTTCACAGGTTTTACCCAAAGTAGTTATTTCAAAAGGATCCACAGGAACATAACATTCATCCTCCTTTGGTAAGCATGGGGGACAATCAAATAATACAAGAGGTAAAGAGTTACTCTCATTAGAAGGTAGGCATGGGTAGATCCATTCTTCCTCCTTTTGTTCATCATTCTCCTCCTCTTTTTCATCTAATGAGCTTCCAGTTTCAACAATTTCCTCATCCATAGGCTCCTGCAAAGCATTAGTCTCTTCTATGTGTGGAAAGAATCTATTAAAATATTCAAGAATATATCCATTTGCTTCCTTGTAATTATCAAAGCAAAATTTAAGTATCTCATAAACCTCACATTCATAAGGTGCATCATCAGTATTTTCAAGCAAACTAGCAAGTTCAAATGCACCCTTGAAATCAATAAATTCTTCAATTTGTTCCACATCATAAAAGTCATAATTTCCTTTAACATAAGAAGATATGGTAACATTATCATTATACTCACATTGAAAAGGCAGGTGTTTATACCTCCTACAGCAACAAGATTTATCAAAGCAATAAGTAACATTATAAGTAGAGCACACGTCTCTAGCAACAGTATTCAACTTATCAATTTGTTCCCATAAGTGTTTCCCTTTTTGTGACAAACGGTGTTCCTTATAATAATACTTTTGTTCTTCCGTGAACCCACCTTGCCAATAAGAACTAGTTTCAAAGAAACCATCCATTGATAGAAAGCATGACCAAGCAAGGCAATAAAAGACCACCAACTAGAGTAGGAACTAATTTTTTTGTGTTTTTGATAAGAGAAAGCAAACCAAACTAGACTACTTTTTTGTTTTTTTGGAAAGAGGCAAACAAAACCAAGCAAAATAAAAAAATCAAACTAAAAACAAAGTAAAGAGAAAGGAAGTGAAGGACTCCCCTAGTGAAGACGTCCTTAGCCTCCCCGGCAACGGTGCCAGAAAAGCTTGATGAAGCGCTGAGTTGATGTAGGAGTGCTTCGTTGGGAACCCCAAGAACAAGGTGTGAAGCAGCACAACAACAAGTTTTCCCTCAGTAAGAAACCGAGGTTACCAAACTAGTAGGAGGAAGAAAACGTGACACAGATGTTGCAAGCAACGCGGAGACATGCACAACACAAACTCAAGACTTTGCCCCAACGAATCAGTGAGGTTGTCAAGCTCACCGATTTGCTGTAACAAAGGATTAAACGTATGGTGTGGAAGGTAATGGTGGTTTGCAGCAAGTAAACAAGTAACAGTGGAAGATGTATCAATGATAAAGAATGGACCGGGGTCCATAGTTCACTAGAGGTGCTCTCCTTAGATAAACAACATGACATGAATGGTAAACAAATTACAGTAGGGCAATTGACAGGAACTGAGCAAGGCATAACAATGCAATTACTAGTCAGAAAGATCCTATGAGATTCGATTGGGCAATACAACAAGATACATATGTAGGGTTTGCAGCATAGAAAACAAAAAAATCCTACGATGGGAACAACTAAGTACCAAGATCTATCTACTAGACACAAGCAACGGGTGGATATACATCCATAGAATACATACCCTCGAAGACCGAATAGCGTTAACGAGGTTGTACTCGTGGATGATGTAGACGAACGCTTGCCGATCTCAAGATCGTGATGAAGTCCATCTGGTCCAGCTGGTCCAGCACGATCAAGTCCAGAACCTCAAAGCAGTGATGCATCCGTGATCGCACACACGTACGGGTACCCCGACAACCTCCGCGCCCTCGCTCCAGCGAAGCAGCGGAAGCAACAAATCCTTCCAGAAAAAGCCACACGGAACATGTATCTCGCTGATCCGAGACCATGTGTAAGGTTCGCAACCTTTAATAAGGTAGAGATCCCTATGTTTACAATGCTAGTCCCTGGATCAATAGCTAGCATCCACAGTTAAGATGTAATATCAAGAAACAAAGGTCATAATACAACTTTATATCCAGGAATAAAATAATTTATTACATCTTCATAGCTCATTTGGCTATCTCATTACAATGCAGCAGAATATAACAATAGCATGGGGTCCTTCATCTTCAAAGTGCCACAGGCAGACATGTTGGTTGTAGACTTGTAATCCTAATCATTAAACTTCACTAATATCAATCAAACCTGCAACATAACAAGTTACAGCCACAAGGGTCAATAAATTTGAATTCTATTGGCAAGTGATACTATGGTAGTATAGTGGAGTCTATCATCTATATGCATTTGGCTAAGTGGAGCTTAGGCTTGCTTTGCTCAAAATAGTTTTTCCTTATCATTTGAAAACACTAAGTTTTTGCTTGACAAAATCTTTCCCAAGGCATCTCCCAATAGAAATTGGTGATCCTTCAACCCTTGTTCAACCACAAGTTTTTAACTTAGAAATTGGGATGAGGAGATTCTTGATAGATTCCATGTCTTGATGCTCAAATTGTCCTTTACCAGGGACATGGCTAAGTACTTAGATTTTACACTCTGCAGAGGTGGTGCACTTTCCCCACAGGACTTGGTTTCACCAAGACAAGATCTTTCAGAAGCCTTCCCTTAGACCAGAATGGACGCGTTCCAACCTATCATCCCCTACCACCAACTGTCCATTTGGCTAAGTTATTGCAACCTATATGATCCAGGCAGAGCCCATAATGCCAAGTGGCTGCACTTGAAGCTTCTCAACATTTGACATCTCAAATCTCTTTGTTCCTGGGTGGCCATCCACAAGTGAGATACACAAGGTTCACCAGTCCCCTGGCCTTGTGTAACCACTCAACACAAACCATTCCTTCCATTCCACCCAGGTGATTCATTAACTTAGTTGTTTTATTAAACAAAACACAAGTCCTCAGACTTAGAAATTTTCCATAGCATGAATATATATTCCACCCTTGTTTTCTACTAGCTAAGCTAAGCATGATAGTAGTAGGAATCTTAACTTAGGAAATTTCTACTAAGGTTACATCTACTAGGATTTCCCATGGCATAGTTTATACTTAGCAAAAATTCCATGCAAGTCCTACTTAGAAACATCACTAGTGCATAGTGAAAATAATGGGACAAAAGTATGAAGCATCACTTGCCTTTTTGGTAGAGAGTATAGGTTCACTCCTTGATCTTGCAATATTCACTCACTTCAAATCACTACAATTCAATCAAGCAAACAATATTTCAATCTACCATTCAAGCAATTCATCACATAAAATGATAGAAACAAAATAATGCATGCAAGCATGCCAAAGATTGTTTTATTTGTAAAAGTGGTTTCTAATGGTTAATTAAACATTTTAAAACACCTAATGGTCATTTTATAAGGTGGCAAAACCATTTGCAAAAGATTCTATCTCTAAACCATTTTTAAACCAAATCATTATTTCATGTGGTTGAAAATGCCTTTTAGCAAAGTAATAATTTTTTATAGGGTTTACTAAATTCATTTTCAAATCATAAAACTTGGTGTTTGGGGTCAGAGAGTTTAAAACAAAACATTTCCCAAAGGTTTTCTTCCAAAACCATTTTCAATAATTAAACCAGGTTTTTATTTGACTAGAAATGGTTTAAATCCAAGATTCATTCTTTTGCTTCACCAAATACATTTCTGAAACCACAATTTGTTTCCTATGGTCAGTAGGTTCAAAACACACCATTTGCCAAAGATTTTATTCCCAAAATCATTTTGGAATAAATTTTATATCCTAAACATGCATACACAAGTTTCTGTAAAAACAAACAATTTAACAGAAGCTTTTTACTAAACAAAGTGCATGGTTGGCTAGGTATTGTCTTGCTGAATCCATTGATATAAAATTTGCAAAATTTGGACGTGTGGTTTGAAAGTTATGAATTTTGCAAGTTTACTAATTCAATAGATCAAATTCTATTTTTAAATAAACACACTGGCCACGCGTCGCACTGTGATTGGTCGATACCGCTTCGGCTGGATCGCGCTCTCTGGTGCGTTGGATCTAACTTAAATCGCGTGGCTCATATTCATCCTTACCCTTTCAGTTAGGTTCTATCGTGACGCTACGATCTGGATCGGACGGTGCTTAGCTCGCTTGCTAGGGATGGGCGGCGCTGGCGGCGGCTGGTGGCGGCGCTGGCTCTGGCTACGGCGGGGCTGGTGATAGAGGAAGCGAGGGAGGAAAGGGAGTGGCTCACCAGGTTCGCCAAAGTGTGGGGATGCTCGAGGTGGTACTGGCTGGCAAGGGGGCGCACGGGGTCGATGAGAATCGCTCGCCGGAGTTTGTGGGGTCGTCGGTTGCGCTCAGACGTCGACGGGGACGGGGCTTCAGTGCATGCCAGAGGGAGAGGAGTGTATGGTTAGATGCGCAAGGACGAGGCGAAGATGCGTGCGTGAAAGAGAAAGAGAGGGGCGGCCTGGTTCTTACCCGAGGCTTCGCCGGAGAGGGAACAGACGGCGGCGGTGACGATCTTGGTTGTTGCTAAGGTTCTGGAGCGCGCGGGGACGAGCTGGTGCTACGGGGAGGTTCTACAGGAGATGGGGATCACGCTTGTGTGCACGAGGAGGCGAGGGGCGACGTCTACTGGCCGGAATCGCTCGTGGAGCTCGCCGGAGACAGCGGTAGTGCAGAGCAAAATGGAGGCAGCCTGGTGGCTCTCTGGCAGCGGGGTTTGAGGGGAAATGAAGAAGAGAGGGAGGGGATTTATCAGGCATGATCACGGGATTAATTCGTTGAGCCATTGCAGCGTATTTACTCTGAGAGGTTAACGGCAGGAAACAACCGGGAGGAGGGCGTGGTCAGCGGCGGGTGAAGACGATGATGACGTGGCGATGGGGTCCGTTGTCAGCGAGTGAAAGAGAGTGGGGGTGGGGTCCATCTGTCGTTGTATCTGCGAGTTCTTTCTTTGGTGCGAAACATTTTTCTGCAGGAGAGAAGGAGAGGTGGGCTGTTGGGCCTTAGTGGGCTAGATGGGCTGGGTCAAGTCTGTTTATATTTTTTTTGTTCCTGTTTCTTTTTTTTTCCATTCCTTTTATTCTGTTTTGGTTTTATTTAATCATTTCAAGCATCCATTTGAATTCAAACCCTTGTCAAATTTTGTGTAGCTTCTAACACTGATTAATAAAACATTCTGAAATCATTTTAGAATAATTTATTTATTCCTTTTAAGGTCTTTTAATTATTCAAAATAGGCTCTAGTTTTTAATTAGATAAGACTTAAATAATATTTTTAAATCTCCATTTAAATTTCTAAATCCTTCCAAATCTTTTTCAGTAAGTTTTATTTGTTTAATAGGGTGTCAAATAATTCATCTTGAATTATTTGGAAAGTATTTAATATGATTCATAAATCATTTGAATTGGGTATTTGTTTTAATTCCAATGGTATTTGTTTTAATTCCAATTGAATTATTTGGAGGATTTATTATATTTAAGTTATTTAAACAACTTTTTATTCCACTTGGGTAAATTCCAAAATACTATTTTCTCAAGAATTAAGTAATTATTCTTATTAGAGATTTGTCTTTATTAAAATAGGGATAGAATGGTTAATGCCATTTTATTTTATTTTGGAAATTCTTTATTCTTTTATTTTATTTGGATTTGGATTATAATTCATTCCATTTGCTTATGGATTAGGCCAAGATTTATTTGGTCCTTCAAATATTCTTTATTTAATATTTCTTTCTTCATCTTATAAAATCCATATCTTTTTATTTATAGATCCAAACTTGGTGATTCCAATTTGTAAAATCTTATTTAATATTTATTTATTCCTTTTAAATATCTTTAGGATTATTTGCTCACCATTTGGTATGGATTTTAGTTAAGGGCTTTATTAGCTTTGGGAATTCAATTCCTTATCTTATTAATTCATAAGTTTTTATTTATGGTTCCAAATTAAGTGAAACCAATTTCTATGGTCTTATAATATTTCTATTTGTCCTTCTTGATCATTTGTAAATGTTTGTTGACAAGATTTTATATGGATCAAATCCATAGGCTTGGAGATAATTTGGAAATGATTTTTATTCCATTAGGGTTTAGGGTTTGGATTTATTTTCCAAGTGTTTAAATTTCCAGATGCATTTAATGAGGAAAGCATTTCTCTTGATTTGGATTTTGTTGAATTCAAACTTTAATTAAAGTTTGTTCAAGATGGGATTTTAAGTTTCCATTTAGAAACAAAAGTTTCTTTTCACCCTGATTTTCAACAATAATTTATTTTGTTTATTTATTTTTCACATTACAAGATTTGGAAAATCTTGGGATGTGACACCATGGGGGAATTCTAAAGGGGGGAGAGAGATCCTTCGCGAGGAGGTGTGAGAGACAAGTGAGAGGAGGGGGTCCTTTTATAGGGGAGGGGGCAGCCCAAGGAGGCATGGCCGCCGGCCATGGAGGGTGCCCCCACCTCTCCCTCATTCATGTGGTGGAAGCTCCACTCACATAAAAACCTCTCCACTCACAATTCCACTCACATGCATTAATTTTCCACCAAAATTAATGCAAGCTCTTATTTAAATAAAACTTTTTTATTTATTTATTCAGAATTTTGTTAATTACTTTAATTAACAAACATTCACATAAAACCCCTTGCTAGTATTCCATTTCACATGCAGAACCAGTTTCAGCAATTTCAACCGAAACAGTTCCGGTGTCTAGTGAAATAAATTTCCACACTTTCCTTTTCTTTTTCTGGCATATCATTAGCTCCGAATGGTGTCGGTATCCCTTAAGTGTGTCACCCTACGGTTCGCGAATAATGCGGACATGATCGAGACCCTTCTCTGATCAACAATCGATGGACACGGAGATCCATCTCGACTCCACACATTCAACGATGACTTCTGTGATTGTGTGAACCTTTTACGCTAGTATCTTAATCCCTTTGTTTCACGATATATTACATGTCCAAGATTCGATCATCGGTATCTCCATACCTAGTGTGATCTCGTTACCGACATGCACTCTTTTCTTGTTCCCGTGATATAACATTCTAGTGATCAAATCACTTGCTTGCAAGCTAATCAATGTGATATCACCGAGAGGGCCCAGAGCATATCTATCCATCATCGGGATGAACAAATTCCACTCTCGATCCATGGGTCTCAACATAACACTTTAGTAGTTCTGAAGCCATCTTTATAATCACCGAGTTACGGTGTGACGTTTGATGTCATCGAGAAACTCTTCTGGTGTTAGTGATTGACATGATCTCATGGTCTAAGGATTAGGATCACTTCGTAAGTTGTTATAGCAATATAAACTCAATGACTTTGATCGTAATGCTATACTTCGGATGAATGTTCATCACATCATTACACTAATGTTGTGACCTCGTTATTAACAACATCCAATGTCCATGATCAGGAAACTTTGATCATCATGTTAATCAACGAGCTAGTTTATAAGAGAGGCATAACTAGGAACTTCCTTTTTGTTTATTAAACACACATGTATTAACATTTCCGTATTAATACAATTATAGCATGCAAAATAAACATTTATCATAAATAAGGAATACGATAATAACCACTTTATTATTGCCTCTCGGGCATATTCCCTTCAGTCTCCCACTTGCATAGAGACAATAATCTAGTTTGAAAACTTTGCGTATTGAACACCTATGGCTTTCTGGTGTTCCATATACGCAACTCCAAGTGGTTAACATAATCTACAGATCTGATGCTTTCAGGTCCGTGTGTATTTGCATGTCTTTGCGTCTCCACGCATCACTCATTCTCCAATGAGATGGCATTTTATAAATTTGGTATTTTGGTGAGACCTTTAGTTCCTTGGGGTTAAACCATGTCGATACTATTGTCGTACAATATATCTTTAGTGTTAGCCCGTTGCGAACAACACCTTAGTTTGATAACAAACTACTTGACACAAATTCCCTCCTTTTCTTGTAGTATTCGTCACAATGTCTTAACTTTGGAATACATCCAAATCCATCATGAAAACTCCTTTCCATTTCATCGTACCACTCATAGTTTAAATTGAGACAAACTTAATTTGTATCTTGCGACAAAACTAGTATCAATGTAACGCTTTACAATGAATTATTTGTAATTGTTTGTCACATCTACACAATAATATTCTTAGTTCTTCCAAAAGATCATAAGAATATCCTTACTATAGTCCAATGATCATTTTATGATTCATTCTGGTATATGCTCATAACACTTAGAGTATAGGACATATCTGGATGTGTACATATCATGGTATGATTGATCAAAACATTCTCGTGATTTCACTCATCAAGTGTCAAAGCACTTGAATCTTGTTTCACTTATCAAGTGTCGATACACTTGAATCTTGATTCAATTCCTTTTCCATGCGACAAGAACCTTTTCTTGTCGTTTCTATATTGAACTCCTTCAATATCTCATATATGTACGTTTGGCACAACCATATTAGTGTCACAGTCTATCCACTATAGACATTCATGCTAAATATTCGGGTTTTGCCTAAGTATTTCATCGAAATGAAATTCTTAACCTTTGTCAATAAAAGATACAACATTTCTAATCAACAAGATGTCCTCCACATAATGTATTAGAAATATGTCTTAGCGCTCCTACTTAATTTCTTGCAAATGCAAGCATCTTCATCGTCTCCTGATGAAAAACTCCTTTTTCATCATGGTGAAGATTCCAACTCCGTGATGCTTACTTCAACCATTGAAGTTTGCATGCCCTTTTTAGCATCCTTTGAATTAACAAAACCATTTAGATCGTGTCATGTACACGTCCTAGGTAACCATTCTATTAGAAGAACTTTGTTTTGTTTATTCATCTACCATATACCAAATTATATGTAGTGGTTGCTACTTTAACCCGTCCAGACTAAATATCGCTATGAAAGATCAAATCTTGTCATAGTCAACTCCTTGAACATTGTCATAAAATACTTTACGACATGTCGACTATTTCATAGATGTGAAACATCCATGTCTGTTTCTTTATAGATCCAAATAATCCGATAGGTTTTTACACCTTTCCGGAGGGTCTTCCAAGTTCAAAACTTGATTTATCGTGTATGGAACTATCACGGATTTTATGGCTTCAAGCCATTTGACGGAGTCAGGGCCCATCATCGCTTCTTTGTAGTCGGTTAATCATTGTCAAACAATAATGATTTACTCTCAAATCTCAATCATTTGATTGTTTATCCGACCTTCTTGGTTCAATAGGAACTTTAGACCTCTGTGACCGCAACCTTTGAGGCACATAAGCTATGAGCATTATGGCAGCCTCCAGAACCATTTCCGGCGCTCCGCAACTCAGCACATTTAGCTAAGGTTCGTTAACCTTATCAAAGTTCTATTGTCCTCCCACTTAGGGCTTGTTTGATTCATAGGATAGGAAAAACAAAGGAATAGGAAAACCATAGGATTGCAATGTCATGTCCACTTCAATCCTATAGGAACCCACATGCAACAAAGTTTGTTTGGTTTCATCAAAGGATTCTAAGAAAGAGCTTTGGGTGAATGTTAGATTTCCTATGCAATCTAGTGCAAAGGATTTCCTACGAAAGTTTCCTATAGGAATCAATCCTACAAATCAAACAACCACCATAGGAAAATTTCCTATAGGATTTAATCCTACAAATTTCCTATACAAATCCTTTGAATCAAACATGCCCTTAACATTTATGAAAAATTCCTTCTTTAAGAAACTTCACATTTCAAGCGACAAACCCTTTTATCCTCGGTGTTATGGAGGAATAATGTCACATCCCAAGATTTTCCAAATCTTGTAATGTGAAAAAAATAAATGAATAAAATAAAACTTTGTTGATTTTCAGGGTGAGAAGAAACTTTTTGAGTCCAATTGGGAACTTTCAAAACCCATTTGGATCAAATAAAATCCTAAAGGGATTTAAAAAGACAAATAAACAATAAACTTCAAAATAGTTAAAATTACTATTTTTTTGGATCTTTTAATAAAAAGATTTGAATTTCAAATGAAAAGGTAGTTTTATAAATAAAGATTATTTTATAAAGCCAAATTAAACCTTGGCCAAGATTTTGAAATAAAATGTTTTGTTTTGATTACAAATAGCAAAGGTTTATTTAAATAAAATAATAAGGATTTAATATCCAATTTTATTTAAGTAAAGGCCCTTCCCATTTTAAATAAACACTAAAACTTATTTATTTATTTTAAATAAGTTTTTCTAAGTATTTTATTTTGTTTTCTTAAATAAAACCTACTGAAGTGTTTTGGTTTTATTTTAGATTTCAAAATAAATATTTTAATAAAATAAATCCTATTTGATTTAATAACTAAGGTCCATTTTATAATTATTAATGGAACCTAAAATTAAATTGTTATTTTGTTTTAAACAAGCTTCCCAAGTATTCTTTACTTTCAAATAAAACCTACTGATTTGGTTTTGAAAATATTTGGGTTTCAAATGAAGATTTTATTAAATAAATCAAACCCTATTTGATTAAATAACAAAAGGTCCATTTTATTTAAATAATGAATGGATCCTAAAATGATTAAAAATATTATTTTATTGGAATTTTGGATATTGCTACTAAACAGAACCAAGTTCAAAAGTTGTGTAGTGTGGGGTTTGTTTGAATTGATTTGGTTGAATGGATTGTTTGTTTGAATTTCAAATCAGTAAATAGAAATAGAAAAGATAAAACAATCAGACAGAAAAAATAGGAAAACGGACCTGACCCAACTGAGCCAGCCCAATAGCCCACCTAGCCCACCTCACCGCTCAACTGCGTTTTTCTTCACGCTGTAGCAACCATGAGTACACCGACGTTGGACCCCACACTCGAGCTCCCTCTCTCGCAGACAGCCAGGACCCACCCCTCCTGTTCATCGTCCTCACCGCAGCGACCAGTTCATCCCTCTGTCTCCGACGACCCTCCTCGCCAATTCCGGCCAGCACACGCCCCCTCCTGCCTCCTCGAGCACGCAGCTGTGATCAGCATCCCCCAGCGGACCTCTCTGCAGTCGTAGCTCACTCGCGCGCGTCCCTGAGCATCGGCAACGTCTTCCTCGAGCCAGCGCCGCCGTCTGGTTCTTCTCCGACGACGTCCCCAGGTAGTATCCGACCGCCCCTCCTCTTCTCTTTCACGCACGCGTCACCGCACTGACCTTGCGCAGCTAACCTTGCCCTCTGTTTGCCTCCGCATGATCTGTAGCGTCGCCTCCGACCACAACCAGGACCACCTGACGCCATTCTCAACTCCGGCAAGGAATCACGACTGAACCAGTGCGCCCCCTGACAAACCGCAAGCGAGTTGAGCATCAGCGTCACTTCACGAACTTGGTGAGCATCCCCTTTTCCTCTTCCGCTTCCTGCATCGCCGGCAACGCCACCGCCAGGCCGCTCCGCCGCCAGTAGCCACCGCAGCGCCGCCAACTTCTGGTCGAGCCACTGGGAGCCGTTAGATCCAGATCAGAGCGATAGGATAGTTTACTTAAACGAAGGGGTACGCGTTGATCTGAGCCGCACCTGCCCCTTTTAATCCTATGGTCTGTATCACTCGATCCACACGAATCGGTACCACCCAATCAGAAACTGCCACGTGGACTGGATTCATTTTAAAACAGAATTTTGATCTGATTAGAATGCAAATTTGTAATTGGTGTAACTTTCAAACCACACGTCCAAATTTTGCAAACTTTATATCGTTGAAATCAGGAGAACAAGCCCTAGCCAACCATGCCCTTGGTTTAGCAAAAAGCTTCTGGAAAAATGTTTGTTTTTGCAGAAACATTTGTATGCTTGTTAAGATTATAAAAATTGTTTAAAAATGAATTTGGGGATGAAATCTTGTGCAAATGGAGTATTTTGGAACCTACTGACCCTAGGAAACACTTTGTGGATTCAAAAATGAATTTGGTGGAACAAAATAATGATTCTTTGATTTAAAACCATTTCTAGTCAAATAGAAATGTGGTTTATTTATTAAAAATGGTTTTTGAAGAAAACCTCTGGAAAATGTTTTGTTTTAAAACTCACTGACCCCAAACCCCAAGTTTTATGGTTTGAAAACATATTTTGGTGAACCCTATGGATTAATGCCTTAGTAAAAATATTTCTACACCACATAAAATGATACTTGGTTTTGAAAATGGTTTACAAAGTGAAAACTTTTGCAAATGACTTTGCCACATTACAAAATGACCAATAAGTGTTTTCAAATGTTTATGACCCATTAGGAACCACTTTTTCAAACAAAACAAAGCTTGGCATGCTTGCATGCATTACTTTGACTTTATAATTTTATGTGTTGTTTTGCTTGATTGGTAGATTGAGTTTGTGCCTTGATTGATTAACTTGTAGTGACTTGAAGAGTGTGATTGTTGCAAGGACAAGGAGTGAACCTATACCCTCTACCAAAAAGGCAAGTGATGCTTCATATCTTTTTGTCCCATTACTTTCTCTATGCATTAGTGTTTTTCTCTAAGTAAAACTTGCATGGAACTTTTGCTAAGTGTAAACCTTGCTTTAGGAAAACCTAGTAGATGAAACCTTATTGGATTACTTCCTAAGTTAAGACTCCTACTACTATCATGCTTAGCTTAGCTAATATAAAACAAGGGTGGAAATATATTCATACTATGGAAAAATTTCTAAGTCTGAGGACTTGTGTTTTTGTTTAATAAAACAACTAAGTTAATGAACTACCTGGGTGGAATGGAAGGAATGGTTTGTGTTGAGTGGTTCACAAGGCCCATGTCTATGGTTTACCTTGTGTATCTCACTTGTGGATGGCCACCCAGGAACAAAGAGATTTGAGATGACAAATGTTGAGAAGCTTCAAGTGCAGCCACTTGGCATTATGGGCTCTGCCTGGATCATATAGGTTGCAAGAACTTAGCCATATGGACAGTGGGTGGTAGTGTTTGATAGGTTGGAGCGCGTCCATTTTGGTATAAGGGAAGGCTTCTGAAAGATCTTGTCTTGGGAAACCAAGTCTTGTGGGGAAAGTGCACCACCTCTGCAGAGTGTAAAATCTAAGTACTTAGCCATGTCCCTGGTAAAGGACAATTTGAGCATCAAGACATGGAAGCAATCAAGAATCTCATCATTCAAATTTCTAAGTTAAAATCTTGTGTTTGAACAAGGGTTGTTTGAAGTCTTCAATCTTTGATTGAGAGATGCCTTGGAAAAGATTTTGTCAAAACAAAAACTTAGTGTTTTCAAAATGATAAGAAAAATCTATTTTGAGCAATGCAAGCCTCAACTCCACTTAGCCAAATGCATATAGATGTTAGACTCCACTATATTACCATAGTATCACTTGCCAATACAATTCAAATGTATTGACCGTTGTGGCTGTAACTTGTAATGTTGCAGGTTTGATTGATTTTAGTGAAGATTGATTGATTAGGATTACAAAGTCTACAACCAACATCTGCCTGTGGCACTTTGATGATGAAGGAGCCCATGCTTATAGTTATTTCGCTGCAATGTATTGTAATAGCCAAATGAGCTATGTAAGATGTAATAAAATTATGTTATTCCTGGTTATAAAGTTGTATTATGACCTTTGTTTCTGGATATTACATCTTAACTGTGGATGCTAGCTATTGATCCAGGGACTAGCATTGTAAACACAGGGGACACCACCTTATGTTGAAATAAGGGTGGGACACTCCCTCTACAGATGGTATCAGAGCATTGTGTTGCCTGTAGGATTTGTAAACCTAGGATTGGACAAAACCCCTTAGAAAAATAGGAGTTATACTTGTTCCAAAACTTATTTACAAAACAAACTTGTAAATCCTTTTCCTCAACCATTTTGGTTTCAACTCTACCTCTCCCCTATTTCAAACTTGATGGAAAAACCTACCCCATGACCAAAGACTTCACCATGTGCAAAGGACTCCATCAACTCTAATGACTTCAACATCTTCAAACTCTAATGACTTCAACATCTTCAGCATGTTCACCAAGGACTTCAATCTTGGATGTCACTAAGGAACACAAGTGAGACAAGGAATTTTGCTCAAGATTTGGAGACTAAGGAAACACAAGTTAGAAGGAACCATCATCACCTTTGAAGATTTGTGACCAAGAGTTTTCCTCAAGGAAACCATGATCTCATGCAAGAAGAATCAACCAAGAAGGATGGAAAGATCACAAGTGAACCATATAGATGGACCACCATATTTTAGTTAAGTCAAACCCACCAACTTATGTGGTGTAACAAAAATATTTTGTTGCCTAAAAATGTACTTGAACTTTGTTGTTTGAGTGGAATGTTTGTTTGTGATTGCTTGCACATTGCTTGTGTGAATTGTAATGTGTGTGATTAGAATTAATCCCTAGAAATATCTTGCATATTCTAATCCCAATCCAACCCAAACAAATGACTACTCCAAGAGACTCCAACATCAAGGTTGATGACAACAACAACAACCAAGAGGACAACATGAAAGAACTTATAGCAACCCAAAACCAGTTGAGCCAAGAGACAACTCAGCTTTTAGCCAACAACAATGGACTAGACCCAGTCATACAAAGAATTTTGAAACTTCAATCCCAATTGTTGCAAGGATTGGTTACTCAAATGATCAACATGGGAGAAAACTCTTCCCAAGGAGTTTATGTCAACAAAGATGTTATTTTAGAAGGAACCCAAGCTAGCAATATTTTTAGAGACAAGGAACATGCATCCAAGGAGCATGAAGACCAATGCCCCAAGAAGAGAGAAAGATCTCCCACCTATGAAGAACAAGAACTAGAAGAACTCCTAGCTTTGGAGAGACCCAAAAAGAAGAAGAAGAAATGCCCCAACACTAGCAAGAAGGATATTACACAAGTGCAATGTTTCAAATGCAAAGAGATGGGACATTATGCCAATAAATGCCCAGAAAAGAAGAAGAACCAAAGAAACAAATAAGAGGCGATGATACCAAAGGAAAAGAAAGATATCAGCCAAGTGATATGTTTCAAATGCAAGGAACCAGGCCACTATGTAAAAAAAATTGTCCAGAAAAGATGATGAACAAGTTGAACAAGCCTATGGAAAATCTCAACCTTGGCCCATGAGAGTGTGGAAACAAAGGACTCAATGCAGATGCTTTCCAGAGAAGTTTTCCCCAGGATTCCAAGCAAGCCAAGATGTAATTTAGTTTGAAAATTTTTAAGGGTGGTAGTACCCTAGATGCCTTGAGCCAACTTGTAACCCTAACCTTCCCAAATCTCGGGACGAGATTTATTTTAAGGGTGGTAGCCTGTCACATCCCAAGATTTTCCAAATCTTGTAATGTGAAAAAAATAAATGAATAAAATAAAACTTTGTTGATTTTCAGGGTGAGAAGAAACTTTTTGAGTCCAATTGGGAACTTTCAAAACCCATTTGGATCAAATAAAATCCTAAAGGGATTTAAAAAGACAAATAAACAATAAACTTCAAAATAGTTAAAATTACTATTTTTTTGGATCTTTTAATAAAAAGATTTGAATTTCAAATGAAAAGGTAGTTTTATAAATAAAGATTATTTTATAAAGCCAAATTAAACCTTGGCCAAGATTTTGAAATAAAATGTTTTGTTTTGATTACAAATAGCAAAGGTTTATTTAAATAAAATAATAAGGATTTAATATCCAATTTTATTTAAGTAAAGGCCCTTCCCATTTTAAATAAACACTAAAACTTATTTATTTATTTTAAATAAGTTTTTCTAAGTATTTTATTTTGTTTTCTTAAATAAAACCTACTGAAGTGTTTTGGTTTTATTTTAGATTTCAAAATAAATATTTTAATAAAATAAATCCTATTTGATTTAATAACTAAGGTCCATTTTATAATTATTAATGGAACCTAAAATTAAATTGTTATTTTGTTTTAAACAAGCTTCCCAAGTATTCTTTACTTTCAAATAAAACCTACTGATTTGGTTTTGAAAATATTTGGGTTTCAAATGAAGATTTTATTAAATAAATCAAACCCTATTTGATTAAATAACAAAAGGTCCATTTTATTTAAATAATGAATGGATCCTAAAATGATTAAAAATATTATTTTATTGGAATTTTGGATATTGCTACTGAACAGAACCAAGTTCAAAAGTTGTGTAGTGTGGTGTTTGTTTGAATTGATTTGGTTGATTGGATTGTTTGTTTGAATTTCAAATCAGTAAATAGAAATAGAAAAGATAAAACAATCAGACAGAAAAAAAATAGGGAAACGGACCTGACCCAACTGAGCCAGCCCAACAGCCCACCTAGCCCACCTCACCTCGCCTCAACTGTTTTCTTCACCTGTAGCAACCGCGAGACACCGACTGGACCCCACACTCGAGCTCCCTCTCTCGCAGACAGCCAGGACCCACCCCTCCTGTTCATCGTCCTCACCGCAGCGACCAGTTCATCCCCGTTTTCTGCTTTGATTTCGCGACTTGATTTCGTCATAACGCAGCCACCATCACTCGCAGTAACCATGCCCCTTTAAACGCCAGCGCATCCTCTCTCGTTCCCCTCTGACTCCTCCCTCAAGCACGCCCCCCAGGCCGAGGAATTTTGCCCTACACTCCCTCTGTCTCCGACGACCCTCCTCGCCGATTCCGGCCAGCACACGCCCCCTCCTGCCTCCTCGAGCACGCAACTGTGATCAGCATCCCCCAGCAGACCTCTCTGCAGTCGTAGCTCACTCGCGCGCGTCCCTGAGCGTCGGCAACGTCTTCCTCGAGCCAGCGCCGCCGTCTGGTTCTTCTCCGACGACGTCCCCAGGTAGTATCCGACCGCCCCTCCTCTTCTCTTTCACGCACGCGTCACCGCACTGACCTTGCGCAGCTAACCTTGCCCTCTGTTTGCCTCCGCGTGATCTATAGCATCGCCTCCGACCACAACCAGGACCACCTGACGCCGTTCTCAACTCCGGCAAGGAATCACGACTGAACCAGTGCGCCCCCTGACAAACCGCAAGCGAGTTGAGCATCAGCGTCACTTCACGAACTCGGTGAGCATCCCCTTTTCCTCTTCCGCTTCCTGCATCGCCGGCAACGCCACCGCCAAAGCCGCCGCCGCCGAGCCACCGCAGCCGCCAACTTCGGTCGAGCCATCGAGCCGTTAGATCCAGATCGGGCGATAGGATAGTTCACTTAAACGAAGGGGTACACGTTGATCTGAGCCGTTGCCCTTTTAATCCTGGTGCGTCACTTCGATCCACACGAATCGGTACCACCCAATCAGAAATTGCCACGTGGACTGGATTCGTTTTAAAACAGAATTTTGATCTGATTAGAATGCAAATTTGTAATTGGTGTAACTTTCAAACCACACGTCCAAATTTTGCAAACTTTATATCGTTGAAATCAGGAGAACAATCCCTATCCAACCATGCCCTTGGTTTAGCAAAAAGCTTCTAGAAAAATGTTTGTTTTTGCATAAACATTTGTATGCTTGTTAAGATTATAAAAATTGTTTAAAAATGAATTTGGGGATGAAATCTTGTGCAAATGGAGTATTTTGGAACCTACTGACCCTAGGAAACACTTTGTGGATTCAAAAATGAATTTGGTGGAACAAAATAATGATTCTTTGATTTAAAACCATTTCTAGTCAAATAGAAATGTGGTTTATTTATTAAAAATGGTTTTGGAAGAAAACCTTTGGAAAATGTTTTGTTTTAAAACTCACTGACCCCAAACCCCAAGTTTTATGGTTTGAAAACATATTTTGGTGAACCCTATGGATTAATGCCTTAGTAAAAATATTTCTACACCACATAAAATGATACTTGGTTTTGAAAATGGTTTACAAAGTGAAAACTTTTGCAAATGACTTTGACACATTACAAAATGACCAATAAGTGTTTTCAAATGTTTATGACCCATTAGGAACCACTTTTTCAAACAAAACAAAGCTTGGCATGCTTGCATGCATTACTTTGACTTTATAATTTTATGTGTTGTTTTGCTTGATTGGTAGATTGAATTTGTGCCTTGATTGATTAACTTGTAGTGACTTGAAGAGTGTGATTGTTGCAAGGACAAGGAGTGAACCTATACCCTCTACCAAAAAGGCAAGTTACGCTTCATATATTTTTGTCCCATTACTTTCTCTATGCATTAGTGTTTTTCTCTAAGTAAAACTTGCATGGAACTTTTGCTAAGTGTAAACCTTGCTTTAGGAAAACCTAGTAGATGAAACCTTATTGGATTACTTCCTAAGTTAAGACTCCTACTACTATCATGCTTAGCTTAGCTAATATAAAACAAGGGTGGAAATATATTCATACTATGGAAAAATTTCTAAGTCTGATGACTTGTGTTTTGTTTAATAAAACAACTAAGTTAATGAACTACCTGGGTGGAATGGAAGGAATGGTTTGTGTTGAGTGGTTCACAAGGCCCATGTCTATGGTTTACCTTGTGTATCTCACTTGTGGATGGCCACCCAGGAACAAAGAGATTTGAGATGACAAATGTTGAGAAGCTTCAAGTGCAGCCACTTGGCATTATGGGCTCTGCCTGGATCATATAGGTTGCAAGAACTTAGCCATATGGACAATGGGTGGTAGTGTTTGATAGGTTGGAGCGCGTCCATTTTGGTCTAAGGGAAGGCTTCTGAAAGATCTTGTCTTGGGAAACCAAGTCTTGTGGGGAAAGTGCACCACCTCTGCAGAGTGTAAAATCTAAGTACTTAGCCATGTCCCTGGTAAAGGACAATTTGAGCATCAAGACATGGAAGCAATCAAGAATCTCATCATTCAAATTTCTAAGTTAAAATCTTGTGTTTGAACAAGGGTTGTTTGAAGTCTTCAATCTTTGATTGAGAGATGCCTTGGAAAAGATTTTGTCAAAACAAAAACTTAGTGTTTTCAAAATGATAAGAAAAATCTATTTTGAGCAATGCAAGCCTCAACTCCACTTAGCCAAATGCATATAGATGTTAGACTCCACTATATTACCATAGTATCACTTGCCAATACAATTCAAATGTATTGACCGTTGTGGCTGTAACTTGTAATGTTGCAGGTTTGATTGATTTTAGTGAAGATTGATTGATTAGGATTACAAAGTCTACAACCAACATCTGCCTGTGGCACTTTGATGATGAAGGAGCCCATGCTTATAGTTATTTCGCTGCAATGTATTGTAATAGCCAAATGAGCTATGTAAGATGTAATAAAATTATGTTATTCCTGGTTATAAAGTTGTATTATGACCTTTGTTTCTGGATATTACATCTTAACTGTGGATGCTAGCTATTGATCCAGGGACTAGCATTGTAAACACAGGGGACACCACCTTATGTTGAAATAAGGGTGGGACACTCCCTCTACAAATAACCAATTGTTATTCGAAATAACCTACAAAGACATGCTCATCCGACTTTGGTTGTAAACATCTTACTTATGTTTAGCATACCAAAATTTAAGAAATGACAACTTGGGTTTTACCTCAAACCATAACTCATATGGTGTCATTTCAACGGATCAAGATGGAGCTCTTTTCAGTGTAAAAAGCGGAAGTCTCTAAAGCTTTAATCTTTTTAAAACATAATGGCAGTTTTATCAATAACACCTTTGATCCAACCATGTCAAACAAGGTTTCATTACAAATCTCAAACACTCCATATTCCTATGGTGTTTCGGGATATGTAAATCTAGGTGTTTTGCTAAACTTGTAACTCAAATAAATCCCTTTATGATAAAATCATAATTCATTTATTTTCTTGTTACACTTGTAACTCAAACAAATCCCTTATGATAAAATCATAAACCATTTATTTTCTTGTTACAGTGATTTTCCACTTCATCTTGAAAGTCTTTGAAACATTTTCAAATATTTCATACTTCATTCTCATTAAGTGAACATTCACTCAAATTTCTGGAGAAAGTATATGAAGTTGAAACCCATCGCTTACGACTATAAATAATGGACTACATACATCGATATGTATAAATTCCAATATTTTAGTCGTTCGTTCTTCTTTGGCCTTTGAACGAAGTTTTTAATTATCCCAAGGAAAGTCTCACAAGCTTCACTTGATCAAATCAAAGACTCCAAAAATCCATGAATATGGAGATTCTTCATGTTTTCTTTCCAATATAATTTAAACGGCGATGTCACTTCGTAAGTGATCTTTCAATCATTTGTCTTGCGACATTTTAGCATTAGGTTGATCTCTCCAACTAGATTTGTAAATCATCCATCTAATATGGAATATGGTAATTATTTGAACAACCTTTGTTCTCATAATACCTGATTTAAATAACAATTATTAAAACAAATCTTGAAGTCAAGCTTTGATGTCAACGAGAAATACAAACAACGGTTTGTTTGTTTTCGATGAACATCATCACATATTCTCTTGCTAGTTACTTCGGCCATTGTGGTTCATGAATTGCATCGTTCCGTATGAAATTTCATACCAACCAATTCGGTATCCAATACCCAAGAACCACATTGTTTAACAAGCAAATAATACAACCATAACATGTATATCATCCATATACCTAAATTGGATATTTCCAATCTTTTCTTTTCTGCCAAATATATTTTATAGATTCTCTTTCAGCATTTCCTTTTCCTTTTTAAAAGAATCTATCAACATCAAAAGTGGCGCCATATACATGACACATAGTCCAAAGCGTGTATATTCAAATAATAATACCTTTGGACTTGCACTTTGAAGTAGATCACCATCATCAAAATGATCGGTATTCTTTCAAAATCCATTCTTTAGTAATCTTTTAGTGTAGTAAACACTTTACATACATCTTCTATTCACCCTTATCATGACGACTTTCATGATCAAGCTACTATAGCTTATAAAGGCGAATCGTGAGTATAACATTACTTTCCAAAAACCCTTTTTGGATGATTAGGATGTCTAGCATCTCCAACCTTTGTAAATTCTCATACAATATGAGAACATATATTATACTCTATCATATTGCAACCAAAACATTATTTCAGATATCGTTATATCTGCCACACATGATGGTTTCTGAAACAATTCTTTCAGCTCCTAGATAAACTTGATATTAAAACAATCAAGAATCATGGAGGCAAACATGATACTTAAAATACTAACACTGGAATTGTTACTCTCGATTTAATACCAATTATTAAATCTCACGGAGTAAACAAAGTTTGCTGAAAGTTTGCAATAGGACTTTAAACTTTAGATTGACACTCAACACAATACGATACCAGTTCGTAAAGTATATATCCAGAATTCTATAGTTCTATTATCTCAATTACAACTATGCATAAGGTGGTGAACGAATGCCAATTACTACAACAAATTATGCAAATTTACTTTGATTTAATTTATGATAAATTGAGTTCTACTAATCCAAATTAGAAATGAACTCCCACTCAAAAACGACATCCCTCGTGCCTTTTTGGTGATTACATGAACCAAATCCACTACACCAAGTCTGATCATCACGTGAGTCGGTGTAGCTTCAAAGGCGAGCATCCATATGGTCATCATATCAAAACATATGACTCATGCTTAACCTTTCGGTCCGTGTTCCGAGGCCATGTCTGTACATGCTAGGCTCGCCAAGTAAGAACCTTAGTATTCGCGTGTGTAACTGTCTTACACCCGAGATATGCTCGTGGATTCAAGTACACCCGATCATCACATGATGCCTTGAAGCGGCGATACATTGTCGGTGCATACTTAAGGAAGAACACATTTTTATCTTGATATCTAAATGAGGCATCATCTTATTATGCTAATAAAACGCCAAACAAGCAATATAAGATGCAATCAAACATCACATGTTTATTAGTGAAATGATATGGTTTCCGCATATGATCTCTATCATGTGCACCGTGGTATGATCACTATCATACCTTTATGTGTAAATCCAAGGTCTATGGAGTTTACACGTTATGTATGTTGTAAGAGTATCATCTCATACTTCTACTTACAACATCACCATATCATAACACTAGCCCAGCAACAATCTAAACTAGACGCCTCTAATTTATCCATTGCAATTTTTACGTGGCTTAGGGCTTTCGAGATAGAACCGTTCTTACCTACGAACATGAACCACGACGAGGATAACCAAATTGTTGACAACTCGTTCATGGAGGGTGCCCAAGGAGGGGGGCAGCCCAAGGAGGCATGGACGCCGGCCATGGAGGGTGCCCCCACCTCTCCCTCATTCATGTGGTGGAAGCTCCACTCACATAAAAACCTCTCCACTCACAATTCCACTCACATGCATTAATTTTCCACCAAAATTAATGCAAGCTCTTATTTAAATAAAACTCTTTTATTTATTTATTCAGAATTTTGTTAATTACTTTAATTAACAAACATTCACATAAAACCCCTTGCTAGTATTCCATTTCACATGCAGAACCAGTTTCAGCAATTTCAACCGAAACAGTTCGGGTGTCTAGTGAAATAAATTCCTGCGCTTTCCTTTTCTTTTTCTGGCATATCATTTGCTCCGAATGGTGTCGGTATCCCTTAAGTGTGTCATCCTATAGTTCGCGAATAATGCGGACATGATCGAGACCCTTCTCTGATCAATAATCAGTAGCGGGATCTGGAGATCCATACTGACTCCCACACATTCAACGATGACTTCTGTGATCGTGTGAACCTTTTATGCTAGTATCTTAATCCCTTTGTTTCACGATATATTACATGTCCGAGATTCGGTCATCGGTATCTCCATACCTAGTTTGATCTTGTTACCGACATGCACTCTTTTCTTGTTCCCGTGATATAACATTCTAGTGATCAAATCACTTGCTTGCAAGCTAATCAATGTGATATTACCGAGAGGGCCCAGAGCATATCTATCCATCATAGGGATGAACAAATTCCACTCTCGATCCATGGGTCTCAACATAACACTTTAGTAGTTCTGAAGCCATCTTTATAATCACCCAGTTACGGTGTGACGTTTGATGTCATCGAGAAACTCTTCCGGTGTTAGTGATTGACATGATCTCATGGTCTAAGGATTAGGATCACTTCGTAAGTTGTTATAGCAATATAAACTCAATGACTTTGATCGTAATGCTATACTTTGGATGAATGTTCATCACATCATTACACTAATGTTGTGACCTCGTTATTAACAACATCCAATGTCCATGATCAGTAAACTTTGATCATCATGTTAATCAACGAGCTAGTTTATAAGAGAGGTATAACTAGGAACTTCCTTTTTGTTTATTAAACACACATGTATTAATGTTTCCGTATTAATAAAATTATAGCATGCAAAATAAACATTTATCATAAATAAGGAATACGATAATAACCACTTTATTATTCCTCTTGGGCATATTCCCTTCAACATAGACCGCCATCCAACTGCATCTATGACTAGAAGTCCACCTTTAGGTTATCATCCGAACCCCCTCCAGTATTAAGTTGCAAGCACCGGACAACTGTTTTAAGCAAAGTGTGTACGGTAAATAGTCCACATGTTCCATGAACAAGAGACCGTTGTTTTCTCCCTAGTAGCAACAATACATCTACAACCAAAGAGATTATTGTCACTTCCCTTGGAAACTAGAGGCATGAACCCACTATCGAGCATAAATACCCCCTCTTGGAGTCACTAGCAACTACTCGGCCAAGATAGCTACTAACAACGGAGAGCATGCAAGATCACAAACAACACAGAAATGATAGAATTATAAAGAAAAGTCCATTAATCAAACCAACATAATAATCTCAATATCCATCGGATCCCCGCAAACACAACATGCATGATTACAAAATAGATTAGATCTTGATCATGAACGGAGCTCACAAGATCTATACATGAAAGCACAAGGAGGAGATACAACCATCTAGCTACTACATGGACCCATAGTCCAAGGTGGAACTACTCACGCATCATACCGTAGAGAAGGCCTCCGGGATGATCTCCCCTCTGGAAGGGTGCGGGGAAGAACTTCAGACCCCCCCGATCTAGGGACGATGGTGGCGGCGGCTATAGAAGGTTTCGTGGAGATTTGATCAGGTACTTAGGGTTTCTGTATCGGGGGCTTCTTATAGGCGAAGGGGGAGGCCGAGGCGGTGGCCAGGGGCCCCACACCCTGCCTAAGCGCGGGGCAGGGCCCACCCATGCCTAGGGAGGGGGGTGCGGGCGCGTTGGCACGCCTCCCTGGCTCCCCTCTAGACTTCTTGTTCCCCACGGAAAGTTATTGACTTTGACGTTTGTCCCGTCCAATTCCGAGAATATTTCTTTACTAACTTTTTTGGAACCAAAAACAGCAGAAAACAGGCAACACGCACTATGGAAACTTGTTAATAGGTTAGTACCAGAAAACATATAAAAAGCACCTCAAAGTGTAGACAAAGCAAAGAAAAGTAGATACTAAACAAGCATAGAGAATCAAAAATTATAGATACGTTTCTGACGTATCAGTTTGCAGCAAGTAAACAAGTAATAGTGGAAGATGTATTAATGGTAAAGATTGGACCGGGGTCCATAGTTCACTAGAGGTGATCTTCTTAGATAAACAACATGGCATGAAGGGTAAACAAATTACAGCAGGGCAATTGACAGAAACTGAGCAAGGCATAACAATGCAATACTAGACAAAAAGATCCTATGAGATTTGATTGGGCAATACAACAAGATACATAGACCACCATCCAACTTCATCTATGACTAGAAGTCCACCTTCAGGTTATCATCCGAACCCCCTTTAGTATTAAGTTGCAAGCAACAAACAACTGCTTTAAGCAAAGTGTGTAAGGTAAACAATCCACTTGTTCCATGAACAAGAGATCGTTGTTTTCTCCCTAGTAGCAACATCACATCTACAACCGAAGAGATTTCTGTCACTTCCCTTGGAAACTAGAGTCATGAACCCACTATCGAGCATAAATACCCCCTCTTGGAGTCACTAGCAACTACTTGGCCAAGATAGCTACTAACAACGGAGAGCATGCAAGGTCACAAACAACACAGACATGCTAGAATCAAATAGACAAAACCATTAATCAATCTGACATAGTAATCTCAAAATTCATCAGATCCCCGCAAACACAACATGCATGATTAAAAATAGATTAGATCTTCATCATGGACGGAGCTCATAAGATCTGGACATGAAAGCACAAGGAGGAGATACAACCATATAGATACTACATGGACCCGTAGTCCAAGGTGGAACTACTCACGCTTCATACCGGAGGCTGGCATGATAAAAAAGAAGGCCTCCGGGATGATCTCCTCCCACAGGTGCCGAAGAGCTTGCACCCCGATCTAGGGACGATGGTGGCGGCGGCTACATACGGTTTCGTGTAATATTGATCGGGTCCCTAGGGTTTCTGCATCGGGGGCTTCTTATAGGCGAAGAGGCGAGGCAGGGGGCCACCAGGGCGGTTGCACCCGCCAGGCGTGGGGTGGGCCCACCCTCGCGGCCAAGGGGTTCGGCCCCCTGGTGGGTCTCATCCGTCTCGTACTCCGGCGTCGTGTTCTCCTCGGTAAAATATTGACTTTGGCTTTTGTCCCGTCTAATTCCGAGAATATTGATTTTCTGCCTTTCTGGAACCAAAAATAGAAGAAAACAGGCAACTGGCACTGTGGCAACTTGTTAATAGGTTAGTACCAGAAAACATATAAAAACACCTCAAAGTGTGGACAAAGCAAAGCAAAGTAGATAGTAAACAAGCATGGAATATCAAAAATTATAGATACGTTTTTGACGTATCAAGAGGCCGAGGGGGTGCCTGGGCTGGCCACAACCCTCCCAGGCGCGGGGTGGGCCTACCCGCGCAGCAGGGGTGTGTGGGCCACCCAGGTCTCCCCTCCGTCTCGTACTCTGGCTCCGTGGATCTTCTGGTGAAATAGGATTATTGGCATATTTTTCTGGATTTTTCCCGATAGCTGATTTTCTGTATAAAAACTAGACACCAAAGTAATTCTGCTGAAAACATCGTGAGTCCGTGTTAGTTGTATCCAAATCACACAAGTTTAGAGGAGAAATAATAGCAAAAGTGTTCGAGAAAGTAGATACGTTTTGGACGTATCAACCGACTCATGTTGTTTCTTCGCTAGAGAACAGACCAAAGTCGTCCTCAGATCCATTGTCAAGCTCTTCATCCTGCAGCGGGATGATTGACTCTTTGCAGCCACCCGCAACATCATTAAGGTAACTGACTCATCGTCGAGGTCCAAGGTGTCCGTCTTTGAGTAGGTACTTCTCTCAGGGTGTGCATTGATATAGACAACAAAGATGTCGATGGAACCAACCAGAAGGATAGCTCCACTAGTCACTTCTTGAGTCATTGGTGTACATATTGCCTCATCGATGAAGTTGAGGGTGCCAAATTGCATGAATCGGCCGTCGGCGATAGTCGAGGCGATTTGGCATCCCGCCCGATCCTTAAACCTTGAGCAGTATGCCCCACGGTGGATGCTAAATGTCATGGGAATACTATGGAGGGTACCATTGACATGGATATACCCTACGGGTGCCTCACATTGGCATACCCGGTCCAGCCCAGGGAAGGCCCACATGAAGACTTGTTGTCCAAGAAGATTCCGGGTGGACCAAGCCCATTACAAGTTCGAAACCTTGAAGGACAAGACTAGTTATAGATAGAATTTCAAAGGGTCCAACCCTAACTTGTAACCTACTCGACCTACCCCCGGGACCTGGCCTATATATAAGGGCCAGGAGGGCACAACGAGGATGATCTCTCCCCAACTCATACACACACCTCACGCCAGATCGCATCTGCGCACCCCTATAACCTTCGGTTCGCCGTAATCAAGAACAGACAAGCAGGAGTAGGGTTTTCCCTCCGGGGGCCTAAACCTAGGTAAACCTCGTGTCCTCTTGTTGCTTGTCTGTTAATCGTCTCACGACTTCCAGCATCCCCATCTTCTCCAAAACTCAAGTCCATAACAATGGGCATTGATGAGTCGAACCCTCGTCAACCATCGCGAGAGGGACTGTTGAGACAAAGTGCAACGAAATAGGTTGAATCGGGTACACACGAGATACCCTACGTTCCGCCCCTTACTCTAGATGTAAAGACCTACTTTGCTTTGTTGCATTGCTTGTGTATCCATTTACAAGGTTCTGATGACTAAAACCTCTATGCTTAGTCGGCGGGTTCTGGATCTATGTGATTAATTCACAAGTCTATGATGTACTACCTACGTGCTACCCTAAGTCGACCTTATATACACAACCAGGCTTAGTTTTCACAAGATTCCCATGTCGATACAGGGATGGAAATCCTAGAAGATACCGACTATATATTCTTCTTGCCTTGCATTTCAAGTTTTTAGTCTTTGGATCTATCCGTGACTCCCCTGAACCGACCATGCATTGAACTGTGTCGGCTCAGATCTTGTTACCCACGTAAGCCCATTAGGGGATGGCCATGGGCTAGCCATACCCACCGATTAACCTCCTTGATAAGCATATCCGACTTGACATATCTCCAACATATTTCATCTAGCCGAGACATGAATTCTTTCTTATGAAAGAAAGATAATGGAAATAATAATAAAATTAAGAAACAAACATATTCAATAAGCAGTAATAGTTCCTAGAACTAAACCGATTTTCAAGACCAGAGCTATCAACCACTCATTCATCTCTCCTAATTCCTATTTTACTCCAACAAACAAGATAAAACTAAATATAAGGTAGAAATAAAATTAAACTTAATGAAAAGAGAATAAATAAGTTACAAAATATACAATTATTCTTTTATTTGTCTATTTTATTGCAATTAAACTGGCTCAATCTTATGGAAAAATTATCGTTTCGTCGACCAATCCTTCCTAATTCACTTTTTTGTTGGAATTTTTTCTCTTGTAATTCCTCACACAAGGACTCCAAAAATACTAGGTCCCCACCTACATAAAGAATTGTTGATAAAACTCCAAATTATCCTTTTCTTTTGACTCAATCCTTTTCTTCTCCTTAGGCCTCCTTTGATTCATGGGGTAGGAAACCCAAAGGAAAAGGAATTAGATAGGATTGGAGTGTCCTGTCCAAGTTGATCCTATGGACATGGGATTGTGACGAAGGAATTTTTCCTGAGGTTAGACTTCATGTACCTTTCCTGCAAAATTGCACTACTGAGTTCCTACACGATTAATTCCTATAGGATTACTTATCGTGAATCAAATAGCTTCAAAATGAAAAAAATCCATAGGGTCCCAATCCTATAGAAATCCTGAGCAAATCCTATGGCAATGTTTGATTCAAAGGATTCACAAAGGAATTTTGTAGGATTCTTACCCATAGAATTTTTTTCTATAGAGGCCATTTGATTCAAAGGATTGAACCCTTCAAAATTTCTATGGATTACTTTCCTATACTATATTTCCATAGGATTTCTAACAAGAGGTTAGACCTCTTGGAAAATTTCCTGTGTTTCTATGACAACTATACCATGTACTCAATCTACATACAAATTTCCTACATTCTTTCTGTGGCGCAATCAAACGACTTCTGCAGCTAATTTATGCGTTTTTCATTCCTGTAGGATTTCACGTGTCATGACATACCATTCTTATGGTTTTCCTATTCCCGTGCTTTTAAAATCCTTTGAATCAAACATGCCCTATGAATCAAAGGAGGCCTTAGCATTGATGGAAGAAGATCAGATCCCTTCAAACAACCTTTTCTAACAGGGAAGTCTCATATCTTAAAATTAATTCATAAAGAAGATGAGAAAAATCACAGACGTTCTACTAGGTCCAACTCACTTGTTACACAACAACCCGTTAGAGGAAGAGGCAGGCAAAGGGGACAACAAGTAGGATAAATGGAAGATTGGGCTTTGGAGGGATTTGGTGTTTGGGCCGCATGTAGAACAATAAAATGGCCACACTGAAAAAAAATATAGAGGGCCTTTTCACAAAATTAGGTATGAAAATGTGGTGATTGAATCGATCATTTACAAAACATTTGGGTAGTTTCTGCAAAAAAATCTAGTTCCCTAACCCTCATGTGCCCCCACGTGTGACCGATTTCGGTCAAAAAGGGTTAAACATATTCATTTTTGTGATCACAAGTGCACCAACTTTGCGAGTTTACACTTTTGTGATCATTTTTGTGACGGGTTTGTTAGTTTTGTGAGTGACCAACAGTGCTATTTACACCTTCCTGCCACAACGCGTCAGCCTACGAAGGAAAGGAACTGTTGGGCCTTCCCCCACCGACTTCTCAAGCCTCTCAGCTGAATAGGAGGAGTCGACCGCCGCAAACAAAGATGTGGCAGATCGTCCTCGTTGTCCTCCTTGACGCCATCACCTAAACCCACCTCCTTGACGCCATCACCTAAACCCAAGACGTGTGGGATGAATTAGCCTGACCTTGGTAATGAGTATCATGAAAACGGCCTGGTGAAAATAACATATTAGTTGACTTAGATTCATCTAGATACAGATGTATTTAGTCAAGTTTTAATGCTAGATAAATCTGTATCTAGATAAATTAGATCAAAAGGAGTACTATAGTATACTAATCAGCAGATTAGGACCAGCTGAAAACTGAAACTGCGATAAAAAATCCTATACACCCAAGGCGTGATCATGCGCACGCTACTCGACGTTTTATTCAACTAAGATAAACATGACAATGTACAGGAGTAGATTATTTCATCGGAGTTGGCTGTTGGAATCCGTGGGCTTGTCTGTGCTGGGAACCTGGTGCCCACGAGGGCCGGCCGGCCGGCGGCTACCGGTGCCAGCGGCGAAGGAACTCCGGGTCCGCTACGAGGTGGCACCAGCGCTTGCAGCTGACGGCGCAACGACGGAGCGTGGCCGCGTCGTCGAGGCGCAGGAGGATCTCGCGGACGGCCTCGTCCGACTCCGAGAGCGTCGTCGTCGTCGACTTCGCCATCGATCAATTTCGCTAGCTGCTGCAACCTTTGTCTATACGTACTATGCAACGATCCAGGGTCGAGCGTATATGTGTATGTACGGTAAGGCTACGTAACCAAATAGGACACGGATCGATCTTAAAAAAACGAAAAAGAAAAAAAGGACACGTACGGATCCATGCAGACCAGAGAGCTCTCTCCTTTGCGTACGATGCGATCTGTGTTGCACTCGGACTAGCTGTATACTAAATTAAAACCTTTCTGTTTCCTTCACGGATTTGGATCGAGCTATTGGTTAATTGAATTTTTAAGGGTACGGTGGCGCTGAGCGTTCTCGGGGGATATAATTGCCCTGGATCCTCCAGGTCCGGTGAGCCACGAGTCCCTAAAACAATGTGTAATCTCGTTTTTCTACAACTGATCTGTTTTTGTTACAAAATGTTTCATTTTTGCTACACGCGGTTCACACACGAGACAAAAATAAAAAAGATAGATCTCGTCGGAGACCTCGTCGAAAACTTCAAAACAAAAATATTATACTAATGTAGCAAACCCGAGTTCAAAAAATTTACGCTATTGTAGCAAAATTAAAAAACATGTGTAGCAAAAAAAAGCACTTTGTCTGAGACATGCCAGTGACTTTGTAGCAAAACTGACTTTGCTAAAGACTTTCGTCGAAATATTGTATTAAATATTTTGCGCTATTGTAGCAAAATATAAATCATTTATAACAAAAATTGTGTATTGTTGTAGTATCGCCCTAGCAAAATTTGTTGATACGATGCAATCTAAAAAAGTTCATAGCAAAAAATTTATGCTAGCTATTGTAGCAAAACTACAAAAATAGGTGTAGCAAAAAAAGCACTTCGTCGGAGACATGCCAGTGACTTTGTAGAAAACTGACTTTGTTGAAGACTTTCGTCGAAATATTGTACCAAATATTTTGCGCTATTGTAAAAAATATTTATAACAAAAATGATCTACTGTTGTAGCATTGCCCTAGCAAAATTTGTTGATACGATGCAATCTAAAAAAAAGTTTGTAGCAAAATGTTGCACAACACCCAGGGCGATCGCGGGGGCTCCCGTGGTACATCAGTGGTGGGCGCATCCTCCTGGTCTGGCGGCGGCGAGGACCTTGTTGCCCGTCTATGGCCTCGGGTGAGCTGGAGAAAGGGGAGTCCACCGATAAGAGGGGTAGAGTGCCGGTGGGAGCTCCAGGGTGGCACGCACGAGCTGCATGCAGGGCGGCGGCGGAAGCTACACGTGCCACAACGGCAGGACCTGCAGGGGGCAGCGTTAATGTGACAAGGAGGAAAGAGAGGAGGAGGCGAAGCAGCGGGGTGCCCTCCCGCTGGTTGGTGGCGTGGAGGAGCTAGCCATGGAAACGTCGGGAGGAAAAGAGAGCTCGTGCGGACGGCGATCGACGGGGCCTAACCCTCAGACAACGGCGACAACAGCGGAGAGTAGCCGTAGGGACGGCCAATAGTATAGGCATTTTATTTTGTTTACCTAGGCCTTTTTGTAATGGACGGTGTCAAATCTAACGAGAAGCTAGTATTAATTTAATTCTTCACTTATATATGGGCCCCGCTGCCAACCGAAGGACACTCTGTCCGCCCTTGACCGTGTCATTTGGAGATGCACGGCCCAACCTGTCCGAACACATCCGTGTGGTGCAGATGTGCGCGGCCTCTCCAGCGGCACGAGCCATAGAACTGATGTGTCCGACTTAACCCATTCGTGTACGAAATTTGGACAAGGATGACATCGGATGGCGAGCGTGTCCTCCCGTAACCTCCCACGGTGGCCAAGGGATATATATATGTATTTTTGTCAGTTACCAGGAATATGGTGCAAACGGTATAATTCCAATTTTCACCCAAACTAGACCATATTCATGAACAATAACCATTTTTTTTATGAATTTCTAATATTTCTAGCTACTTTTTACTAAATGATTTTCCGTCGATTTGATAGAAAGTACATTAAATTTAAACTAGATGTATGTGATAGTTTTCTAAATGCTTTTTCAAAAATCATTTTTAGGTATACAAGTAGCCATTGCGAGCCATTAAGAGTTCCGAAAGATTCAATCCCGCGCAATGGTCATGACGAGACATGTTTTGAAAGCTACGGTAGTGAAAGTATAGAGATGTCGCCTAGAGAGAGGGGGGGGGGGTGAATAGACAATTTCAAAACTAATATGGTTTTGGCTTGATAGAATACAGAATTAAACTAACGTTTATTTTACAAGCACAAAACCTAAATACTCTAGGCTCAACTAAGTGCACCAATAACAAGTTAAGCTAAGAAATATAGCACAAGATAAATATAGCACAAATGATAAGCAAGATATAAGTACTTCAATCTCGATGGCTATCACAAGGAAAGTAATCTCAGGTATAGAGATAACCGAGACACACGGAGATGAAGATGTATTCTTGTGTTTCCTTACAAGTAAGGTACGTCACGTTGGAGAGGTGTAGGATTCCACGAAGGATTTTCCAACGCCACGAAGGCTCACCTTTTTCTCCGAGTCTATCCCACGAAGGAATAGGCCCTTTACTTATGTCTAGCTTTTCCTCCACTCCGGAGATGGCAAGCTCCACAACCACTTCACAAGCTCCACGGAGGAGAAGCCCGGGTCTCTTCATAATCTTTCACGAAGAGGACACAATAGCACCAACCGCCAAGCCAACTAGGAGGTCACCCTCCAAGAGTAACAAGCTCATGGTCTCTCACTCAAAAAATCGTAATGGAGAGCTCAACACTTATGCAAGAATACAAAGCAAGACCACCAAGGGTGCTCAAATCCTTCACTCTCCAATGCCACCAAAGCAACAAGTGCTAGGGAGGAATTAGAGAGGAAGAAAAATGGTGGAAGTGAACTAATGACTACATGATCTATATCCAATGGGTTCCCATCACTTAGAGGAGGAATTGATTGGTGGGGATTGTAGATCTAGATCTCCTCTTCCAAAGCCCTCAAAATGCAAGAATCATAGGAGGGAAGGGGGAGGAAGCAAAGCTCAAGAGGTTCAACAATGGAGGTCAATTTCGTGGTCAAGAACACTAAACAACGTTGGGGGAAGAACCCCCTTTTATAGGGGAAAGAAAATATAACCGTTGGAAGAAATCTGTGCGAACTCGGTTGAAAGTTCGGTTGGACCGATCCTCACATTGGACTGTCCGGTTCTTGGACCAGAAAACCGAACTTAAAACCGGGATTAGGTAATGACCGCGGTATCAATAGACTCGGTATAGCAAAACCGAAAATCCCGGTTTAAGATCCGGTTTTCCGATCTTGGCACCGGACCACCCGGTCTGGGAGCCGGTTGAACCGAATCCACAACCGGGATGAAACGGGCTTCACGAAAAACGCAATAAATTTTGCATCCGGACTCCGATTTCGATGATCTTGGGCTTGTTTTGATGAGCACAACAAGATCTACAAGATTGTGTAGAGAAACATCATAGACCAACAAAGGAGGATAGAACCAAATGAAGAAAGGTAAGAAGCCTCCCTAAATAAGAACCGATAAAACCTTCAAACTCGAAAACACCATAGAAGATGCATACGAATTCCGTTTTTGATGAACTTGGGATTGTTGAAGATCTAGAAACAAGATCAAGAACCTCAGATGGAGAAACACCAAGAAGCAACAAAATAGAAAGATGCAAAGTATGCAAAGGATTGAGCTCCCTATGACAATGTGATCAAGTTACCCAACCAAAAGCCCCTCTTGATAGTGCAGCTATCTAGCCTATAACCCGATCTCCCAACAACCACCTTGAGACCGGTAAAAGGAAAACCTAGCAAGGTTTAACATCCCAACATTTAGGAACCAACGAAGGGTAGATTTAGGAATTTGTGCATATGCATGCATTCGTCTGTAAAATGTGGGTAAAATTTTCGCCAAATAAAAACCTTAAGTGATCAGAATTTCTTTCACTCTCTAGGTGTAGGAATAGCTTTGGAGAGTGATCGTTATAAATTTTGACATGATCTTTATGAATTAGTGTGTTTTGGGGGAAAAGAATTTGAATTCAAATTTGAACTTTTGAGTTTACATTTTAAAGTTAGGAATTGATATTTTAAAATGAATTCTAAAATGATTTAGTAATATTATTTGATTTAATCAATAAATAATAAATAGTAATAGAAATTCAAATAAGAAATGAATCTTTTATTCCTTATCTTTATTCCATGAATAAATTACAAAGATTAACTCACTGAGTCAATAAAGAATAATTACGAAAAGAAAAGTATATCTATATGAATAAACTATTACACATTTCTTACAAAAGAATGAAATAAAAATTACAAAGGAATTTATTTATCTGAAAATAAACCTATACTAAATCTTGAATCTTCAGATCTTGTACCTGCAAAATAAAGAACAAACAAAAAGGAAAATAAAAGATAAATTATTAATTTTACTCTCAGTAGAGAGCAATGAGTTGCACTGCTCAAGATCACATCATAGAGTAAATCTTTTAGGGGCAAGTTTCACCAATATGAAAGAATTTGATCTTTCATAATAAATAAGCCATAAGTCAAATGATCACAACAAGTAAAAGGGGCAAGTTTCACCAGGAAGGTTAATAGTAAAAAGATCAAAGGGTGAGACACCTCACTGATCTCATCCACAACCATGCAACAGACACACATGCATCTCAATCACCAAACTGCATGGGGTGTGTTGTCGACATAGCCACAATAGCTCAACCAAGTCAAAGGACCAAGCACAGTTGTGGCAGCCACTAGTTCATCTCTGCATTTCCCACACCACATCAAGAACACTCAGCTTCACAAAGCTAAGCAAACCACCAGCCAAAACCACACACCAAATCAACCTAGCATCACCAGATGGTGACATAAGGAGGGGGAGGATCAGGTGGATAGCAAGGTCAAGCTGCAGGAGCTAGGAGGAGAAGGACTGATCAAGGACAAGCACAGGAACCAAAAGTAGCAGGAGCAGGACCAGGAGGTGAAGGACAAGATCAGGCCAGCAACATAATCAGCAAGATCAAGCCACAGACAACCAATAACCATCACAAATCATCAACTGTGTGGTGAGCATCATAAAACATTGATGGCGCCCAGCACTTGTCGTGGGACGCTTCGTTGGAAACCTCAAGAGCAAGGTATGAAGCAGCACAGTAGCAAGTTTCCCTCAGTAATAAACCGAGGTTATCGAACCAGTAGGAGGGACGAAACGTCACACAGGTGTTGCAAGCAACGCGGAGACCTGCACAACACAAACTCAAGATTTTGCCCCAGCGAATCAGTGAGGTTGTCAAGCTCACCGGTTTGCTGTAACAAAGGATTAAACGTATGGTGTGAAAGGCAATGGTTTGCAACAAGTAAACAAGTAATAGTGGAAGATGTATCAATGGTAAAGATTAGACCGGGGTCCATAATTCACTAGAGGTGCTCTCCTTAAATAAACAACATGGCATGAAGGGTAAACAAATTACAGCAGGGCAATTAACAGGAACTGAGCAAGACATAACAATGCAATTACTAGTCAGAAAGATCCTATGAGATTCGATTGGGCAATGCAACAATATACATAGACCGCCATCCAACTGCATCTATGATTATAAGTCCACCTTCAGGTTATAATCCGAACCCTTTCCAGTATTAAGTTGCAAGCAACAGACAACTGCTTTAAGCAAAGTGTGTAAGGTAAACAATCCACACGTTCCATGAACAAGAGACCGTTGTTTTCTCCCTAGTAGCAACAACACATCTACAACCGAAGAGATTATTGTCACCTCCCTTGGAAACTAGAGGCATGAACCCACTATCGAGCATAAATACCCCCTCTTTGAGTCACTAGCAACTACTTGGCCAAGATAGCTACTAACAACGGAGAGCATGCAAGATCACAAACAACACAGACATGATAGAATCATAAAGACAAAACCATTAATCAAACCAACATAATAATCTCAATATCCATCGGATCCCCGCAAACACAACATGCATGATTACAAATAGATTAGATCTTGATCATGAACGGAGCTCACAAGATCTATACATGAAAGCACAAAGGAGGAGATACAACCATCAAGCTACTACATGGACCCATAGTCCAAGGTGGAACTACTCACGCATCATACCAAAGAAAAGGCCTCCAGGATGATCTCCCCTCCGGCAGGGTGCCGGTAAGAACTTCAGATCCCCCCGATCTAGGGAAGATGGTGGCGGCGGCTACAGACGGTTTCATGGATTTTTGATCGGGTTCTCAGGGTTTCTGCATCGGGGGCTTCTTATAGGCGAAGGGGGAGGCCGAGGCGGCGGCCAGGGTGGCCAAACCCTAGGCCACGCCTGGGAGGGGTGGCCCCTCTGGCTGGCCCCTCCGACTCCCCTCTGGACTTCTTGTTCCCCACGAAAAGTAATTGACTTTGTCGTTTGTCCCGTCCAATTCCGAGAATATTTCTTTACTAACTTTTCTAAAACCAAAAATAGCAGAAAACAGGCATTTAACACTGTTGCAACTTGTTAATAGGTTAGTACCAACAAACATGTAAAAAGCACCTCAAATTGTAGACAAGTAAAGCAAAGTAGATACTAAACAAGCATGGAGCATCAAAAATTATAGATACGTTTCCAATGTATCAACATCCCCAAGCTTAACTCCTGCTCGTCCTCGAGTAGGTAAGTGATAAAAAGAATAATTTTTGAGGTGAACATGCACCCTCACAATAAAGATCGAACCATTTGCAAGCATTTAAAGCTGAGATCAAAGAACTCTAAACATGTGCATGAAAGAATGGAGTTCTAACAATAGGGCATAGTAACTTAAAGAACATGTGGGCCCCCATGTGTGGTTTTGGTAATTAATGACAATCTTTATGGACTAATGTGTGTATTAAGTTGTACTTGTAGGAAATATCCATTGGCATCGCTTGGAGCATGTGTTAGCTTCAAGGTCGATGAAATGAGAAGAAGATGTGTTGTGCAAGCTCAAAATGTGCCATCTATAGAAGATCTCATGTTTGATGCTTGCCATCCTCGGTGATCATGGATCGATGATGAGGAATCAAGAAAGGTAGTCCATCTTGAGAAGGTCAAGTTCGTCAACATCGAGCTCAAGTGGAATGCTCAAGGCAAAGGTATAATCTTGATAGGTTTTCCCTTTTGCCGGTCTCATGTTGTGTGTGAGAAACCGGGTTTAGGATAGATAACCGTACTATCAAGATGGGCTCTCGAATGAGTAACTCGATCATATCGTTCGGAGAAAGCTCAAACCTTTGCATACCTGCATCATTGTATTTGGTTGTTATTTGGTCCTATCCATGTGAGGATATAGAGCTTGTGGTAATCTACATAACAAGCTCTTGATCATCAAAATCGAATCTTCCGTTTGTATCTTGTTGCGATTTTGATCTTGCCGGCTTTTCGGTTTTTCACCAAGTGAGGTATCTCACATTATTATACTTGATACTTTATCACTTGGTGATAACCAATATTTTCACTATTTATAGGGTAGCTATTGTCGTCCTCTTTCCAACGCAATTGGAATCGGGTCAATCGGAGCTACCAATCAAAAGTTACACTCGTTTGAATATTTGCCAGTCTTAATTAAAAAAGAAAAAGAAAAATCTGTTTACTGGGCCGAGCGGTAGTACCGCCCGGGAGGGCCGGTACTACCGCCCGCATCTGAGCGCCACAGATTATCTTCTGCCTGGCCCGGTACCATTTTCTGGTAGTACCGGCCGGCCCGGTAGTACCGCCCGGGTGGGCCGGTACTACCGGTCGGCCTAGTTTTTTCTCCCAGGTTCTATGCCCGATCTCGCTCAGCCGCGTTTGACCTGGCCCGTTTTTCTCCTCAGCTGCTGCCGCGTGCCTGCTCTCGTTGACTAGATGTGGACCCACGCGCGTCGCGCCATTGCTCCTCCCGGCTCGCTGGTTGCTTCATTGTTGCATTACCGTTGATTCTTCTTGCCGTCATTTGACATGTGCCGCTGCCTTTGCATGTGTGTACACGATGCGTCTTGCATGCGCTGGCCCCTCTCGCGTCCCCAGATTCCCTGCCTGCCTTGATTTTTTGCTCGGTTTCTAAACACGGCTACCAACTAAAAAAAAAATTTTATTACTAGGACCGTTCTGAAAATATGCCTCAACGGCTAGATTTTAGGGGCCTCTATTTAAGGCTTTGCCCATTTTCAGTTTAGAGTGCTTCTTCCTCATCTATTAGGCTAAGCTTTGTCCACACTTGCTCTAGATCTTGAAGCTTGCCTAATCTTTTCCCTCCGATGATTCTTGCCCATATTTGAGTGGAAGAGAGAGAGGAGATCTAGATCCATGTTTTGACCTAACCGATTCATCTCTTTGTGAGTGCATCTCTAGGGATCTAGATTTTGGGGGATTTTGTGTCTCTCTTTGATTCCTCCTCTCTTGTCCCCCCAATAGCTTTAGTAGCTTTGTTGGAACTTGAGAGTGAGGGATTTGAGCACCTTTGTGGTGTTCTTGCCATTTGCATTCGGTGCATCGGTTTGAGTTCTCCTCGGAGGATTTGGTTCGTGTTACTCTTTGGAGCTTGTCCCTCTTGGTTTCTTGGAACCCTAGACGGTTTTGTGGCCTTGGTGGCATTGTGGCCTTGGTGGCATTTGTTGGGAGCCTCCAATTAAGTTGTGGAGAAGTGCCCCAACCTTGTGAGAGGTTCCTGTTGGAAGCGTGGATCGATCCCGTTGGGGTGAGATTCACCGGAGAATAAGGGAGGCCTTTTGTGGCATTGGTGGTTTGATACCACCCCCTCTCCAAACGAGATGTACTCTATGTTAGGAGGAACTCGGTAAAATATCATTGTCCCCGCGTGCCTCGATTATCTCTATACCCGAGCTCTTTACTTATGCACTTTATATTGTGATATCCTTCGTGCTTGAAGTAATATATATATCTTGCTATCACTTTGTTGCTTGGATTGCTTAGCATAAGTTGTTGGTGCACATAGGTGAACATTAGTTGTTCTAGGTTGTGCTTAACAAAGTAAACACTAGTTTTATTCCGCCTTTGTTGAGCCACTCTAGGAAAAGTTTTAATCGCCTATTCACCCCCCTCTAGGCGACATTCGTATCCTTTTAATTGGTATTAGAGCCCAGTCTCTCATTTTAGGCTTCACCGCCTTGAGAGTAAAGATGTCGGCTAGAGGATTTGTGCACAATGACATGTTCACATTCGATGGCACAAATTATGATATATGGAAAAATCGCATGCTCATTCATTTTCGGGACATGGACCCAAATTTGGAGCGTATTATAGATATAGGTTTTTATCCTCCTATGGATTTCAAAAATCTATCTAGTGAGGATGAGAAAAACTTATATCTCGATGCTCAAGCTTCTAATGTGCTTGTTAATGCTTTGAGCTATGTAGTTACATCTTCAATCATTCCTTTTTGGAGCGCTCATGAGTTATGGACAAAACTTCAAGATAAATATGTTGTGTCCAACATTATTGAGGATGATTGTGTTGCTTCCACTTTCGGTCGAGATGAGTTCTCATCCTCTACCACTTCACCAAAATGTGACTTTTCACAAGGTAATGATATGGTGAGTGGTGATAGAAATTGCAATATGGATAGTGTGTTCACTATTTGTAATCCCTCATATCTATCTAGTTGCAATGATCTATCTTTGGACCTTAACACTTCTAGCACTCAAAATTCCTTACATGCTTGTGTTAATAGTCCTTACATATCATGTAGAAATGACTTGAATAAATCTCAGGATGATATGCTCATGTTGTCTTGTTGCCATGATAAAAATGCTTTTATTTCCTCTAGTGCTTGTGTTGCTAACCATGTAGAGGAAAATGAAGATTCTATGTGCCAAGACAAGGTCTTGAAGAGAGCTACAAGTGCAATCTCATCATCACCTTCCTCCGGTTCTCACATATGCCTTATGGCTAAGGTAACACAGGTAACCTCTTTGAATCCCATTGTATCTCATGATGATGATGATGATGAGTTTGAGAATGATAATGATGATTATAGAGGTAAGTATGATATTACCTCTATTAAGAAAATGAGACAGGTTGTCTATAGTGCTCTCTATAAAAATAAAATTGCTTCCTCCAACCTTCTTGAAATCTTGAATTATGTTATAGAAGGCAATGATCTTATTGAGGAGCAAGAAAACATAATTGATGAAAAGTTTGCGCTTGAGCGTGAGTATGCTAATGAACTTGCTCAAGTAAAGGATTCCCTTGAAGAAGAACAAACCACCAAAGAATCTCTTGAGGAGACTTTTACTCTAGAATTATCTAGAGTAAAGGAATACCATGATAGAGAACTTGCGGTGGCTAACTCCTTCAAGATTAAAAATGATGAACTTGAAGTTGCTTATGCTAAACTTGTTGAGGATTTTAAGCACCTCAAAAATGGCTCTCGGGTCGTTAAGAGGGAGCTCATCAAACTCACCGAGTCACATGAGCAACTTAAAGCTTCATATTTAAAAGAGCTTGACAAGTTGCCCTCACCTCTTGCTAATAATAAAGATGTTTGTGCTACTAACTCTATTTCTTGTGAAGCATCTATTTTGAAGGATAATGTTGAGCTAAAGGCTCAACTTGCTTTGCTAACTAGCAACTATGGGAAATTAGAAGAAAGTCATTGTAAGGTTCCCAACCTTTAATAAGGTAGAGATCCCTGTGTTTACAATGCTAGTCCCTGGATCAATAGCTAGCATCCACAGTTAAGATGTAATATCAAGAAACAAAGGTCATAATACAACCTTATAACCAGGAATAAATAATTCATTACATCTTACATAGCTCATTTGGCTATCACATTACATTGCAGCAGAATATCTATAAGCCTGGGGTCCTTCATCTTCAAAGTGCCACAGGCAGTCATGTTGGTTGTAGACTTGTAATCCTAATTCAACACTCTTCACTAACATCAAACAAACCTGCAACATAATAAGTTGCATCCACAAGGGTCAATACATTTGAATTGTATTGACAAGTTTCACTACTATGTAGAATTAAGTGGATCCTATCATTACATGCATATTTGGCTAAGTAGGGTTTAGGCTCATTTGCAGAAAGCAATATAGTTTTGTCCTATCTTTTCAAAATAGTTTTTGATGTTTGTCAAATCTTTTAGAACTTCTTGGAAAACTCCAAGTGCTTCAAAATCCCTTGTTGTCACCCTCAAGTTTTAACTTCGAGAAATTGGAATGTCGAGATCTCCCATAGCTTCAGGCCTTAGTTTCTCAATATTGTCCATAACCGGGGACACAGCTAAGTACTTAGAATTTTGATCTTCTGCATAAGTTTTACACTTTACCCACATGACACAATCTCATCTTGATGCCACCAGTGGCCGCTGGATAAGTACTCACCAAGATGGAGTACTGGCAGATTGAGAATGTGACAAAGTCTTTCCATAGGAGTCCTCCCAATACACAATGCTAGCTTGTCTTCCAGGCACCAATGTAGGGTTCCAAGTTCCCTAGCACTAATCTAGTTAACCTGAAGATGCCAATGCATGGGTCTTCCACTATGTAGTTGACTAAGCCAGAGCCCATTTAGCATGTGGCTGTACATGGAAGCCTTTGTCTGAAACATGTTCAATCTCTAAGTCCCTGGGTGGTTTTCTTCTAGTGCACAACAAAAAGAGATTGCCATATAAACATGGTTCCTTTTGTTGCCACCTTGTTCAAAAGCTTGAGTATCCTTGTCCACCCAGGTGGTTCATTGAGTACTTGTTTTATTATATAAAACATAAGTCTTTTCAATACTTCATATAATCACAACATGTATCCCATCCCAATATATAGCTGGGCTAAGCATACTACAACTACATTGTTTTCACCAAGGAATATATAAGTGCATGCTATTAGGATTTAGCATAGCATAAAGTATAGAAATCCTTTTCATGCATGTTTCAAAAATCCACTAAGTGTAATGAAAATAGTAGGACTTGGATGATAGTGTCACTTGCCTTTTTGGTAGAGAATGTTGGTTCACTTCTTGATCTTGCTAATATCACACTCTTCTAACTTCACTACAAATCAATCAAGCAAACATAGATTCAACTAGCATTCCAACCAATATTCAAACAATTTATCACTCATAAAATAATAGAAACAAAGTCATGCATGCAAGCATGCAAAAGATAGTTTTATTTGCAAAGGTGGTTTCTACTAGGCTCTAAACATTATAAAGTTCAAAGTGGTCATTTACTAAAGTGGTAAAACCATTTGCAAAAGGGTTATATCTATAAACCATTTCTTAAATCAAATCATTATTTTATGTGGTTGAAAAATGCTTTTAGCAAAGCAATAATTTTATATTGTTCATCAAATAAGTTATTAATTCACAAAACTTGGTGTTTAGGGTCAGAAGGTTTGAATCAAAACATTTCCTAAAGATTTTACTCAAAAATCATTTCCATATCAAAATCAATATTTTTATTTGACTAGAAATGAGCTAATTTAAGTATTTATTCCTAAACTTCACAAAATTCATTTTTAAATCCATGAGTTGGTTCCTAGGGTCAGTAAGTTCACAACAAGCCATTTTGCAAAGATTTCACATTAAAATTTTATCTAGAACAATTTTTATATTCAAAATAAGCCTACACATGTTTCTGCAAATTCAACCAATTTACCAGAAGCAAAACATTAAACAAAGTGCATGGTTGCAAAGTACATGTTCTACTGAATCCATTGATATAAAATTTGCAAAATTTGGACGTGTAGATTTAAAGTTATGAATTTTACAAGTTTGCATATCAATCTGATTCCAAATTCTATTTTAAATCAAACCAGTGCCACGCAGCGTGTTCTTATTGGCCGGTACCGCTTTGTGCGGATCGGGCTCTCTGGACCGCTGGATTTCATTTAAATCATACGGCGCAGATCAGCTGATACCTCTTTGCTAAGCTGTTATATCCTAGCCACTAGATGATGATCCAATGGCTGATGTGAGGTTGACCAGGAATGGGCGGCACTGGCGGCGGCGGAGCACGCCCGTCATGGTGGTGCTCATGACAGGAAGCGAGGAAGAGGGGGAGAGGGCTCACCGTGTTCGCAAGGAGGTGCCGAATCTCAACGTGTGGTCGTCTTGGCGAGGGGCTCTCAGATGCGACCGGGATTCCTCGCCGGAGTGCTTGCCTGCGTTGGGTTCCTCTGGTCGTTGACGGGGGCGAGCCTAGAGGTCATGCCGAGGAAAAAGGAAGGGGGCATTAGATGCGTACAAGCATGGGGAGTACGAAAGTGTCAACAGAAGAGCTTGGGACGGTGGGAGTTCACCTGGGAAGTTCGCCGGAGTTGCTTGCAGGCGGTGGCGCTCAGGTTGTCATTGTTGCCAGCGCTATGGATGAAGCGCGGGCAAGCCGAGGGTGCAGGGAGGAACGCCTGAGGATGGGGAGAAAGCTAGTGTGGTTGGGGAGGCGAGGGGCGGCAGTGGTTCGCCGGAATTGGCCGGGGAAGCTGTCGGAGGCAGGGGTTGGAGCTCTCGATTCGCTCAGCCTGGGGGCAGAGAGCGAGAGGCGAGTGAGAGCAAAGGTAGAGGAGGAGCGGGCGGTTATCTACGCGTGATTGCAAGGGGAGTGATGACTGCTGTTAATGCGAATTGATCGCCGGAGTAAATGGCAGCAACGGCAGGGCGACGTGGTCATGGGGAAGACGATGCTGAGGTGGCCAGTGGGGTCCGTTTGTTAGCGAGTTGGGGAAAAAGGGAGTGGGGCCTGCCTGTCTGCGTCTGTGTGGGTGCGAGTATGGGTGAAAATCGTTTCGCGCGTGGGGGTTTAGTTGGGCTGGACTAGTGGGCTACTGGGCCTATTGGGTTGGGTCAGGTTTGATTCTTTTTTATACTGATTGCCTTTTTCTTTTTCTATTTGATTTTCTATTTTGTTTTTATTCAAGCCATTCAAACACTCAAATGTTTTCAAACCTTTGCCAAAGTTTGTATAATTTTTAGTTCTGTTTACCAACACAAACCAAAGTCCAAAATAAAATAATTTTTATTCTTTTTAGGATTCATTTAATAATTAAATAAAATAGTCCTTAGTTATCAATACAAATAGGATTTGATTTATTAAAATCTCCATTTGAAATGTAAATAATATCAAAATCATTTCAGTAGGTTTTATTTGAAAATTTAAAACACTTGGAAAACTTATTTAAAATAAATTAATAAGTTTTTGTGTTTATTTAAAATGGGAAAAGCCTTTACTTAAATAAAATTGGATATTAATAAATCCTCATTATTTTATTTAAATAAACCTTTATTCCTTTTATCAAATAGGATTAATTTTATTTCAGAGGCTTGGCCAAGATTTATTTGGCTCCATAAAAATAATCTTTATTTATAAATTCTACTTTGCTTTTGAAAACCAAATCCTTTTATTAAAGGATCTAAAACTAGTGATTCCAATTATTAAATCTTTCTTTAAAAATTGTTTATCTTTTAAAGTCCCTTTAGGATTTATTTGATCACAATAGGTTTGAAAGTTTCCAATTGGATTCAAAAAGATTCTTCTCACCCTAAATTTCAACAAAGTTTTATTTTGTTTATTTATTTTTCACATTTCAAATTTTGGAAAATTTTGGGATGTGACAGGCTACCACCCTTAAAATAAATCTCGTCCCGAGATTTGGGAAGGCTAGAGGTTACAAGTTGGCTTCAAGGCAACTAGGGTACTACCACCCTTAAAATAAAGTCTCATAGGGTTACATTGATGGTTCACTTGACTATGGGTTCAATACTTAATATCCAGACAAGGAATCCTTATTTGACTCAACTGAGTTAACTAGTTTCTGACATCCACTTCTTCTATCTCTTCAAAGTTTCCATCCATGTCAATGTGGTTCACATGTCCTTTCTGGGTCACATTGGAGTCATTTCCATTGGTTCTTCTAGCATCCTTTTTATTGTTCTTCTCAGGACAGTCTGATGCATAGTGTCCAAGTTCCTTGCAGTTATAGCACTGCAACTGGCTAATGTCTTTCTTCCTGAAAGTGTCATGTTGGTTCTGACCAAGGTCATCTCCATTATCATTATCATTTCCATTATTCTCACTTCCATTGTTGTAGTGGTGATACTGATGTGGTTCAGAATCTTCATTACCCTTTTTGAATGAATGCTTCCTTTTTGATGATCCTGAGTGATTCTTGAGTTTATGCTTCCTCTTTCTGTTCTCAACTTGATTCATCTTGTTTTCCAAAATGGTGGCTTTGTCACAGAGTGATTGATAAGTTGGGACATAGGCAACAGCTAGCTGCAGGTTCAATTCATCATTAAGTCCTTCAAGAAATTTTTCTTTTCTCTTAGCATCTGTGTCAACTTCATCTGGTGCATAGCGTGCCAGATTGTGAATTCTTCAATATACTCAGCCACACTGAGGTGACGTTGCTTCAGATTGTGAAACTCCTTTTTCTTCAAGTACATTACTCCAGGTGAGATATGGGTTGTTCTAAATCCATCTTCAAAAATAGCCCAAGTCACATCTTCAAGGGGAGTGGTGATCTGAAAGTTGTCCCACCATGTTGCTGCTGGTCCTTCAAGCAGAAATGCTGCAAACCTTACTTTTTCTTCATCGGTGCAATAACAAATCACTAAGTCCTTATTCACCGAACGTAACCAATCATCGGCTACCATTGGGTCAGTTGTTCCAGAGAACCTTGCAGGCCTAAGTTTCAGAAACTTGGTGAGCATGTCAAGTGCTGGAGGGTTATTCTGATTGTTGTTGTTGTTGTTGTTGTTGTTGTTGTTCTGATTCTGTATATATGTGGTCATCTGTTGCATCAACTGTGTCTGAGCTGCCATCATCTGCTGCATCTCAGGGGTGATGTTGTTGTTTTGGTTGGGGTTGGCACGACGAGGAGGCATCTGTTGGTTTGATAGGAATAAGTATGATGGCTAGGTTTTTAAGAAGTTTTAACACACAACTTAAAAACAACCAAATTCAATCAATCAATCAAATCATCAAACAATCAACAAGCAACTATCCACTTAACAACTTATGAGCTTAACTCATGAGTTGAAGGAAACGACAAGTTTTCTTGAAATATATAACTTAGTATAAACATACCTCATAGGTCAATATGATTCATACTCTAACTTGATATCAATGTCTTTTGGTAGGAAATCTAGTGTCTCTTGGTTTTCACTTGTAGTCCTTAGTGATATCTAAGGTTGAAGTCCTTGGTGAAAATATTGAAGATGTTGAAGTCATTAGAGTTGAAGATGTTGAAGTCATTAGAGTTGATAAAATCTTTTGTACATGGTGAAGTCTTTGGCCATGGGGTAGGTTTGTCCATCAAGTTTGAAATAGAAGAGATGTAGAATCAAAGCCAAAATGGTTGAGGAAAGAGTTTACAAGATTGTTTGTAAATAAGTTTTGGAACAGAAACAACTCCTATTTTTCTAAGGGGTTTTGTCCAATCCCAGGGTTACAATCTTACAGGCAACAGAGTGCTCTGATACCATCTGTAAGGTTCCCAACCTTTAATAAGGTAGAGATCCCTGTGTTTACAATGCTAGTCCCTGGATCAATAGCTAGCATCCACAGTTAAGATGTAATATCAAGAAACAAAGGTCATAATACAACCTTATAACCAGGAATAAATAATTCATTACATCTTACATAGCTCATTTGGCTATCACATTACATTGCAGCAGAATATCTATAAGCAAGGGGTCCTTCATCTTCAAAGTGCCACAGGCAGTCATGTTGGTTGTAGACTTGTAATCCTAATTCAACACTCTTCACTAACATCAAACAAACCTGCAACATAATAAGTTGCAGCCACAAGGGTCAATACATTTGAATTGTATTGGCAAGTTTCACTACTATGTATAATTAAGTGGATCCTATCATTACATGCATATTTGGCTAAGTAGGGTTTAGGCTCATTTGCAGAAAGCAATATAGTTTTGTCCTATCTTTTCAAAATAGTTTTTGATCTTTGTCAAATCTTTTAGAACTTCTTGGAAAACTCCAAGTGCTTCAAAATCCCTTGTTGTCACCCTCAAGTTTTAACTTTGAGAAATTGGAATGTCGAGATCTCCCATAGCTTCAGGCCTTAGTTGCTCAGTATTGTCCATAACCGGGGACACGGCTAAGTACTTAGAATTTTGATCTTCTGCAGAAGTTGTACACTTTACCCACATGACACAATCTCATCTTGATGCCACCAGTGGCCGCTGGATAAGTACTCACCAAGATGGAGTACTGGCAGATTGAGAATGTGACAAAGTCTTTCCATAGGAGTCCTCCCAATACACAATGCTAGCTTGTCTTCCAGGCACCAATGTAGGGTTCCAAGTTCCCTAGCACTAATCTAGTTAACCTGAAGATGCCAATGCATGGGTCTTCCACTATGTAGTTGACTAAGCCAGAGCCCATTTAGCATGTGGCTGTACATGGAAGCCACTGTACGAGAAACATGTTCAATCTCTAAGTCCCTAGGTGGTTTTCTTCTAGTGCACAACAAAAAGAGATTTCCATATAAACGTGGTTCCTTTTGTTGCCACCTTGTCCAAAAGCTTGAGTATCCTTGTCCACCCAGGTGGTTCATTGAGTACTTGTTTTATTATATAAAACATAAGTCTTTTCAATACTTCATATAATCACAACATGTATCCCATCCCAATATATAGCTGGGCTAAGCATACTACAACTACATTGTTTTCACCAAGGAATATATAAGGGCATCCTATTAGGATTTAGCATAGCATAAAGTATAGAAATCCTTTTCATGCACGTTTCAAAAATCCACTAAGTGTAATGAAAATAGTAGGACTTGGATGATAGTGTCACTTGCCTTTTTGGTAGAGAATGTTGGTTCACTTCTTGATCTTGCTAATATCACACTCTTCTAACTTCACTACAAATCAATCAAGCAAACATAGATTCAACTAGCATTCCAACCAATATTCAAACAATTTATCACTCATAAAATAATAGAAACAAAGTCATGCATGCAAGCATGCAAAAGATAGTTTTATTTGCAAAGGTGGTTTCTACTAGGCTCTAAACATTATAAAGTTCAAAGTGGTCATTACTAAAGTGGTAAAACCATTTGCAAAAGGGTTATATCTATAAACCATTTCTTAAATCAAATCATTATTTTATGTGGTTGAAAATGCTTTTAGCAAAGCAATAATTTTATATTGTTCATAAAATAAGTTATTAATTCACAAAACTTGGTGTTTAGGGTCAGAAGGTTTGAATCAAAACATTTCCTAAAGATTTTACTCAAAAATCATTTCCATATCAAAATCAATATTTTTATTTGACTAGAAATGAGCTAATTTAAGTATTTATTCCTAAACTTCACAAAATTCATTTTTAAATCCATGAGTTGGTTCCTAGGGTCAGTAAGTTCACAACAAGCCATTTTGCAAAGATTTCACATTAAAATTTTATCTAGAACAATTTTTATATTCAAAATAAGCCTACACATGTTTCTGCAAATTCAACCAATTTACCAGAAGCAAAACATTAAACAAAGTGCATGGTTGCAAATTAAATGTTCTACTGAATCCATTGATATGAAATTTGCAAAATTTGGACGTGTAGATTTAAAGTTATGAATTTTACAAGTTTGCATATCAATCTGATTCCAAATTCTATTTTAAATCAAACCAGTGCCACGCGGTGTGTTCTTATTGGCCGGTACCGCTTCGTGCGGATCGGGCTCTCTGGACTGCTGGATTTCATTTAAATCATACGGCACAGATCAACTGATACCTCTTCGCTAAGCTGTTATATCCTAGCCACTAGATGATGATCCAACGGCTGCTATGAGGTTGACCAGGAATGGGCGGCGCTGGCGGCGGCGTCTGGCGGAGCACGCTCTGCTCGCGGTGGTGCCGGCGATACAGGAAGCGAGGAAGAGGGGGAGAGGGCTCACCGTGTTCGCAAGGAGGTGCTGAAGCTCAACGTGTGGTCGTCTTGGCGAGGGGCGCTCAGATGCGACCGGGATTCCTCGCCGGAGTGCTTGCCTGTGTCGGGTTCCTCTGGTCGTCGACGGGGGCGAGCCTAGAGGTCATGCCGAGGAAAAAGGAAGGGGGCATTAGATGCGTACAAGCATGGGGAGTATGAAAGTGTCAACAGAAGAGCTTGGGACGGTCGGAGTTCACCTGGGAAGTTCGCCGGAGTTGCTTGCAGGCGGTGGCGCTCAGGTTGTCATTGTTGCCGGCGCTATGGATCAAGCGCGGGCAAGCCGAGGGTGCAGGGAGGAACGCCTGAGGATGGGGAGCAAGCTAGTGTGGTTGGGGAGGCGAGGGGCGGCAGTGGTTCGCCGGAATTGGCCGGGGAAGCTGTCAGAGGCAGGGGTTGGAGCTCTCGATTCGCTCAGCCTAGGGGCAGAGAGCGAGAGGCGAGTGAGAGCAAAGGTAGAGGAGGAGTGGGCGGTTATCTACGCGTGATTGCAGGGGGAGTGATGACTGCTGTTAATGCGAATTGATCGCCGGAGTAAATGGCAGCAACGGCAGGGCAACGTGGTCATGGGGAAGACGATGCTGAGGTGGCCAGTGGGGTCCGTTTGTCAGCGAGGTGGGGAAAAAGGGAGTGGGGCCTGCCTGTCTGCGTCTGTGTGGGTGCGAGTATGGGTGAAAATCGTTTCGCGCGTGGGGGTTTAGTTGGGCTGGACTGGTGGGCTGCTGGGCCTATTGGGTTGGGTCAGGTTTGATTCTTTTTTATACTGATTGCCTTTTTCTTTTTCTATTTGATTTTCTGTTTTGTTTTTATTCAAGCCATTCAAACACTCAAATGTTTTCAAACCTTTGCCAAAGTTTGTATAATTTTTAGTTCTGTTTACCAACACAAACCAAAGTCCAAAATAAAATAATTTTTATTTTTTTTAGGATTCATTTAATAATTAAATAAAATAGTCCTTAGTTATCAATACAAATAGGATTTGATTTATTAAAATATCCATTTGAAATCTAAATAATATCAAAATCATTTTAGTAGGTTTTATTTGAAAATTTAAAACACTTGGAAAACTTATTTAAAATAAATTAATAAGTTTTTGTGTTTATTTAAAATGGGAAAAGCCTTTACTTAAATAAAATTGGATATTAATAAATCCTCATTATTTTATTTAAATAAACCTTTATTCCTTTTATCAAATAGGATTAATTTTATTTCAGAGGCTTGGCCAAGATTTATTTGGCTCCATAAAAATAATCTTTATTTATAAATTCTACTTTGCTTTTGAAAACCAAATCCTTTTATTAAAGGATCTAAAACTAGTGATTCCAATTATTAAATCTTTCTTTAAAAATTGTTTATCTTTTAAAATCCCTTTAGGATTTATTTGATCACAATAGGTTTGAAAGTTTCCAATTGGATTCAAAAAGATTCTTCTCACCCTAAATTTCAACAAAGTTTTATTTTGTTTATTTATTTTTCACATTTCAAATTTTGGAAAATTTTGGGATGTGACAGTCATGTTAAGAGGATCTTCTAGTCTCCCATGGTAGGCTAAAGTTAGATCATGAGGCCATCGTGTCAAAGGTAACATCTAGTGGGCCTCATGGGGACATTAGAACTATATCTACTCCAAATGTAATATTGCCATGTGCTAGTCCTTGTAATTCATCCTCTCACAACCATGATATATCTCGTGATGAATTACATTCCATGACTTGTTGCTCTAACAATGTAGCATCTACTTCCTCTAGTGTTTTTGTTGAAACTAACCATGTAGAGGAAATCAAAAAGCTCAAGGCTCAAGTCACTTCTTTGAAGAATGACTTGAAAAAGGGTCATCAAGGGAAGGTCGCACTCAACAAAATCTTGAGTGTGCAAAAATCCCCCAATGACAAGAGTGGACTTGGATTCAACTCCAATGTCAAGAACAAGTCCACTATCAAGTTGAAGCACAAGGACAACAAGAAGAATGGCCAAGATCAAGTCAATAATCCGGCCAACATTGTTTGCTTCAAGCGCAAGGAAGAAGGGCACCATGTTAGATCTTGCCCATTGCAGAAAAAGCCTCTTAGTGTGAAGCAACAAGGGAAGCGGCCTCAAGCTCCACCTCAAGTCATTAATGGGCCTCTTCCTAAGAGGACTACTCGAGCTCTTCCTCAAGTTGTGGCTTCACCTAAGAAGAAAGATGGCAAGAGTAGAACTTGCTACATATGCCATGAGAAGGGGCATATTTCTTCCTCATGCACTATTGGTATCTCCTCATCCAACCCTATCATTGTTGATGATACTTATTCTCTTTGTAAGGATGAGGTTGGCAATGTGTTTGCCAAATTTGTTGGCGCTCAATGTGAGTTCAAGAAAAGAACCATTTGGGTTGCCAAGCCTATTGTGACCAACCTCTTAGGACCCAACTTGGTTGGGGACCAACAAGCCAAAACTTGATCAATAGGTATTGTTGGAGAGCATTGGAGACTTGGTTACATTATGAAGAATTGAGGGATCTTCATCAATTATTATTGTCAATCCAAGCCATTTGTAGTATCATGATTATATTATATTTCCAATGTTCCTCCTTGCGGTAACATATGCTAAACTCTTTACATTGAAAGTTACTCGCCCCCTTGTGCATGTGTTGGTTTTGTATCTTCCATGCTCTTGTACATGTTGTGCTTTACACTTAATTATCTTGAGGTATCAATCATATTTGTGTATGATTAGGTGGCACAACATGTATGCGTGTTTCTTGTGTTTGAGCCTTTCTTGATTATATTTGATATCTTATTTGGCTCTTGTGAGAGATTAATGGATTATCCCATTTGGGGGGAGTATTATGCTTGGGCATTCCACAATCCTAAAATTGTGTATACATTGTGAATACCACCTAGTACTTATATTGGATTATTGTCTAATCTCTATGTGGTATAATTCTCATGAGAAAATTAAGTTTTATAATGTCCATTAATTATCTCTATTTGTATTATTTTGCCTCGTGTTGGTTTTATGGTAGTATCACATTATGGGGGAGTCATATGATTAGTGCATATTACAAATCCTAGAAAATGTGAATATTCGAGGTTTTGTCACATGGATTTGATATTGATTATTATCTAGCTCCTATGTGACACATTTGCTCATACAAGTTCCAATTTGCTTGAATGCCTTTATTGATCTTATTTTGGATCTTGTATATGAGAATGTTTCTTGGTATGTGTTTCCTCATATTTAGATATATATATTCGCATGGAAACCATTTGCTTCAAGTTACTCTAATCAATAGTGATTGTGTGACTATTGGAAGCTACCAAGAAACTTGTTCGAAGTATCATGCTTAATTCTTATATTTAGTTATATGCTTCTTGTTATGACTATGATCTTGGATATCCATGCAAGCTACCTTGGAAAAATTATTTCCAATATTTATTGTCCTTGGACAATGAGTACTAAATTATGGTAGAATTTATTGATCATATTCACTTTGTCCCTTGCTTAAATCTTGTCCTATCTTTGGCCAAGTAAATGTTTTGTGTGCTCCCATGTATTCCTTGCTACTTTTGGATCCTTTTACTTTTATTGATATCCTCTTGTGTCTTAATTATTATAGGTACTAGTGATGATCCCATTTGTGTGCATTTTTCTTTCAAAAGAAAATCCTACATAATGCACTATCCATGGGGGAGCTCTCCTATATTCTTTAGAACACTCATATTTATGCTTCTTTGTTTGATCCATATCGGGTTTTATGTGCTTGGAACCTTAATCCTTTCGTTTTGGTATTTGTGCCATCATGAGAAGTTTGGGGAGTTTGGTTTCTTGTTGGAACCTTGTTCTTTTTGGGAGTTGGTTTTGTCTCATTCCTTGTTTCATGATTTGACCATTTTAGAATGAGATTAATCCTTGAGCATTTTTATTTTTACCTATCTTTTGCTCGCCTGGTTTTAGCCTAGTTCATTTGTTGAACTTGTGATCTTTGATGTGTTGAATTGGTTCTTTGATACAATTTGGACATCGTTTGTCATGTCACACTCTTGTGTGTGCAATCTCGATTTACTTGGTGTGTTTGTTCAAATTGTATCTCCTTTTTGGTTCTTGAGAGCTTTATGCATGCATATTTACTATATGTTTATATTGTGGCATGTTTGCTTTCTTTGATCCAATATATAAGGGAAACCCCACCAAATCCCATTGGCTAAGTTGTGCATAAAATTCAATTTCATATCAATATGCACATTTTTACGTGGAGTCTCCCCTATGTATTGTAGTTGCACTAACCACTTTGGACCCAATAAGTTTGGGGACCATTTTGTACTTAAATGTGTTTTAGGTACACGGGAGATAGATTGGATGCTTGTCTCTCAATTTTGAAGAACTGATGCATACATAAAAATTGGAGGCAAACTATAGGATGATCAACAAATTCATATCCTCTACATCCTACCAATTATATCTCGGTAACAAGTATCTCTTGCTCATGCATATTTATCTTGCTTCCAACCTTTTGTAGGTTGCATCTTGGCATGAATTTTTGTTATTGTATTTATTGTTGTATCTCTAGCCATGGTATTAACAGAACTCTCTATTGTATATGTGTATAAGTTGATATGAGTGCATATAATTGGGACTATACAAAATCATGCATATGATCCATCAATCCCAAATATATCAATCTAGCAACTTTATTGCCTATTTTTTCCTCAACTTCTCTCATGTGCAATAGTGAGATTTTTGCTAGTTGGTTATTCCTTGTGATACTTGTTGCCTTTCTCCATATATTCCAACTTTCTCCTTTTCCCTTGGTGATAGTTGTAATATATGAAGTGTGTTGTTGTTTGAAGTTCATTAATGTACAACAAGATAAAATTGTGCCTTTGGCCATGCTTTGAAGCAAAAAACTTATTGATATATGTTATGACTTCATTTTTGCCTTTTATGTGACTTCTTGTATATCTTATTTATGTGTGCATATTTATTTGTTGGCATATGTCTTTGTGATGCTTTCCACTTAGAGACATATACACATATGAGAAGATAATTTTAGTTGATTTTTAATCCTTGGAGACCACCTTTCTATTCCTTTTGATTCTTCAGGGACTTCCAAATTTAATTGCCTATGAGTGCTTGTTCCTCTTGTTTGCACATTTTGGCACTCATATTTGTTCTCTCATGCCTTGTATTACTAAATGAACTTGGATGAGTGAGGATTCCATGATTATGCACCTTGATCCCAAATGCAATTATCATAATTTGTGCATTATCTTTGGGGAGCTCATCTAATTCACTTAATAATGCTCATTTGTCTTTTTCTCATTTTTGTGCCTTAAATGTTTATGGAGGAGCGAGGATTCCATATTTGTGCAATATGTATTCTAATGCATTTATTTTGAATTGTGCACAAATCTTGGGGAGCTTCTCTAGTTTGGTATTTAAAGCACTCTTTTGCTCATATCATAATATCTTGTAGTTTCCATTTGAACTCATTTGTTGTTTTCACTTGGTTTGTTGGACCTTCTAATTGTTTGCATCGTTTGATTTTATTTTGGAAATCTTCGGGTCCTTGATATAGTTCTACTCCCTCCCAAGTATTCATCATTGGATATGTGCAAAGGCACACCTTTGGAGGAATTATTACTATATTTGCCTTCTAGAACTTGTCACCCATTTCGGCAATCGATGCCAATGGGGGAGAAGTTTTAGAGGGTTTAAGGGAAGTTGGAAGTTGTTTTATGCATTGAGTTTGTTCTTGAGCATTTGCCTTTCATGCTCTTGCATCTTTGTTGTTGCCTAGCATGTGGTATATAGAGGAAACTCCAACAATGTTAATGATTGGCAATATATGCAATGAAATTCAAGTTCATCACACATGCATAGATTGTGGGGGAGTTTGCTCTATATATGGTGGTGGTACCAATATCACATACTTTTGTAGTATTTGATATTGGTGTTACCATTTTATTCATTAATATTCCTTATATAAACCCTCTTAAAGGGATTGTCATCAGTTACCAAAATGGGGGAGATTGAAAGAACATGTGGGCCCCCATGTGTGGTTTTGGTAATTAATGACAATCTTTATGGACTAATGTGTGTATTAAGTTGTACTTGTAGGAATTGTCCATTGGCATCGCTTGGAGCATGTGTTGGCTTCAAGGTCTATGAAATGAGAATAAGATGTGTTGTGCAAGCTCAAAATGTGCCATCTATATAAGATCTCATGTTTGATGCTTGCCATCCTCGGTGATCATGGATCGATGATGAGGAACCAAGAAAGGTGGTCCATCTTGAGAAGGTCAAGTTCGTCAACATCGAGCTCAATTGGAACGCTCAAGGCAAAGGTATAATATTGATAGGTTTTCCCTTTTGCTGGTCTCATGTTGTGTGTGAGAGACCGGGTTTAGGATAGATAACCGTACTATCAAGAGGGGCTCTCGAATGAGTAACTTGGTCATATCGTTCGGAGAGAGCTCAAACCTTTGCATACCTGCATCATCGTATTTGGTTGTTATTTGGTCCTATCCATGTGAGGATATAGATCTTGTGGTAATCTACATAACAAGCTCTTGATCATCAAAATCAGATCTTTCGTTTGTATCTTGTTGTGATTTTGATCTTGCCGGCTTTTTGGTTTTTCACCAAGTGAGGTATCTCACATTATTATACTTGATACTTTCTCATTTGGTGATAACCAATATTTTCACTATTTATAGGGTAGCTATTGTCGTCCTCTTTCCAACGCAATTGGAATCGGGTCAATCGCAGCTACCAATCAAAAGTTACACTCGTTTGAATATTTGCCAGTCTTAATTAAAAAAGAAAAAGAAAAATCTGTTTACTGGGCCGAGCGGTAGTACCGCCCGGGCGGGCCGGTACTACCGCCCGCATCTGAGCGCCACGGATTATCTTCTGCCTGGCCTGGTACCATTTTCTGGTAGTACCGGCCGGCCCGGTAGTACCGCCCGGGTGGGCCGGTACTACCGGCCGACCCAGTTTTTTCTCCCAGGTTCTATGCTCGATCTTGCTCAGCCGCGTTTGACCTGGCCCGTTTTTCTCCTCAGCTGCTGCCGCGCGCCTGCTCACATTGACCAGATGTGGACTCATGCGCGCGCGCCGCCGCCAGCTGCTCCCCCCCTGCCTGGTCCGTTGGCCGCTTCGCTGTCACGCAGCTTCGTTCTTTCGCCTCGCCACTCCGCCTGCTGCGTTGACCCTCGTGGGGGGGATGCCTCGCCCGCTTCTGCCTTGCTGCTGTTCCCATGCGCCAGCTCAAGGCTGCTAATTGCGCCGCTTCATGCGCTTCTTCTTTGCGCTTCTGTAGCCCGCGTCCCTAGATTCCCTGCCTGTCTTGATTTTTTGCTCGGCCTGGGACCAGTGCGGTACTACCGGTAAAATCCGGTACTACCAGACCGTTCTGAAAATATGCCTCAACGGCTAGATTTTAGGGGCCTCTATTTAAGGCTTTGTCCATTTTCAGTTTAGAGTGCTTCTTCCTCATCTATTAGGCTAAGCTTTGTCCACACTTGCTCTAGATCTTGAAGCTTGCCTAATTTTTTTCCCTCTGATGATTCTTGCCCATATTTGAGTGGAAGAGAGAGAGAGGAGATCTAGATCCACGTTTTGACCTAACCGATTCATCTCTTTGTGAGTGCATCTTTGGGGATCTAGATTTTGGGGGATTTTGTGTCTCTCTTTGATTCCTCCTCTCTTGTTCCCCCAATAGCTTTAGTAGCTTTGTTGGAACTTTAGAGTGAGGGATTTGAGCACCTTTGTGGTGTTCTTGCCATTTGCATTCGGTGCATCGGTTTGAGTTCTCCTCGGAGGATTTGGTTCGTGTTACTCTTTGGAGCTTGTCCCTCTTGGGTTCTTGGAATCCTAGACGGTTTTTGTGGCCTTGGTGGCATTGTGGCCTTGGTGGCATTTGTTGGGAGCCTCCAATTAAGTTGTGGAGAAGTGCCCCAACCTTGTGAGAGGTTCCGGTTGGAAGCGTGGATCGATCCCGTTGGGGTGAGATTCACCGGAGAATAAGGGAGGCCTTTTGTGGCGTTGGTGGTTTAATACCACCCCCTCTCCAAACGAGACGTACTCCATGTTAGGAGGAACTCGGTAAAATATCGTTGTCCCCGCGTGCCTCGGTTATCTCTATACCCGAGCTCTTTACTTATGCACTTTATATTGTGATAGCCTTCGTGCTTGAAGTAATATATATCTTGCTATCACTTTTTTGCTTGGATTGCTTAGCATAAGTTGTTGGTACACATAGGTGAACCTTAGTTGTTCTAGGTTGTGCTTAACAAAGTAAACACTAGTTTTATTCCGCCTTTGTTGAGCTACTCTAGGAAAAGTTTTAATCGCCTATTCACCCCCCTCTAGGCGACATCCGTATCCTTTCAGTAACTATGCATGCAACATGACAAGCTACAAACAAAGATCATGAATAACATGCATTGAAAAACGTTTGTTTGTTTCACGTACAGAAAACATAGCATAGTGGCACCAGCTTGTCCCTCATAGAGTAGCAATATAGATGCATAGGACACCTTCAAAGTTCACATGGGTGAGTAGAAACAAGTATCACCAGAACAAGTAATATCACAATATGCATCAATCAATAAGCTTTGGAACACTTCACACAGAATGACAAGTATGCTCTCTTAATGGTGCCTAAAGGTAGAAGGTGGAGACTCAAATAATGGTGGAAGAAAGGCCTTTTTGTAAAGGAAGCATGGATTACAAGTTTCAAAAAGAGCTTCCAAAAATATGGTACTTGTTAGCTTTCAACCCTCATTGCCCCTATCATAAGCATCTTGAAGTGGTTAAGGTTAAAGTGACAAAGATGGAGTATATGCTTAGCGAAGTATAAGTTGGCAATCTCAAGTCCCTTGAATACGAGGGCCACACCTCATGCATACTCAACTTTGGGCCCAGGCAAGTTCTTGTGATTGTAAGTATTTGCATATCATTGAGAACCGCCAACGGGGTACCCCTTGCATATGGTACATGAGCTTTTCCAAAACCAAAATGACAAGGCAAGCAGACAATGAGCATCTCAGAAATCTTTTTATTTACCATATGTATAGCTTTTTATTGAGGATGCTTCATAGATAGCTCATTATGGTGATGCTGCAAGTTTCCACCATGATTAGGCATGGCTTAGGCTAGCGACCCATGCGTTTCTCTAACACAGAATACAAACTCCATGGACTTACAAGTTCCCTCTTTATTTCACACCGGTGACATCCATAGACAAAAGAACATGATATCAACTGAGTACAACAAGGTACAAGTGCAATGTTGAAAACGTTCACCGTGACAACATGGTTTCGCTAATTCCAACTTATAAGTGCAAGAATATACAACAAAGTTGTCACAATGGTTCAAGTTTATTAGGGGCAAAGAATAAAGTGTGCCATCAAGTTCGTGAGGGCTTTAATCACTAAGTTTTCATATAACAAAATAGTTTTTAATTGGAAGATAGTTGAAAACAAGAATATACTTGGAATGGTGTAACACACCATGCATAGGAGTTTATAGTGGACACTTTGGAATAACTTGGTTTCTTGGGAGTTGGAGGCATGAGTAGGACTTACTCATACAAGTGGAGGCTAGCAAAAGACTGGGAGCGACCAACTAAGAGAGCAATAATGGCCATAATCATGCAGTGCAACAAAGCATACTAATCAAAGCAAAGAGTGGTACTACAAGTCAAGGACTAGATGATCATAGAGGCTAATGGTGACTTATGAGAGTCATAACATGGTGTGAGCATGTGCCAAGTCAACCCACGCAAAGCATCAAAGGAGAATACCACAATACTATGTTTTTGCATGCTATACCATCGCATAATTTCTTCAAGGCACACTAAGCAATCCCAATTGTTTGGAACAAGACATGCTATAGCAATAATCACTAAGCATAATGCTAAAATAACACCTAGCATGTCATGCTAAAGTCTAAGTCACAATCTATGCAAGCTCCTCTTGCACTTCAAGCAAGAACTTACTACTCCTTTACAAACACCAAGCAACTTTATTTGCAAAACAACACAGCGAGAACGGGGGTCCAAACTATTCAAGCAAACTAAACAACTAAGCAAAGCAAACGAAAACTAAGATGCTCCAAGAACAACACAACTGTGCATGAAACAATAAAAATGAAGTGTCTAGACAGACCTGAGCTTTTTATTGATGAAGAAGGGATGCCTTGGGCATCCCCAAGCTTGGACGCTTCTAACTCTTGGATATTTCTTGTGGTGACACCATGGTGGCATCCCCAAGCTTGAGCTTTTGTCCATTCTTCATCTCACTACATCATTCTCTCTCTTCACCTGAAATTTTTCCTTCATACAAAACTTCACACAATCTTCATTAGCAACATTAGTGTATTCAAAAGATATTAGACCACTGGCAAAGCTTTGAAACATCAAGGATTTTCACTAAAAACACAAGCCACTGTAGTAACTCCTTCAAAAAGCTCAATTTCCCAAAAATAACCCAAAAAAGAATGAATAAGAAGCAAATGCAAATAATGGCAGAATATATCAAAACAGACTAAAAACCGATTTTTTCAAACATCTTCTTTTGCTCAAATCAAAAAGTGTTGAAATAAGGACAGAAATCTGTTTCGGGACGGCAACTCCCCAAATCTTACTTCCCTCTCATTAGAGGTCATTCTTGGCACAAAAAGCAAACAAAAAGGATAAGGAGAGGTCATTACTGAAGTAATAACTTCCAAGACTCAAGGAAACTCTTGGGTTATCTCCCAACAAGTACTTTTCTTTAACGCCTTTAAGTTAGGCTTGATAGCTTGAGAAGATGCTCTCATAAGAACTATGAGTTGAATTAAAAGAGAGCGTCAAGAAGAAAATTCAAAACACCTTTAAGTCTAACCCACTTCCTATGCATAGGAATCTTGTACACAAATAAGTTCACAAAGAACAAAGTGACATGCATAGGAAGAGAAAACAATAGTAACTTCAAAACTGTCAGCACAAAGAGAGGTGTTTCAGTATCATGAAAACTTCTACAACCATATTTTCCTGTCTCATAATAATTTTCAGTAGCATCATGAATAAACTCAACAATATAGCTATCACATAAATCATGCTTTTCATGAGCTACAAACACATAATTTCTATCAGCTCAAAAATAGTGGGATTAAAACCTTCACATGTTTTATCCAAAGTAGAGATTTCAAAAGGATCCACGGGAACATAACAGTCCTCCTTTGCCAAGCATGGGGGACAATCAAATAATGTAAGGGATAAAGAGTTACTCTCATTAGAAGGTAGGCATGGGTAGATCCATTCTTCCTCTTTTTGTTCATCACTCTCATCCTCTTTTTCATCTAATGAGCTTCTAGTTTCAACAATTTCTTCTTCCATAGGCTCCTGCAAGGCATTAGTCTCTTCCAAATGTGGAAAGCACCTATTAAAATATTCAAGAATATAGCCATTTGCTTCCTTGTAATTATCAAAGCAGAATTTAAGTATCTCATAAACCTCACATTCATAAGGTGAATCATCAGTATTTTCAAGCAAACTAGCAAGTTCAAATGCACCCTTGAAAGCAATAAATTCTTCAGTTTGTTCCACATCATAAAAGTCATATTTTCCCTTAACATAAGAAGATATGGTAACATTATCATTATACTCACACTAAAAATGAAGGTGTTTATACCTCCTACAGCAACAAGATTTATCAAAGCAATAAGTAACATTATAAATAGAGCACACGTCTCTAGCAATAGTATTCAACTTATCAATTTGTTCCCATAAGTGTTTCCCTTTTTGTGACAAACGGTGTTCCTTATAATAATACTTTTGTTCTTCTGTGAGCCCACCTTGCCAATAAGAACTAGTTTCAAAGAAACCATCCATTGATAGAAAGCATGACCAAGCAAGGCAACAACTGACCAGCAACTAGAGCAGGAACTAATTTTTTTTGTGTTTTTGAATAAAGTAAGCAAACCAAACTAGACTAATTTTTTTTGGGTTTTTTGAAAAGAGGAAAACAAAACCAAGCAAAATAAACAAAGCAAACTAAAAACAAAGTAAAGAGAAAGGAAGTGAAGGACTCCCCTTGTGAAGACGTCCTTAGCCTCCCCGGCAACGACGCCAGAAAGAGCTTGATGGCGCCCATCACTTGTCGTGGGACACTTTGTTGGAAACCCCAAGAGCAAGGTATGAAGCAGCACAACATCAAGTTTCCCTCAGTAAGAAACCGAGGTTATCAAACCAGTAGGAGGAAGGAAACGTCACACAGGTGTTGCAAGCAACGCGGAGACCTGCACAACACAAACTCAAGACTTTGCCCCAACGAATCAGTGAGATTGTCAAGCTCATCGGTTTGCTGTAACAAAGGATTAAACATATGGTGTGGAAGGCAATGGTTTGCAACAAGTAAACAAGTAATAGTGGAAGATGTATCAGTGGTAAAGATTGGACCGGGGTCCATAGTTCAGTAGAGGTGCTCTCCTTAGATAAACAACATGGCATGAAGGGTAAACAAATTACAGCAGGGCAATTGACAGGAACTGAGCAAGGCATAACAATGCAATTACTAGTCATAAAGATCCTATGAGATTCGATTGGGCAATAAAACAATATACATAGACCGCCATCCAACTGCATCTATGACTAGAAGTCCACATTCAGGTTATCATCCGAACCCCTTCCAGTATTAAGTTGCAAGCAACAGACAACTGCTTTAAGGAAAGTGTGTAAGGTAAACAGTCCACATGTTCCGTGAACAAGACACCATTGTTTTCTCCCTAGTAGCAACAACACATCTACAACCGGAGAGATTATTGTCACTTCCCTTGGAAACTAGAGGCATGAACCCACTATCGAGTATAAATACCCCCTCTTGGAGTCACTAGCAACTACTTGGACAAGATAGCTACTAAAAACGGAGAGCATGCAAGATCACAAACAACACAGACATGATATAATCATAAAGACAAAACCATTAATCAAACCAACATAATAATCTCAATATCCATCGGATCCCCGCAAACACAACATGCATGATTACAAATAGATTAGATCTTGATCATGAACGGAGCTCACAAGATCTATACATGAAAGCACAGAGGAGGAGATACAACCATCTAGCTACTACATGGACCCATAGTCCAAGGTGGAACTACTCACGCATCATACCGGAGAGAAGGCCTCCGAGATGATCTCCCCTCCGGCAGGGTGTCGGGAAGAACTTCAGATCCTCCTGATCTAGGGACGATGGTGACAGTGTCTACAGACGGTTTCGTGGATTTTTGATATGGTTCTCAGGGTTTCTGCATCGGGGGATTCTTATAGGCGAAGGGGGAGGCCGAGGTGGCGGCCAGGGTGGCCAAACCCTAGCCAGGCACGGGCCCACCTGTGGTCGCGCCTGGGGGGAGGGGTGGCCCCTCTGGCTCCCCTCTAGACTTCTTGTTCCCCACGGAAAGTTATTGACTTTGTCATTTGTCCCATCCAATTCCGAGAATATTTCTTTACTAACTTTTCTGAAACCAAAAATAGCAGAAAACATGCATCTAGCACTGTTGCAACTTGTTAATAGGTTAGTACCAGAAAACATGTAAAAATCACCTCAAAGTGTAGACAAATAAAGCAAAGTAGATACTAAACAAGCATGGAGCATAAAAAATTATAGATACGTTTCCAACGTATCAAACATCCATAGATTATCTTCATCTTATCCAAACAGAAAAGCATGTGTTATTTTAGAATTAACCTCTCAGTGATCACCCAAGTGGGGTGAACCTATCCTAGAGGATTTGAAATATAAAGGCCAGAATAAAATTCTACCCAAAACCACCAAAATCTCAGACCAACATCATAGATCTGGTGATACCAAAACAACTTATATATTCCATCATTTGTGCACATAAAATCTAGGCACATCTCTTAAAAGAGTAGCACCTCAGATTTCATAAGCTACAAACAAACCAATCATCTTAACCCAACTAGGATCCAAGATCCAGTGAGCAACCATGATACTTTAGCATATTTAAAAGGGACAACAAGATAGGAATCTAGTTCTGAGAGCCTCAGACCAACATCATAGGCATAGATATCAATAGAAGCTTTCAACTTATTTTTAGGCCTCTATCCAATCTCAAGAATTGACCATAAGTAAAGCCAGTAGTAGAATCAACTTGTGTGCCATTCTAAGATGGTGTCACAAGAAAAAAATCCTACAACCAAGCCAAACAATTATTTTAGCTTTCATGAATGAACCAGTAAGTCAATATTTATCATTTCCCTGAGATTATACTCAGAGATCATCTAACATATCCATCTATCTTCAAAGTATCATTAGACTCCAATGATTAAGTTTAGTCTAGTAATAATTATATAATCCAACACCCACTGATGCAGTGAATCACCACTGACAGTGTTACTGTCAGTATCAAGGTACTGACAGTTGATGAACACACTAAGCATCAATTACACCAATCAGATTTCACCATTGTGCCATGTGGATAAATAAGCTTAATCACCAATCAGAGGCAATACTATGAACCACTAGGAACAGATCAACACTAGCATCAGATTAACACTAGCATCAGCTCAACAACAACATCAAATAATCAAAGCATGACAGAAAGCACTGTGGTGCAGAGAGCACAATCCTCACTAGGCATCACTACCAGATCAAATTACCATCTTACAAGCCCACAAAGGAATGAACCCTAGAACCAGGGACGAACCCTAGAACCAGTGCAAGCCCCAATGAAGGATAGACACTAGTTACACATAGAGATACTCGAAGTAGATTAAGAAGCATGGCCGACAACCTCACCATACACCATGGCGACGACTAGGGAGGACCACGACAGCGGGCATCGCACGGCGGCGACTCCAGCGACCACGAGGTCGAGGAGGAGAAGAGATAGGGTCGAGAGAGAGAGACAGAGAGAATGGGCTGATAGGGCCAGAACCCCTGCGGGGAGATCATTTGGCTTAGTCACTTGGGCCCAGTTTAGCCCAATAAGTCTAATGGTTGGCCTAGGATCCTAAAAAGGAATTTTAATAATTAGTAAAACACCAAAATACCCTAGAATTCAATAAATTCTAGAAAATAAAATAGTATGAAAATTACAAATAATATATTTTTAGATTCATAATAATCCAACCTATTTAAATAAATTAAGAGAGAATTTATATATATATAATTTTTGGTCAAGAATTTTATAATATACATATTCCTTATGGAATTTTATAAAATCAAAGAAAAATGATAAAAAAATAAAAATAACTTTTATTATCTTTTGTTATTATAGTATTTTAGAAAATTATAAAATAAATGTTTAGAGTTACCAAAAGAAATTCTCTTTTATTTAAATGCTAATTCTTAAAAGAATTATTAAACAAATAAATACAAGATTTTATATTAAATAAATATTTTTAGTTCTAAATTTACTAATAATATATTACATTATAAAACTGTTAATGTAGTATTTATAAAATATAAAATATTATTCTTTAAAATAAATTTCTTTATTATTTAAAGCAATTCCAATAATTAAAATATTGGGTTAAACACACAAAGAAAATAAATAATAAATAATGCATTACATTACTATGCATTTTCATTTTGCTTCTTTAAATATTGTCCTTACCAGGCAATAATGATGTTTTGTAGACATAGAAGCTCAAGGTCCAGTGCAAGCATCCGACTTCACTACCTTGCAATCACAAGGCAAGTTCATCACTTGCTCATGTCCTTTTGAAGAGTCTTTACCAAAGTATTTGCAAATTGTGTGTTATCATCTATGTTTCAAGGAAAGAAAATATTATTTTCTCAAATAAATAAATTGATGATATCATCCTAAGTGATGATATAGAGAAGCTATAGAACTTATGGTTCTATTAGCAGCAATGATAATCATCTAGGAATTTAACAACCCCTGATATCAGTGATTCTAGCGCCGTATATTACGCGTTAGCCATGGGATTTGGAATGGGACAAAGAAGTCAGCTGTATCTTCTTCCTCTCGCATGTAGCCAGATGTGTAGGTCGTGGCTGTTATCCTCGTAGCGTGCAATTAATTGGTAATTCATAGAGGATATGCATCATATGGGTGTGAACCCTCATTGTCCCACGATAGTTCTGGCATCTAACAGTCTGTACAAACCATTGCCGTAATTCAATGGGTAGGCATGGTGTACACCAAGGAGGCATGCGGGGTCGCGAAGGGGCAGTGATTGGCTCGGATCACCTACTGGGCCCCATATCATGGAATTGTGGACGGAAAAAGTACGCCTGGTTGTGCAACAAGGAGTTGATCTCTTATGGGTAAAGTAACGCACCTCTGTAGAGTGTAAGAATTGTAACTTGTTACTCCTTGTTCCGGGAAGGAGCTACGAACGCGGCAGGAAAGGAACTCCATGAAAGTTCTGGTAAACCTGTGAAGGTTGATGGTCATAGATTTTCACAATAAAATCAATCTTTGAAGAAACATTTACAAAAACTGCATAGTGCCAAGGACTTATAGTCCGAGGTGGTAGATAGAGCATCAAACTTCCTACCTTGCATATAATGAACTTGCTGGGTAACGCTCTTACTCACCTTTTCCTTTGATCCCTTGCTTAGACTCTAAGGATCTAGAAGATACTCCAATGTATGCAACAGAATGTCAAGATGACGTCTTCTATGAGGAGCCTGACCTGTCATGAGGTGTTGAAGGAGTGGACGTAAACGAGTCAGATTAGTTGTCTTAGTTATTAGTAACCAACTGAGCCGAGCAGCATAAACCTTATATAATAAGCAATTGAGCTCAACTCTGAGATGGAGTTATTACTTTCAACTTCCGCTAAAACACTTTATATTTTGGTTTGTAAGTTGAATCTTTTGAAGTCTTGAACTTATGGTATTGTAATAATAATAATGTGTGTATGTTTGTAATATGGACCCGCAATGTTTATGTTGTACCACTCTAAGGGATGTGATATTTACGGAACGGTGTTATGTGGATGTCATGTCAACGACTATAGTGTACTACACATACAGTGATATGCTGGGTCACCGCACAAGGCCATACCTTTGCCTTGCACATCCCGCTTGATCTTGAAGACAATGCTTCAAGCTCCACCCAAGCCAGAATGCAACACTTAATCATTGTTGCTTCGTGAAGACTCCTAATTTGCTCCTCCATACACCACTATGGGATAGCTTCATTAATACATGTATTCACATGTCCATTATCACCAATATGGATGGCAAGCTTCAAGCAAATGATCTTCTAGAGATGCTTATCTTGAACTTGCCCTTCTCAACCTTGATGACGATCACCACTTGATGTCATCCTCTCATGGGCTATATAAGATCTCCACTTTTGAAGCATGCCCTGAAAGGGTTTCGCGACATAGTAAATCAAAATTTTCTACGGATGCGAATAGAGGGAAAGCCAAGATCTAATCTAGGAGATGCAAACAACGAGAGAGATTGGATTAGATCTTCATACCCTTGAAGATTCATGCAATGAACGTTAAATCGGAACATGGGTGATGTATTCGTACTCGCTTCTCCTCCTCGCGATCCGATCTGATCTAGCACCACAAGTGGCGGTGCCTCCGTGAGATGCACACGTGCAGCACCTCGACGTCTCCTCCTTCCTCGGTCCAGCAAGTATGGTGGAGAGACGGATTGGATCTACAACGCGATGGCGCGGTGTATGTGGTGGAGAGTTTCTGCAGCAGGGCTTCGCCTACACGCAGTCGGGAGGGAGAGAGAGGAGGGCAGCAGGGCGGCTAGCTTTGGAGGGGAAGGTGTGTGTGTGGGGGGGGTGCGCCCCCCAGCCCTCTTTATATAGAGGGGTGGGCGGCTTCCCTAGCCCCTCTCCCAAGCCCAAACCGGCGGCCAAAGGAGGAGGAGTGGGGGGCAAGGAAACCCCCCCTTCTAGAAGGTCTAGATTAGGGTTTTATCCCTCTTGGCCGGCTGGGCCCTATGGGGCCTTGTGCCCCTGGCCCAATGCGGCCAGGGCACTCCCTCATAGGCCCATGCCCCCTCCCGGAAGGTGGGGCCACGTTGGTACCCTTCCGGAAGGTTCTAGAAGCTTAGACAATACCGATTAACTTGGAACAATTCGAACTCCAAAACTGCCTTATATGAATCTTATTCTCCGGACCACTCCGGAACCTCTCGTGATGTCCCGGATCCCATCCGAGACTCCGAACAAAAACTCATAAACCAATTATCCAATCTATCCTAGCGTCGAGACACGTTAAGTGTGTGACCCTGCGGGTTCGAGAATATGCAGACATGATCTTCTATCAATAATCAACGGCGAGTGCGAAACCCATATTGACTCACACATTCATCGATGATCATATCGGATGAACCACGATGCCAGATTCAATCAATCCCATATATATATTCCCTTCATCTCGCGATATTTTACTTGCCGAGATTTGATCGTCGGTCTTAGTCATACCTAGTTCAATCTCGTTCACAACAAGTACTTTACTCGTTCCGTAATCCGATATCACTTTGTGATTAACTCCTTAACCACATGCTTGCAAGCGGTGTTGATATCGATTACCGAGTGGGCCCGAAGTATATCTCTCTGACTTGGGAGGGACAAATCCCATCTCGATACATACAACCCAACAGATACTTTCCGATCACCTGAGAGACACCTTTATGATCACCCTCTCATAGGATGACGTTTGATGACCTCAAAGCTTTCTTCCGATACCAGGGAGTTGTATTATCTCATGGTCTAAGGAATACAATATTTGACATAAGAAAAGCTTCGCAAAGATGAACACGATGAAACGATCTAATTGCTTCGCTTAGTTTGGTACATCCATCATATCATTCTCCCAATGATATGATCTCATTATTAATTGACAACTCATGTACATGGTTAGGAAACCTTAACCATCATTAATCAATGAGCTAGTCCATAGAGGCGTACTAGGGACACGGTGTTGTTCACAAACCACACAAGTATTAAAGTTTCCACTTAATACAATTCTAGCATGGAATATAAACATTGTCATGAACAAGAATTATAATAATAACATCTTTATTATTGCCTCTAGGGCATAATTCCAACAGTCTCCCACTTGCACTAGAGTCAATAATCTAGTTTACATTTGGCAACAATCTCACACCCATGGCACTGAGGTGCTGATCATGTTTTACACGTGTTTAGTCAATGGATCTGCGACATTCAGATCTGTATGTACTTTGCTAATCTTTAGATCTCCATCTGCTATATAATCTCGGATTATATGAAACTTGCGGTTGATATGCTTGGTCTTTGGATGATATCTTGGTTCCTTAGCGAGTGCTATGGCGCCAGTGTTGTCACACAATATCTCTAGTGGGTCCAATGCACTTGGAACCACGCCAAGCTCAGTGATGAAGTGTCACATCCCAAGATTTTCTAAATCTTGTAATGTGAAAAATAAATGAATAAAATAAAACTTTGTTGATTTTCAGGATGAGAAGAAACTTTTTGAATCCAATTGAAAACTTGCAAAACCTATTTGGATCAAAATAGTAAAAGTTTATTTAAATAAAATAATAAGGATTTAATATCCAAGTTATTAAAAATAAAGGTTTTACTATTTTATTTAAACATCAAAACTTATTTATTTATTTTAGACAAGTTTTCCAAATATTCTTTATTTTCAAATAAAACCTACTGATTTGGTTTTGAAAATATTTAGACTTTAAATGGAGTTTTAAAATAAATTAAAACCCATTTGATTTAATAACCAATGTCCATTTTATTTAATTATAAATGGACTCTAAAATAAAAATATTATTTTATTTTTGAGACTTTGGTTTATGTTGTTAAACAGAACCAAATTATTTGCAAAGTGTGATGACTGTTTGATTTGTTTTGAATATTGGATTGTAGTTTGAATTTCAAAACAGAAAAGGAAAAAAGCATTTAGAAGAAAAAATATAGAAATGGACTCAGCCCAACTAGCCAAGGCCCAGTACCAGCCCACTCACTCCCTCCCGAAGAAAACGATTCACACTCAGCTTTTAACCCGCGCAGACACTGACCGGTGGCCCCTCTCCCTCTCTTCCTTTCCCCGACGCCTTGGGACCCCACCGCCACTCACCTCCTTTTTCCTCGCAGACACCGCTTTGCCGTTCTGCCATTCGCCCGGCATTGAATACGCGATGAATACGCCTTGATTCCTCGCAGTAATAGCGCCCATTTAACCGCCTGCGCCTTCTCTCCATTTCCCCTCAAGCGCCTCCCTCTCTCTGCCCCCAGGCCGTCGTAATTTCGAGCCACACCGTCACTGCTCCGACGAGCTCCCTCTTCGGTTCCGGCCAAACCTCGCCGCCCTGTGCCTTCCTAAGCACACCGTCGTGATCCCCACTCCCAGGCGCATCTGCCTGTGCCTTTCGTTCAACCGCGGGCGCCCCAGAGCGTCGACTACAACAACTCCGAGCTCCGCCGCGTCTGTAAGCAACTCCGGCGACCCTTCTGGTAAGCACCTGACCGCCCCGCTCTTTCCCGATGATGCTCCCGCACTCCCCAACCTCGGCTGCATCTAACCATGCCTTTGCTTTTCCTCGGGGCGAACCGCAGCACCGCCCTCGACAACGACCAGAGCCACCCGACGCCGTTCCCCACTCCGGCGAGAGATTACTCCTACGCCAGTGCGCCCCTCGACCAACCGACCACGCCTCGAGCATCACCACGACCCTGCGAGCACGGTGAGACCATCCCCTACCCTCTTTGCTTCCAGTAACCGCCGTTAGCTCCTCGTCCGACCAAATGCCGCCGCCACCGCTTGATTAATGGTTGAGCTGCCATGAGTCTTGATGCAAATCGTCTGGCTAAGAATAGAACTTGAGCGAAGCGGTATGAGCTAGTCTGAGCCGTGCGATCTGTTTAGATCCAACGCCCCGCCGAGCACGATCCAACCGAAGCGGTACTAGCCAGTAGCATCCCGCGGCGTGGCACCAGACGATTTAGAAATAGAATTGGAAATCAGATTTAGATGCAAATTTGAAACCCTTGTAACTTTTGATCCACACGTCCAAAATTTACAAACTTTATATCATTGGAATAAGTGGAACAAGCCCTAGCCAACCATGCAGTTTGTTTAGTAAAAAGCCTCTGGTAAAATGATTGTTTTTGCAGAAACATTTGTGTGATAGTTTAGGTTATAAAAATTATTCCAAAATGTTTTTAGGGTTGAAACCTTTGCAAATTGGTTTGTGGTAAACCTACTGACCCTAGGAACCAACCCATGGTTTTAAAAATGAATTTGGTGAAGTTTAAGATGGATTAATTGATTTAGCCCATTTCTAGCCAAATAAAAATATTGATTTTGTTATGAAAATGATTTTGGAGTAAAAACTTTGGGAAAATGATTTGAATCAAATCTACTGACCCTAAACACCAAGTTTTGAGAATTAACAACTTATTTGGTGAACAACATAAAGTTTTTGATTTGATAAAAACATTTTCCATCACATAAAATGATGAATGGATTTAAAAATTGTTTATAGACAAAACCCTTTTGCAAATGACTTTGCCACTTTGGAAAAATGTCCACTTTGAGCCTTACAATGTGTAGAGCCTAGTAGAGACCACCTTGGCAAATAAAACTATCTTATGCATGCTGGCATGCATGACTTAGATCCCATTATTTTATGTGTGTTAATTTGTTTGATTGATTTTGGTTGGAATGCTAGTGATATTGTGTTTGCTTGATTGATTTGTAGTGAAGATAGAAAAGTGTGAAACTAGCAAGATCAAGAAGTGAACCAACATTCCCTACCAAAAGGCAAGTTACACTATCATCCAAAGTCCTACTATTTTCATTATACTTAGTGGATTTTGAAACATGCATGAAAAGAATTTCTATACTTATGCTATGCTAAATCCTAATAGGATACCCCTATATATTCCTTAGTGAAAACAATGTAGTTGTAGTATGCTTAGCCCAGCTATATATTGGGATGGGATACATATTATGATTATATGAAGTATTGAAAAGACTTATGTTTTATATAATAAAACAAGTACTCAATGAACCACCTGGGTGGACAAGGATACTCAAGCTTTTGGACAAGGTGGCAACAAAAGGAACCATGTTTATATGGCAATCTCTTTTTGTTGTGCACTAAAACAAAACCACCCAGGGACTTAGAGGTTGAACATGTTTCTCGTATGATTGGCTTGTGTATGCCACATGCTAAATGGGCTCTGGCTTAGTCAACTACATAGTGGAAGACCCATGCATTGGCATCTTCAGGTTAACTAGATTTGTGTAAGGGGACTTGAACCCTACATTGGTGCCTGGTAGACAAGCTAGCATTTTGTATTGGGAGGACTCCTATGGAAAGACTTTGTCACATTCTCAATCTGCCAGTACTCCATCTTGGTGAGTACTTATCCAGTGGCCACCGGTGGCATCAAGATGAGATTGTGTCATGTGGGTAAAGTGTACAACTTCTGCAGAAGATCAAAATTCTAAGTACTTAGCCGTGTCCCCGGTTATGGACAATACTGAGCAACTAAGGCCTGAAGCTATGGAAAATCTCGACATTCCAATTTCTCAAAGTTAAAAACTTGAGGGTGACAACAAGGGATTTTGAAACACTTGATGGATTCCAAGGAGTTCAGAAAGATTTGACAAAAGATCAAAAACTATTTTGTAAAGATAGGATAAAACTATATTGCTTTCTGCAAATGAGCCTAAACCCCACTTGGCCAAATATGCATGCATTTATAGGATCCACTTATATTCTACATAGTAGTGAAACTTGCCAATACAATTCAAATGTATTGACCTTGTGGCTGTAACTTATAATGTTGCAGGTTTGTTTGATGTTAGTAAAGTGTGTTGATTAGGATTACAAGTCTACAACCAGCATGACTGCCTGTGGCATTTTGAAGATGAAGGACCCCCATGCTTATAGATATTCTGCTGCAATGTAATGTAATAGCCAAATGAGCTATGTAAGATGTAATGAAATTATGTTATTCCTGGTTATAAAGTTATATTATGACCTTTTGTTGTAATTATGCCCTAGAGGCAATAATAAAGATGTTATTATTATAATTCTTGTTCATGATAAAGTTTATATTCCATGCTAGAATTGTATTAAGCGGAAACTTTAATACTTGTGTGGTTTGTGAACAACACCGTGTCCCTAGTACGACTCTATGGACTAGCTCATTGATCAATGATGGTTAAGGTTTCCTAACCATAGACATGAGTTGTCAATTGATAATGAGATCATATCATTGGGAGAATGATATGGTGGACAGACCCAAACTAAGCGAAGCAATTAGATCGTGTCATCGTGTTCGTCTTTGCGAAGCTTTTCTTATGTCAAATATTGTATTCCTTAGACCATGAGATAATGCAACTCCACAGTATCGAAGAAAGCTTTGAGGTCATCAAACATCATCCTATGAGAGGGTGATCATAAAGGTGTCTCTCGGTGATCGGAAAGTATCATTGGGTTGTATGTATCGAGATGGGATTTGTCCCTCCCAAGTCGAGAGATATGCTTGGGCCACTCGTGTCGATATCAACACCGCTTGCAAGCATGTGGTTAAGGAGTTAATCACAAAGTGATATCGGATTACGGAGAGTAAAGTACTTGCGTGAACGAGATTGAACTAGGTATGATGCATCTGACGATCTCGGGCAATGAAAATATCGCGAGCGAAGGGAATATATATGGGATTGATTGAATCCGGCATCGTGGTTCATCCGATATGATCATCGATGAATGTGTGGGAGTCAATATGGGTGCCTGCACCCGCTGTTGATTATTGATAGAAGATCATGCGCATATTCTCGAACCCGCAGGTCACACATAACGTGTCTCGATGCTAGGATAGATTGGATACTTGGTTTATGAATTTGTGTTGAGTCTCGGATGGGATCCGGGACATCACGAGAGGTTCGGAATGGTCCGAGAATAAGATTCATATAAGGCGGTGCAGTTTTTGGAGTTGAATTGTTCGGATTAATCGGTATTGTACCGAAGCTTCTAGAACCTTCCGGAAGGGGCCAACGTGGTCCCACCTTCCGGGAGGGGCATGGGCCTATGAGGGAGTGTCCTGGCGCATTGGGCCAGGGCACAAGGCCCCATAGGGCCCAGCCGATCCTAGAGAGTTTAAATCGTTTAAACTAGAGATAAGATAAGATAGGATTTCTAGATAAGGGAGAGTTTAAATTGTTTAAACTAGAGATAGGCTTGGAGGAGAGGCTGGCTGGCCGCCCCTCTATAAATAGAGGGCTGGTGCCCCCTCCTCTACACCTTCCTCCAACCCTAGTTGCCCTGCTGCCTTCCACTCTCCCTCCCATTTGTTTGTAGGCGAAGCCTGCGCGAAATTCTCCACCATATACACCACGCCGTCGTCTTTGTAGATCCAATCCATCTCTCCACCATACTTGATGGTCCGAGGAAGGAGGAGGCGTCGAGGTGCTGCGTGTGCATCTCACGGAGGCACCGCCACTTGTGGTGCTAGATCGGATCGGATCGCGAGGAGGAGAAGCGAAATCGACTACATCACCCATGTTAAATGAGCGTTCATTGTCGAATCTTCAAGGGTATGAAGATCTAATCCAATCTCTCGTTGTTTGCATCTCCTAGATTAGATCTTGGCTTTCCTCTGTTCGCTTAGTAGAAAATTTTGATTTACTATGCTGCGAAACCCTTCAGTGGTATCGAGCTAGATCTATGCGTAGATGTGATTCACGAGTAGAACGCAACATGGTTGTTAGGCGTTGATGTTTTCTTGCAAGCCTCTTGTTTGTGTTCTTCTTATGGCGGCATAGTGATATTGAAGCGGTCCAGGCCAACCTTACGCGACGTCGTTCGCGAGACCGCTCCGCACTTGACGTGTGGCTTGTTCCACACATGCGGCTGGTGGATGTCGGTTTCTCACTATAGTGTTCATGGGATTAACACGGAGTTTGGCAACCATAATATCACCGTTGTGGCTTTCCGTAGGTAAGAATCGTTCTTAGCATCTACTCCCATAAGCCACGTAAAACATGCAACAACAAAGTAGAGGCGTCTAACTTGTTTTTGCAGGAGTGTTACGTGATATGGTATGGCCCAAGATGTGATGTGTATAATGTACGATGATCATGTTTTGTAATGTTTCACGACTTGCATGTCGATGAGTACACAACCGGCAGGAGCCATATGGTTGTCTTTATAATTGTGTATGACCTGCTGAGTCAACTTCTTATCGCCATGTAATAGCTTTACTTTATCGCTAAGTAGTTAGCAATAGTTGTAGTTGCTATTCGTGGTGGAGGCAATCATGGTGAAGTGATGGAGATCATGCCGGAACGCACAAGATGGAGATCATTGCGCGGAGATTGGCTATACCATGTCACATAAAGTTATATGCATGTGATGTTTATCCTTTTATGTATCTTATTATGCTTAGATCGCGACGGTAGCATTATAAGATGATTCCTCATAAAGATCAAGATAAAAACTGTGTTCTCCCCAAGTATGCACCGTTGCGAAAGTTAAATCGTGTCCAAGCATCACGTGATGATCGGGTGCTATAGACTCTCGCTCACATACAACGGGTGCAAGCCAGTTTTACTGCCTGAAATACTTGGGTTTGACTTGACGAGCCTAGCATGTACAAACATGGCCTCGGAACACATGAACCGAAAGGTTAAGCATGAGTCATATGAATGATATGATCGACACTTCGTTGTCCACCATTGAAACCACATCTCTTCTCGTGATGATCGGATTAGGTGTGGTGAATTTGGATCATGTTCACTAAACAACTTGAGGGATGTTGAATTTAGTGGGAGTTCATCTAGTAATTTGATTAAGTTGAACTATTTATCATGAACATAGTCTAAATTGTACTTGCAAATACTGTAGATCACATGGCCAAGTCCAACTTCAACTTCAGCGTTTTTGCTGAGAAAGAAAAGCTTAGAAACAATGGGTCTAACTTCACCAACTGGTTCCAATCTAAGAATCATTCTACGGCGGACAAAAGGACTATGTCCTTGAGAAAGCGTTAGGTAACCCCCTGCGCAAGCTAGCGGATGATGAGAAAGCTGTCTATCGACCGCAAAGATGATTATGGTGTGATTAAGAGCACCATGTTGTTTGCTATGGAACCGGAACTTCAAAATCGTTTTGAAAACTATCCCGGGCCCTTTGATATTCTCGAGGAGCTGAAAACCATGTTTCAGACTCAGGCCCGTTCTGAGAGATATGAGATCTCCGAGAAGTTCTTTAACTGCAAGATGGAGGAAGGGAGTTCCGTTAGTGAGCACGCCATTAAGATGTCAGGCTACACTCAGCATTGAGCAAGCTGGATTGCAGATTCGGAGGAGCTCAAGATTGTGGTTCTGCAATCACTCCCTCCCAGCTACAAAAGTTTTGTAGTGACTCATAATCAGATTGGTTCCAATGATACGATCACCGAGCTCTTCGCAAAGCTGAAGGCGGAGGTGGACATCAAGAAGGATAATCATGTGTTGATGGTCCACAAGCCCTCCTTTAAGAAAGGTAAAGGTGCAAAGAAGCCCTTCAAGAAGGGCGGAAACAAGCGGAATGCCCCTGCTGAGAAGAAGCTCAGTGCGGTCCCAAGCCGAAATCAGGTGCTTCTATTGCAAGGACAAGGGTCCTTTGGGCATAATGTCAAGTACTTAGCGGACAAGAAGGCTGGCACCATCAAAGGTATATTTGATATACATGTTATTGATGTTTTCCTTACTAGCCCTCGTTGTAGTGCACGGGTATTTGATAGTTCGATTGCTAATATTTGTAACTCGAAGCAGGAGCTGCGGAATAGGCGGCTTGCGAGGATGAGGTGACGATCTTGGCGTTGGCAGCGGATCAAGAGTTGATGTGATGGCCGTCGGCACGCTCTCCTTAGTATTACCTCCGGATTAGTTTTAAACCTTAATAAATGTTATTATGTACTGCGTTGAGCATGAACATTATTTCGGATCGTGTTTATTGCAAGACGGTTATTCATTTAAATCGGAGAATAATGGTTGTTCTATTTATATGAGTAACATCTTTTATGGTCATGCACCTCTTGTGAGTGGTTTATTTCTTCTAAATCTCGAAAGGGATGAAACACACATCCATAACATTGAGGCTAAGAGATGCAAAGTAGATAGTGATAATACTACTTCTTTGTGTACTTGTCGTCTAGGTCATATTGGTGTAAAGCGCATGAAGAAACTCCATTCTGATGGACTTTTGGAGTCTCTTGATTTTGAATCATTTGACACATGCGAACCATGCCTCATGGGCAAGATGATCAAAAACCCGTTCTCCGGTATGATGGAGCGAGCAACGGACTTGTTGGAAATCATACATACCGATGTATGCGGACCGATGAGTGTTTCTACGCGCGGTGGATATCGCTATTTTCTCACTTTTACCGATGACTTAAGTAGATATCGGTATATCTATTTAATGAAACATAAATCTGAAACGTTTGAAAAGTTCAAAGAATTTCAGAATGAAGTGGAGAACCATCGTAACAGAAAGATTAAGTTTCTACGATCCGATCGTGGGGGCGAATATTTGAGTTATGATTTTCTCACGCATCTCAAAGCAAGTGGAATCGTTTCACAACTCACGCCACCCGGAACACCACAGCGCAATGGTGTGTCTCGAGCAGGAATCGAACCCTATTAGATATGGTCCGATCGATGATGTCTCTTACTGATTTGCGTTATCATTTTGGGGTTATGCATTAGAAACCGCTGCATTCACTTTAAATAGGGCTCCATCTAAATCCATTGAGACGACACCGTATGAACTATGGTTTGGTGCTAAACCTAAGTTGTCGTTTCTTAAAGTTTGGGGATGCGAAGCTTTCGTCAAGAAGTTGATGCCGGACAAGCTCGAACCCAAAGCGGAGAAATGCGTCTTCATAGGATACCCTAAGGAAACTATTGGGTATACCTTCTATCACAGAACCGAAGGCAAAGTGTTTGTCGCAAAGAACGGTTCCTTTCTTGAGAAGGAGTTTCTCTCGAAAGAAGTGAGTGGGAGGAAAGTAGAGCTAGACGAGGTTATTGAACCTTCTCTTGAATTGGAGAGTAGCGTGACCTGAAATTGTTCGATGTCGCCTGCACCAACAATAGAGGAAGCTAATGACAAGGATCACGAAGCTTGGACGATCTTTGCTCTTGAGCGTCGAGTCGACAAGGTCGCGTGCCCCTCTGAGTGGTACAGCAACCTGTCTTGACTCTTGTTAGTAGAAGGCGGTGAACCTACGAACTATGAGGAAGCGATGATGAGCCGGACTACGAGAAATGGCTAGAAGCCATGAAATCAATTGGGATCCATGGCGAAAACCAAGTATGGACTTTGGTGGACCCTCCTAGCGACCAAAAGGCCGTTGAGTGCAAATGGATCTTCAAGAAGAAAAAGCGGGCGGATGGTAATGTTACCGTCTATAAAGCACGGCTTGTTGCGAAAGGTTTTCGACAAGTTCAAGGTGTTGACTATGATGAGACTTTCTCTCCGTGGCGATGTTTAAGTCCATTCGGATTTTATTAGCAATTGATGCGTTTCATTATTAAGAAATATGGAAGATGGATGACAAGACTGCGTTACTCAATGTCAACATTGATGAAGAGTTGTATATGATGCAACCCGAAGGTTTTGATCCTAAGGATGCTTGATAAAGTATGCAAACTTCAGCGTTCCATTTATGGTGAAGCAAGCATCTCGGAGTTGGAACCTTCGTTTTGATCAAGTGATCAAGAGCTTTGGATTTGTTCCAAATTGCTCTGAAGCTTGCATCTACAAGAAAGTGAGTGGGAGCTCGGTGGCGTTTACGGTACTATATGTGGATGACATATTGATTATTGGAAATGACATCAACATGCTTAACGATGTGAAGAGTTATTTGAACAAGTGTTTTCAATGAAAGACCTAGGTGAAGCCGCTTATATATTGGGCATCAAAATCTATAGAGATAGACAAAGGCGCTTTGATAGCTTTAAGCGGTACATACCTAGACAAAGTTCGAAAAGGTTCAGAATGGATAAGGCATTGAAAGGTTCATTGCCTATGTTGTCGTAAGATATTGAGCAAGGCTCGGTGTCCATTATGGTAAATGATAGGGAAGCTATGAGCAAAGTGCCTTATGCCTCGGCCATAGGTTCCATCATGTATGCCATCTTGTGTACTAGACCGGATGTGTCCAATGCTCTTAGTTTGACGAAAGATATCAAAGTGATCTAGGAGTGGAACCTTTGGACCGTGAAGAACATCCTAAGGTACCTAAATAGGACTAAAGAAATGTTCTTAGTCTATGGGGGTGATGAACGGCTCGTCAGTAAAGGTTACGTCGATGCTAGTTTCGACAACAAGGATGATTCTAAATCTCAGACGGGATACGTGTATATTTTGAATGGAGGAGCTGTGAGTTGGAGAAGCTGCAAGCAAAGCGTGATCGCGGGATCTCTGATGAAGCGAATACATGGCTGCTGCGAGCGTCAAGTGAAGGAGTTTGGATCAGAAACTTCATCATCGAGCTTGGCGTGGTTCAAGTGCATTGGACCCACTGGAGATATTGTGTGACAACACTGGCGCCATAGCACTCGCTAAGGAACCAAGATATCATCCAAAGACCAAGCATATCAACCGCAAGTTTCATATAATCCGAGATTATATAGCACATGGAGATCTGAAGATCAGCAAAGTACATACAGATCTGAATGTCGCAGATCCATTGACTAAACCTCTTCCACGTAAAACATGAGCAGCACCTCGATTGCCATGGGTGTGAGATTGTTGCCAAATGTAAACTAGATTATTGACTCTAGTGCAAGTGGGAGACTGTTGGAATTATGCCCTAGAGGCAATAATAAAGATGTTATTATTATAATTCTTGTTCATGATAAAGTTTATATTCCATGCTAGAATTGTATTAAGATGATTCTTTAATTCTTTTGTGGTTTGTGAACAACACCGTGTCCCTAAATGCGCCTCTATGGACTAGCTCATTGATCAATGATGGTTAAGGTTTCCTAACCATAGACATGAGTTGTCAATTGATAATGAGATCATATCATTGGGAGAATGATATGGTGGACAGACCCAAACTAAGCGAAGCAATTAGATCGTGTCATCGTGTTCGTCTTTGCGAAGCTTTTCTTATGTCAAATATTGTATTTCTTAGACCATGAGATAATGCAACTCCCTGGTATCGGAAGAAAGCTTTGAGGTCATCAAACGTCATCCTATGAGAGGGTGATCATAAAGGTGTCTCTCAGGTGATCGGAAAGTATCTGTTGGGTTGTATGTATCGAGATGGGATTTGTCCCTCCCAAGTCGGAGAGATATGCTTGGGCCCACTCGGTAATCGATATCAACACCGCTTGCAAGCATGTGGTTAAGGAGTTAATCACAAAGTGATATCGGATTACGGAGCAGTAAAGTACTTGCTGTGAGCGAGATTGAACTAGGTATGGCGGTACGACGATCGAATCTCGGGCAAGTAAAAATCGAGACGAAGGGAATATATATATGGGATTGATTGAATCCTGGCATCGTGGTTCATCCGATATGATCATCGATGAATGTGTGGGAGTCAATATGGGTGCCCAGACCCCGCTGTTGATTATTGATAGAAGATCATGTCTGCATATTCTCGAACCCGCAGGGTCACACACTTAACGTGTCTCGACGCTAGGATAGATTGGATACTTGGTTTATAAATTTGTGTTGGTCTCGGATGGGATCCGGGACATCACGAGAGGTTCGGAATGGTCCGGAGAATAAGATTCATATAAGGCAATGCAGTTTTGGAGTTGAATTGTTCGGATTAATCGGTATTGTGCGAAGCTTCTAGAACCTTCCGGAAGGGGCCAACGTGGTCCCACCTTCCGGGAGGGAGGGGCCTATGAGGGAGTGTCCTGGCCGCATTGGGCCAGGGGCACAAGGCCCCATAGGGCCCAGCCGATCCTAGAGAGTTTAAATCGTTTAAACTAGAGATAAGATAAGATAGGATTTCTAGATAAGGGAGAGTTTAAATTGTTTAAACTAGAGATAGGCTTGGAGGAGAGGCTAGGGCTGGCCGCCCCCCTCTATAAATAGAGGGCTGGTGCGCCCCCCTCCTCTACACACCTTCCTCCAACCCTAGTTGCCCTGCTGCCCTTCCACTCTCCCTCCCGACTATTTGTAGGCGAAGCCCTGCGGCAGAAATTCTCCACCATATACACCACGCCGTCGTGCTGTAGATCCAATCCATCTCTCCACCATACTTGATGGTCCGAGGAAGGAGGAGACGTCGAGGTGCTGCACGTGTGCATCTCACGGAGGCACCGCCACTTGTGGTGCTAGTTCGGTTCGGATCGCGAGGAGGAGAAGCGAGTGCGACTACATCACCCACGTTAACGAGCGTTCATTTGTCTGAATCTTCAAGGGTATGAAGATCTAATCCAATCTCTCTCGTTGTTTGCATCTCCTAGATTAGATCTTGGCTTTCCCTCTGTTCGCTTCCGTAGAAAATTTTGATTTACTATGCTGCGAAACCCTTCACCTTTGTTCCTTGATATTACATCTTAACTGTGGATGCTAGCTATTGATCCAGGGACTAGCATTGTAAACACAGGGGACTCTACCTTATTTAAAGGTTGGGACCCTTACAGATGGTATCAGAGCACTGTGTTGCCTGTAGGATTGTAACCCTAGGATTGGACAAAACCCCTTAGAAAAATAGGAGTTGTATTTGTTCCAAAACATATTTACAAACAATCTTGTAAACTCTTTCCTCAACCTTTTTGGTTTTGATTCTACATCTCTTCCTTTTCAAACTTGATGGGCAAAGCCTACCCCTTGGCCAAAGACCTTACCATGAGCTAAGAACATTTTCAACTCTAATGACTTCAACATCTTCAACTCTAATGACTTCAACCTCTTCAACATTTCCACCAAGGATTCAACCTTGGATATCACTAAGGACTACTAGTGAAAACCAAGAGACATTAGATTGCCTACCAAAGACATTGATATCAAGTTAGAGTATGGATCATATTGTCCTATGAGGTATGATTATACTAAGTTATTATTTTCAAGAAAACTTGTTGTTTCCTTCAACTCATGAGTTAAGCTCATAAGTTGTTAAGTGGTTAGTTGCTTGTTGATTGTTTGATTGTTTGATTGAACTTGGTTGTTTTTGGGTTGTGTGTTAAAATTTCTTAAAAACCTATCCACCAATACTTATCCCTATCAAACCAACAGATGCCTCCCCGTCGTGCCAACCCCAACCAAAACAACAACAACCTCACCCCTGAGATGCAACAGATGATGGCAGCTCAGACACAGTTGATGCAGCAGATGACCACATTCATACAGAATCAGAATAACAACAACAATAACAACAATCAGAATAACCCTCCAGCACTTGACATGCTCACCAAGTTTCTGAAACTTAGGCCTGCAACGTTCTCTGGAACAACTGATACAATGGAAGCTGATGATTGGTTATGTTCAGTGAACAAAGACCTAGTGACTGTTGGCTGCACTGATGAAGAAAAAGTAAGATTTGCAGCATTTCTGCTTGAAGGACCAGCAGCAACATGGTGGGACAACTTTCAAATCACCACTCCCCTTGAAGATGTAACTTGGGCTATTTTTGAAGATGGATTCAGAACCACTCACATCTCACCTAGAGTAATGTACTTGAAGAAAAAGGAGTTTCACAATCTGAAACAACGTCACCTCAGTGTGGCTGAGTATATTGAAGAATTCAACAATCTGGCACGCTATGCACCGGATGAAGTTGATACAGATGCTAAGAGAAAGGATAAATTTCTCGAAGGACTTAATGATGAGTTGAACCTGCAGCTAGCTGTTGCCTATGTCCCAACCTATCAATCACTCTGTGACAAAGCCACCATCTTGGAAAACAAGATGAATCAAGTTGAGAACAAAAAGAGGAAGCATAAACTCAAGAATCATTCGGGATCATCAAAGAAGAAACCTTCATTCAAAAGGAGCAATGAAAATTCTGAACCACATCAATATCACCACAACAGCAATGGAAGTGAGAATAATGGAAATGATACTGACAATGGAGATAACCTTGGTCAGAACCAACATGACACTTACAGGAAAAAGGACATTAGCCAGTTGCAATGCTATAATTGTAAGGAACTTGGACACTATGCATCAGACTGTCCAGAGAAGAAAAAGAAAAAGGATGCCAGAAGAGCCAATGGAAATGACTCCAATGTGACCCAGAAAGGACATGTGAACCACATTGACATGAATGGAAACTTTGAAGAGATAGAAGAAGTGGATGTCAGGATTTAGAAAACTCAGAGGAGTCAAATAAGGATTCCTTGTCTGGTTATTGTGTTGAACTTTTAGTCAAGTGAACCATCAATGTAACCCTATGAGACTTTATTTTAAGGGTGGTAGTACCCTAGATGCCTTGAGCCTACTTGTAACCCTAGCCTTCCCAAATCTCGGGACGAGATTTATTTTAAGGGTGGTAGCCTGTCACATCCCAAGATTTTCTAAATCTTGTAATGTGAAAAATAAATGAATAAAATAAAACTTTGTTGATTTTCAGGATGAGAAGAAACTTTTTGAATCCAATTGAAAACTTGCAAAACCTATTTGGATCAAAATAGTAAAAGTTTATTTAAATAAAATAATAAGGATTTAATATCCAAGTTATTAAAAATAAAGGTTTTACTATTTTATTTAAACATCAAAACTTATTTATTTATTTTAGACAAGTTTTCCAAATATTCTTTATTTTCAAATAAAACTTACTGATTTGGTTTTGAAAATATTTAGACTTTAAATGGAGTTTTAAAATAAATTAAAACCCATTTGATTTAATAACCAATGTCCATTTTATTTAATTATAAATGGACTCTAAAATAAATATATTATTTTATTTTTGAGACTTTGGTTTATGTTGTTAAACAGAACCAAATTCTTTGCAAAGTGTGATGAATGTTTGATTTGTTTTGAATATTGGATTGTAGTTTGAATTTCAAAACAGAAAACAGGATTAGAAAAGGAAAAAAGCATTCAGAAGAAAAAATATAGAAATGGACTCAGCCCAACTAGCCAAGGCCCAGTACCAGCCCACTCACTCCCTCCCGAAGAAAATGATTCACACTCAGCTTTTAACCCGCGCAGACACTGACCGGTGGCCCCTCTCCCTCTCTTCCTTTCCCACTGACGCCCGGACCCCACCGCCAGCTCACCTCCTTCTTCCTCGCGCAGACACCGCCACTTGTTGCCATTTACCAAGCATTGAATACGCGATGAATACGCCTTGATTCCTCGCAGTAATAGCGCCCATTTAACCGCCTGCGCCTTCTCTCCATTTCCCCTCAAGCGCCTCCCTCTCTCTGCCCCCAGGCCGTCGTAATTTCGAGCCACACCGTCACTGCTCCGACGAGCTCCCTCTTCGATTCCAGCCAAACCTCGCCGCCCCGTGCCTTCCTAAGCACACCGTCGTGATCCCCACTCCCAGGCGCATCTGCCTGTGCCTTTCGTTCAACCGCGGGCGCCCCAGAGCGTCGACTACAACAACTCCGAGCTCCGCCGCGTCTGCAAGCAACTCCAGCGACCCTTCTGGTAAGCACCTGACCGCCCCGCTCTTTCCCGATGATGCTACCGCACTCCCCAACCTCGGCTGCATCTAACCATGCCTTTGCTTTTCCTCGGGGCGAACCGCAGCACCGCCCTCGACAACGACCAGAGCCACCCGACGCCGTTCCCCACTCCGGCGAGTGATTACTCCTACGCCAGTGCGCCCCTCGACCAACCGACCACGCCTCGAGCATTTGTGTGATAGTTTACAAACTTTACAAACTTAATATCATTGGAATAAGTGGAACAAGCCCTAGCCAACCATGCAGTTTGTTTAGTAAAAAGCCTCTGGTAAAATGATTGTTTTTGCAGAAACATTTGTGTGATAGTTTAGGTTATAAAAATTATTCCAAATTTTTTTTAGGGTTGAAACCTTTGCAAATTGGTTTGTGGTAAACCTACTGACCCTAGGAACCAACCCATGGTTTTAAAAATGAATTTGGTGAAGTTTAAGATGGATTAATTGATTTAGCCCATTTCTAGCCAAATAAAATATCGATTTTGTTATGAAAATGATTTTGGAGTAAAAACTTTGGGAAAATGATTTGAATCAAACCTACTGACCCTAAACACCAAGTTTTGAGAATTAACAACTTATTTGGTGAACAACATAAAGTTTTTGATTTGATAAAAACATTTTCCATCACATAAAATGATGAATGGATTTAAAAATGGTTTATAGACAAAACCCTTTTGCAAATGACTTTGCCACTTTGGAAAAATGTCCACTTTGAGCCTTACAATGTGTAGAGCCTAGTAGAGACCACCTTGGCAAATACAACTATCTTATGCATGCTGGCATGCATGACTTAGATCCCATTATTTTATGTGTGTTAATTTGTTTGATTGATTTTGGTTGGAATGCTAGTGATATTGTGTTTGCTTGATTGATTTGTAGTGAAGATAGAAAAGTGTGAAACTAGCAAGATCAAGAAGTGAACCAACATTCCCTACCAAAAGGCAAGTTACACTATCATCCAAAGTCCTACTATTTTCATTATACTTAGTGGATTTTGAAACATGCATGAAAAGAATTTCTATACTTATGCTATGCTAAATCCTAATAGGATACCCCTATATATTCCTTAGTGAAAACAATGTAGTTGTAGTATGCTTAGCCCAGCTATATATTGGGATGGGATACATATTATGATTATATGAAGTATTGAAAAGACTTATGTTTTATATAATAAAACAAGTACTCAATGAACCACCTGGGTGGACAAGGATACTCAAGCTTTTGGACAAGGTGGCAACAAAAGGAACCATGTTTATATGGCAATCTCTTTTTGTTGTGCACTAAAACAAAACCACCCAGGGACTTAGAGATTGAACATGTTTCTCGTACAGTGGCTTCCGTGTACAGCCACATGCTAAATGGGCTCTGGCTTAGTCAACTACATAGTGGAAGACCCATGCATTGGCATCTTCAGGTTAACTAGATTTGTGTAAGGGGACTTGAACCCTACATTGGTGCCTGGTAGACAAGCTAGCATTTTGTATTGGGAGGACTCCTATGGAAAGACTTTGTCACATTCTCAATCTGCCAGTACTCCATCTTGGTGAGTACTTATCCAGTGGCCACCGGTGGCATCAAGATGAGATTGTGTCATGTGGGTAAAGTGTACAACTTCTGCAGAAGATCAAAATTCTAAGTACTTAGCCGTGTCCCCGGTTATGGACAATACTGAGCAACTAAGGCATGAAGCTATGGAAGATCTCGATATTCCAATTTCTCAAAGTTAAAAACTTGAGGGTGACAACAAGGGATTTTGAAACACTTGGTGGATTCCAAGGAGTTCAGAAAGATTTGACAAAAGATCAAAAACTATTTTGTAAAGATAGGATAAAACTATATTGCTTTCTGCAAATGAGCCTAAACCCCACTTGGCCAAATATGCATGCATTGATAGGATCCACTTATATTCTACATAGTAGTGAAACTTGCCAATACAATTCAAATGTATTGACCTTGTGGCTGTAACTTATAATGTTGCAGGTTTGTTTGATGTTAGTAAAGTGTGTTGATTAGGATTACAAGTCTACAACCAGCATGACTGCCTGTGGCATTTTGAAGATGAAGGACCCCCATGCTTATAGATATTCTGCTGCAATGTAATGTAATAGCCAAATGAGTTATGTAAGATGTAATGAAATTATGTTATTCCTGGTTATAAAGTTATATTATGACCTTTGTTCCTTGATATTACATATTAACTGTGGATGCTAGCTATTGATCCAGGGACTAGCATTGTAAACACAGGGGACTCTACCTTATTTAAAGGTTGGGACCCTTACATGAAGTTCCTGATCCAAACTCCTTCACTTGACGCTTCTGCAACAGCCATGTATTCCGCTTCTACTGTAGATCCCGCGGTCATGCTTTGCTTGCAGCTTCTCCAGCTCACAGCTCCTCCATTCAAAATATACACGTATCCTGTCTGAGATTTAGAATCATCCTTGTCGGTGTCAAAACTAGCATCGACGTAACCTTTTACGACAAGCTATACATCACCGCCATAGACTAAAAACATTTCTTTAGTCCTATTTAGGTACTTTAGGATGTTCTTCATGGCTGTCCAGTGTTCCACTTCTAGATCACTTTGATATCTGCTCGTCAAACTAAGAGCATTGGACACATCCGGTCTAGTACACAACATGGCATACATGATAGAACCTATGGCCGAGGCATAAGGCACTTTGCTCATAGCTTCCCTATCATTTCATCAGAAGTGGACACGAGCCTTGCTCAATATCTTACGACAACATAGGCACGAACCTTTCTTTGCCTTATCCATTCTGAACCTTTTCAGAACTTTGTCTAGGTATGTACCGCTTAAAGCTATCGCGCCTTTGTCTATCTCTATAGATTTTGATGCCCAATATATAAGCAGCTTCACCTAGGTCTTTCATTGAAAAACACTTGTTCAAATAACTCTTCACATCGTTAAGCATGTTGATGTCATTTCCAATAATCAATATGTCATCCACATATAGTACCAGAAACGTCACCGAGCTCCCACTCACTTTCTTGTAGATACAAGCTTCGTAGCAATTTGGAACAAATCCAAAGCTCTTAATCACTTGATCAAAACGAAGGTTCCAACTCCGAGATGCTTGCTTCAGTCCATAAATGGAACGCTGAAGTTTGCATACTTTATCAGCATCCTTAGGATCGACAAAACCTTCGGGTTGCATCATATACAACTCTTCATCAATGTTGCCATTGAGGAACGCAGTCTTGACATCCATCTGCCATATTTCATAATCATGAAACACAGCAATTGCTAATAAAATCCGAATGGACTTAAACATCGCTACGGGAGAGAAAGTCTCATCGTAGTCAACACCTTGAACTTGTCGAAAACCTTGAGCGACAAGTCGTGATTTATAGACGGTAACATTACCATCCGCGTCCGTTTTCTTCTTGAAGATCCATTTGCACTCAACGGCCTTTCGGTTGCTAGGAGGGTCCACCAAAGTCCATACTTGGTTTTCATGGATCCCAATGGATTTCATGGCTTCTAGCCATTTCTCAGTCTGGGCTCATCATCGCTTCCTCATAGTTCGAGGTTCACTTTGTCTTCTACTAACAAGACAACAAGACAGGTTGCCGTACCACTCGAGGGGCACGCGACCTTGTCGACTGCTGACGTTCAAGAGGAGCATCGTCCAAGCTTCATGATCCTTGTCATTAGCTTCCTCTATTGTTGGTGCAAAGTGACTTTGGAACAATTTCAGGTGCTGCGCTACTCTCCAATTCAAGAGAAGGTTCAATAACCTCATCTAGCTCTACTTTCCTCCCACTCACTTCTTTCGAGAAAAACTCCTTCTCAAGAAAGGAACCGTTCTTTGCGACAAACACTTTGCCTTCGGTTCTGTGATAGAAGGTATACCCAATAGTTTCCTTAGGGTATCCTATGAAGACGCATTTCTCCGCTTTGGGTTCGAGCTTATCCGGCATCAATTTCTTGACGTAAGCTTCGCATCCCCAAACTTTGAGAAACGACAACTTAGGTTTAGCACCAAACCACAGTTCATACGGTGTCGTCTCAACGGATTTAGATGGTGCCCTATTTAAAGTGAATGCAGCGGTTTCTAATGCATAACTCCAAAATGATAACGGCAAATCAGTAAGAGACATCATCGATCGAACCATATCTAATAGGGTTCGGTTCCGGCGTTCAGACACACCATTGCGCTGTGGTGTTCCGGGTGGCGTGAGTTGCGAAACGATTCCACTTGCTTTAAGATGAGTGAGAAAATCATAACTCAAATATTCACCTCCACGATCGGATCGTAGAAACTTAATCTTTCTGTTACGATGGTTCTCCACTTCATTCTGAAATTCTTTGAACTTTTCAAACGTTTCAGATTTATGTTTCATTAAATAGATATACCCATATCTACTTAAGTCATCGGTAAAAGTGAGAAAGTAGCGATATCCACCGCGCGTCGAAACACTCATCGGTCCGCATACATCGGTATGTATGATTTCCAACAAGTCTGTTGCTCGCTCCATCATACCGGAGAACGGGGTTTTGATCATCTTGCCCATGAGGCATGGTTTGCATGTGTCAAATGATTCAAAATCAAGAGACTCCAAAAGTCCATCAGAATGGAGTTTCTTCATGCGTTTTACACCAATATGACCTAGACGACAGTGCCACAAATAAGTAGTATTATCACTATCTACTTTGCATATCTTAGCCTCAATGTTATGGATGTGTGTTTCATCCCTTTCGAGATTTAGAAGAAATAAACCATTCACAATAGGTGCATGACCATAAAAGATGTTACTCATATAAATAGAACAACCATTATTCTTCGATTTAATTGAATAACCGTCTTGCAATAAACAAGATCCAGAAATAATGTTCATGCTCAACGCAGGCACATAATAACATTTATTGAGGTTTAAAACTAATCCCGAAGGTAAAACTAAGGAGAGCGTGCCGACGGCCATCACATCAACTCTTGATCCGTTGCCAACGCCAAGATCGTCACCTTATCCCTCGCAAGTCGCCGCTATTCCGTAGTAGCTCTGTTCGAAGTTACAAATATTAGCAACTGAACCAGTATCAAATACCCAGGCACTACAACGAGGGCTAGTAAGGAAAACATCAATAACATGTATATCAAATATACCTTTGATGGTGCCAGCCTTCTTGTCCGCTAAGTACTTCGGACAGTTGCGCTTCCAGTGACCCTTGTCCTTGCAATAGAAGCACTCAGTGTTCGGCTTAGGACCAGACTTGAGCTTCTTCTCAGCAGGGGCAGTGCGCTTGCCGCCGCCTTTCTTGAAGGGCTTCTTTGCTCCCTTACCTTTCTTGAAGGTGGGCTTGTTGACCATCAACACATGATTATCCTTTTTGATGTCCACCTCCGCAGCCTTCAGTTTTGCGAAGAGCTCGGTGATCGTATCAGTGGAACCAATCTGATTGTGAGTCACTACAAAACTTTTGTAGCTAGGAGGGAGTGATTGCAGAACCACAATCTTGAGCTCCTCCGAATCGTGCATTCCAGTTGCTCAAGCGTTGAGTGTAGCCCGTCATCTTAATGGCGTGCTCACTAACGGAACTCCCTTCCTCCATCTTGCGATTAAAGAACTTCTCGAGATCTCATATCTCTCGAACGGGCCTAAGTCCGAAACATGGTTTTCAGCTCTTCGAGAATCTCAAAGGGCCGGATAGTCTTCAAAACGATTTTGAAGTTCGATTCCATAGCAAACAACATGGTGCTCTTAATCACACCATAATCATCTTTCTTGTTGATAGACAGCTTTTCTCATCGGCCTAGCTTGAGCGAGGGTCACCTAACGCTTTCCCAAGGATATAGTCCTTTTGACCGCCAGAGAGAATGATTCTTAGATTGCGGAACCAATTGGTGAAGTTAGACCCATTGTTTTTAAGCTTTTCCTTCTCAGCAAAAACGTTGAAGTTTAAGTTGGACTTAGCCATTTGATCTACAATATTTGCAAGTACAAATTAGACTATGTTCATGATAACTAGTTCAACTTTTAATCAAATTACTAGATGAACTCCCACTAAATTCAACATCCCTCAAGTTGTTTAGTGAACACGATCCAAATTCACCACACCTAATCCGATCTTCACGAGAAGAGATGTGGTTTCAATGGTGGACAACGAAGTGTCGATCATATCATTCATATGACTCATGCTTAACCTTTCGGTTCATGTGTTCTGAGGCCATGTCTGTACATGCTAGGCTCGTCAAGCTAGACCCAAGTATTTCCGCGTGTGCAAAACTGGCTTGCACCCGTTGTATGTGAGCGTAGAGTCTATAGCACCCGATCATCACGTGATGCTTGGACACGATGAACTTTCGTAACGGTGCATACTTGGGGAGAACACAGTTTTTATCTTGATCTTTAAGTGAGGAATCATGTTATAATGCTACCGTCGCGATCTAAGCATAATAAGATACATAAAAGGATAAACATCACATGCATATAACTTTAAGTGACATGGTATAGCCAATCTTCGCGCAATGATCTCCATCTTGTGCGTTCCGGCATGATCTCCATCACTCCACCATGATTGCCTCCACCACGAATAGCAACTACAACTATTGCTAACTACTTAGCGATAAAGTGAAACTATTACATGGCGTATAAGAAGTTGACACACAGGTCATACACAATTATAAAAACAACCATATGGCTCCTGCCGGTTGTGTATCATCGACATGCAAGTCGTGAAACATTACAAAACATGATCATCGCATACATTATACACATCACATCTTGGGCCATACCATATCACAGAAAACACTCCCTGCAAAAACAAGTTAGACGCCTCTACTTTGTTGTTGCATGTTTTACGTGGCTTATGGGAGTAGATGCTAAGAACGATTCTTACCTATGGAAAGCCACAACGGAGATATTATGGTTGCCAAAATCCGGTGTTAATCCCATGACAACTATAGTGAGAGAAACTGACATCCACCAGCCGCATGTGTGGAACAAGCCACATGTCAAGTGCGGAGCCGGTCTCGCGAACGACGTCGCGTAAGGTTGGCCTGGACCGCTTCAATCTCACTATCCCGCGTCATAAGAAGAACAAAAACAAGAGGCTTGCAACAGAAAACATCAACGCCCGCAACAACCATGTCGCGTTCTACTCGTGAAACACATCTACGCATAGATCTAGCTCTGATACCACTGAAAGGGTTTCGCGGCATAGTAAATCAAAATTTTCTACGGATGCGAACAGAGGGAAAGCCAAGATCTAATCTAGGAGATGCAAACAACGAGAGAGATTGGATTAGATCTTCATACCCTTGAAGATTCGCAGTGAGCGTTAAATCGGGCGTGGGTGATGTAGTCACTTTCGCTTCTCCTCCTCGCGATCCGATCCGATCTAGCACCACAAGTGGCGGTGCCTCCGTGAGATGCACACGTGCAGCACCTCGACGTCTCCTCCTTCCTCGGTCCAGCAAGTATGGTGGAGAGACGGATTGGATCTACCATGCAACGGCGCGGTGTATGTGGTGGAGAGTTTCTGCAGCAGGGCTTCGCCTACACGCAGTCGGGAGGGAGAGAGAGGAGGGCAGCAGGGCGGCTAGCTTTGGAGGGGAAGGTGTGTGTGTGTGTGGGGGGGGTGGTGCACCCCCAGCCCTCTTTATATAGAGGTGTGGGCGGCTGCCCTAGCCCCTCCCCCAAGCCCAAACCGGCGGCCAAAGGAGGAGGAGTGGGGGGCAAGGAAAACCCCCCCTTCTAGAAGGTCTAGATTAGGGTTTTATCCCTCTTGGCCGGCTGGGCCCTATGGGGCCTTGTGCCCCTGGCCCAATGCGGCCAGGGCACTCCCTCATAGGCCCATGCCCCCTCCCGGAAGGTGGGGCCACGCTGGTCCCCTTCCGGAAGGTTCTAGAAGCTTCGACAATACGATTAACCTTAACAATTCCGAACTCCAAAAACTGCACTGCCTTATATGAATCTTATTCTCCGGACCACTCCGGAACCTCTCGTGATGTCCCGGATCCCATCCGAGACTCTGAACAAAAAATCATAAACCAATTATCCAATCTATCATAGCGTCGAGACACGTTAAGTGTGTGACCCTGCGGGTTCGAGAATATGCAGACATGATCTTCTATCAATAATCAACAGCGGGGTCTGGAAACCCATATTGACTCCCACACATTCATCGATGATAATATCGGATGAACCACGATGCCAGGATTCAATCAATCCCATATATATATTCCCTTCGTCTCGCGATATTTTACTTGCCCGAGATTTGATCGTCGGTACCATCATACCTAGTTCAATCTCGTTCACAGCAAGTACTTTACTCGTTCCGTAATCCGATATCACTTTGTGATTAACTCCTTAACCACATGCTTGCAAGCGGTGTTGATATCGATTACCGAGTGGGCCCGAAGTATATCTCTCCGACTTGGGAGGGACAAATCCCATCTCGATACATACAACCCAACAGATACTTTCCGATCACCTGAGAGACACCTTTATGATCACCCTCTCATAGGATGACGTTTGATGACCTCAAAGCTTTCTTCCGATACCAGGGAGTTGTATTATCTCATGGTCTAAGGAATACAATATTTGACATAAGAAAAGCTTCGCAAAGATGAACACGATGAAACGATCTAATTGCTTCGCTTAGTTTGGGTCTGTCCATCATATCATTCTCCCAATGATATGATCTCATTATTAATTGACAACTCATGTCCATGGTTAGGAAACCTTAACCATCATTAATCAATGAGCTAGTCCATAGAGGCGTACTAGGGACACGGTGTTGTTCACAAACCACACAAGTATTAAAGTTTCCGCTTAATACAATTCTAGCATGGAATATAAACATTATCATGAACAAGAATTATAATAATAACATCTTTATTATTGCCTCTAGGGCATAATTCCAACATGCCCATGGAAAGATACCTATCCCATATAGAAAATGCAAAGACACATATATAATGGGTTAGTTTATGATGCATAATTGACAAGGCTTACCATACCACAAGATCCATGTGGTACATTCTTTATGCTTCAATGTGTTGACCAACTTGAAATCACTCTTCACTCTTTGTACTGGTCAACCAAGTATCTTCTCATTCTCCATATTAATATCTTGAGGTACATAAGGAAATCTTTATTTGTTTACATGCTCTAAATCTTAGTCAACCATAGCTCAACTAATGAGGCTATCATGACACCGACTTATAGCCATATCTTGAATTATTCTATTGAGATCACACTCTTAAGATCTTGATCATATCATATTCTTCTATTCAACTCGATGATTTTGATGTCAATACTCAAGGTATATATTTATCTTTATGGCACCCATACTTGAATCCAACATATGAACTACAAGCATGACCTATGGAATATTCCTTCATATAAAACCTAATGAAAACATTAGTCCATAGGAATTGTCATTAATCAACAAAAACACACATAGGGGCAATTACCCTTTCAGGTAGAAATTTTAAAAAATGTTAAACTTGCGCATTACATCCTTTTATGTGTAATAATTGCAAAGATAAATTATAGACATTGATTTTAATAAACTTTGTAAAAAAATCATAAACCGAGTGGAGATTTGGTGCACATGGACACCAGTAATCCCGTATTTAAAAAAAATCTAAAAATAAATCAGGTCATAGATAGTGATGTATACCAAAAAGTTGTAAAATATCAATTGAAAATAATGTGTATTTTAAGCTACCAAAAATGACAAAATTATAGAGATCTAAGCATTGTGATCTCAAATCTAAAAGAATCTGAACTTTGTCATTTTTGTGTAGCTCAGAATACAATACATTTTTTTTTGATTTTTTTGAGCAACCGGCAGGAGCTCTGCCTTTTCAATTAGAAGGAGGAAAACCCAAAGAAAGGTACAAGAAGGGCGTGTTTTGAGAAGGTGGAAACATGCCAAAAAAACACCAGCAAGGGGAAAAGAGAAAGAAAGACCTAATCAGGTTCTGCAGGGATGGCAGGCCCATAGGCCGCGAAAGCACGCTCGCGTTGCCGAAAGTCCTCCCTCGCGATATCGGCAACCTCAACATAGGTTAGGCGACGATGCGTGAATATTCTTATATTTCGTTCTTTCCAAATGTTCCAGCAAACGTAGAGCAGACGACCGCTAATTCTTCGTTGTTCATTTGAGGGTCTTCCGGCGATGAGGCTATCCCACCAATCCGAAATGGAAGGGAAACCCAGCCCCGGAGTCCCTCCCCCGGCGTCGTCCCATTCCTGAGAAAGGTTCAAGATGGCCAAAGTGAAGGGATAGTCTTTGCAGATGTGGGCAGCGGTCTCAGGGGCCCGGCGGCAAAGGACGCAAATAGGGTCGTGGGTCCACCCCCTCCGCTCTAAATTGTCGGCGGTAAGAAGTTTTCCATGTAAAGCGAGCCATGCGAAAAGCTTGCACTTCGGCTCGGCTTGAGCATTCCAAATTTTCTGTGGGGCGAACCTAGGGTGGCTTTCATAAAATTGAGCGTGGTACGCAGAGGAAGCGCTATACGTTCCATCCGTAGTCAGAGTCCAAGAGATGGTGTCGGCTTGGCCCGGAAGCAGTTGGATGCCCTCCACCACGTCCCAAACCGCAAGGTATTGGGAAAGCTGAATAGGCGTAGTGAAGCGGGATATAGAGCGGATCCAGTTTCCATCGGCAAGCTCTTTACCCACGGTACGATTCTTTCTCGTCGTGATCTTGAATAAATCAGGTGCCCAAATCCGGATGGGGCCGAGAGAGGGCCAATTGTCATTCCAGAAGGATGTCGCCTCTCCATAACCCAGGGTGATCTTCGTTGAGGCCCTAAAGAGGTCCAAATCAGCCGCGTCGCAGGGAAGCCTGGACCCCACCCAGGGGCGCTACGGGTCAGTCCATTGGAGCCAAGGCCACCGTAGTCTTAGGGCGCGACCTGATCTATGAAGGTCGGGCAAGCCCAGACCACCCAATTCCTTGGGTCTGCAGAGCGTCCTCCAGCTCACCAGAGCTTTCCCCTGGGCCGCATGCTCCCCTTCATCGCCCGCCCAAAAAAAATTCCGAGCAATGCGGTTGATCTTGTCTCGAGCCCACTTGGATAAAGGGATGACAGTGGCGTGGTAGACGGTGGTGGCCATGAGCACAGATTTTGCGAGGGAAATTCTACCGGGGCACGCCAGTTGCTCTCCCTTCCATCCAGGCAGCTTCCCAGCAATCTTGTCAATGAGTGGTTGTAGGTCCACCTTGGGAAGGCGACGGTAGTGGAGCGGGAGACCAAGGTATTTCCCCGGGAATGAAGCGATCTTAGCGGGGAAGGCATCCAAGATGTCCGGGAGATCAATATCCTCGCAACTCACCGGGAAGACCTCCGTCTTGAGCATGTTTGTAATCAGACCACTGGCCTTTCCGAAGAACTCAAGGATGGCGGAGAGAGCATGCAGCTCCTCTTTAACAGGGTTGACAAAAATTCCGGCATCGTCGGCGTAAAGGGAGATTCTACAACGCGGCGTGCGAGAACGGATCTGACTTAGGATTCCGCGACTGGTGGCCAAAGAAAGGATGCGTTGAAGAGGGTCGATCGCGAGGATGAACAACATGGGGGACAGGGGGTCACCCTGTCTAAGCCCTCTGGCGTGCCAGAAAGGCAAACCAGGGTCACCGTTAAGAAGCACCATCGAGGAGGCCGAGGCCAGGGAAAGGCATACCCAGTCACGCCAGGCCTGGCCAAAACCGAGGGCCGTCATTACCTCGATGAGGTAAGCCCAGCCGATAGAGTCAAAAGCTTTGGAGATGTCGAGTTTTAGGAACACGCTCGGGGTCTTCGAAGCATGAAGCTCCCTGATGAGGTTCTGCACGTGAAGGAAATTGTCGTGTATACTTCTTTTCTTTACGAATGCGCTCTGGCATTTGGAAACGATGTCTGGCAGAATGGGAGCCAGTCTGTTTGCAAGGAGCTTAGTGAAAATCTTTGACATGCTATGGATAAGACTGATCGCCCTGTAGTCTCCAACCGCGGAGGCGTCAGGCTTCTTAGGGATCAGGATGAGGTTTGCAGAGTTGATGAGGTTTGCACAGTCGCCCTTCAGGTTGGCCAGATGAAGAATAGCAGCCACAATGTCATCTTTAATGATGTCCCAACAGCTCTTGAAGAAGGCACCAATAAAGCCATCGGACCCTGGGGTTTTGACAGAAGGAAGCGAGAAGACATCCTCTTTAATTTCCTGACCATCAAAGGGGGCGTCCAGATCAGACAGGTTGTGCGGGACGTACTCTAAGGCCTCCCAATCCAGGCTGAGCTGTCTAGGGGCTTTCGTTCCAAGTAAAGACTTGAAGTGCCGCAGTAATTCCACCTCTTTGTCCTCTTTGGTGAAAGCCGTGCCCGAGGCAGTAGAGAGGGACTGGATATAGACCTTTCTTCTTCGTCCATTTGCCCGAGCATGGAACAACTTCGTGTTGGCATCGTCTAAGCGGATCCAAGTTAGGCGTGATCTCTGGCGAAGCTTTGCTTTCTGGATGGCGAGGAGACCAAGGTAGGAGGACTTCAATTGTCGGCGTAGGCCTCGCTCTTCGTCGGAGAGAGGGCGAGACTCTTCGGCCAAGGAGATTTTGCAGATTTTTGCAGATTTTTGAAACTTGTACATTTAGGGGATACAATACATTTTCAATTGAGATTTTGCAGATTCTTGCACATTTAGGGGATACAAAATTAGCTACCTTTAATATTGTGTTTCACAAATTTTGAAACTTGTAATATATATAGTTTTAGTTTTTTTAATATACAAGGAGCACTTGATCCCGGGAGCCAAAAAGGACTTTCCGTCATAAAATGGATTATCATCTGTTACATTGATCGAGTTCTACGATGTGCAGCTCCACTAGTTAAGCATAGCAAGAAAACTCCAACGTACGTGTAGTATAACCGAACCGATGCATGCGATGCGTTTTGCAGTCTAGCGTTGAAGCGCTACTCTACTGCAATGTTTAATGTGGGCGCCCATAACCAATTTCAGTCATCGCTCGAGGCAAAATTAAAACACACATTAGTTTGATCGGTTTCAGTTCTGAATCCCCTTACGTGCATATAAATCGGGCTAATCGCAAGCACACCTCACCGAAGCACGAACTCGATCAGAGTCTGAAAAATTTCTGTAATCTCAGCCACAGCCAGGAGTAAAGCGTCCATCAAAGGAAGGAGAAAATGGCTCGTGCCGTCCTGCTCGCCGCGCTTGTGCTCTGCGCCGCCATCGCCCACGCGCACGGCGCCGGCCGCGTCCTGCAGGGAGAAGAGACCCAGGTTGAGGTGCTCGGCTTCGAGGCCGGCCCCTGGCTGCAGGCGCCAGCCGAGGCTCCCTCGCCGTACGCCGGCGGCGTCGCGACGGGAGGCGCCGGAGGAGGAGGGTACGGCGACGCCATCGTGGAGGTGCTGTGGTACGTGTTCAAGTGGGCCAACGACGCCTACGCCACCGCCGCCGGCACGCGGAAGGACCAGTGAGGCCGGCCCGGCAGTCCTCCTAGCTGCGTTGTGACTCGTGTGTACTCTCTGGTCTCGGTCACTCGGTTCCTCGCGCCTGGACGGAGGTCGACGAGAATAATAAGGCTGCACTTATAAGCCATTTTTTGCTGATCTTGATTATTGATTATTTGCTTCACTCGCTTGTTCTTCTCCACTTCGTTTGATCTGAACGACCAGTTTCATCTTGAGTAAAATACAACAAAGGTCATTAAACACAATCTTGTTGTGCGCCTTCATCACCGTAGTCATCTATACGTAATTTACGGTCATTGAATATGCGTTGGACGCTCACCCATGGTCTCACGGTATAGTCTTGCATTTGCACACGTGGCAAGTGGTGGTATCTACTAGGTCTCAGCTTGATTTCATTTTAAAATACTCCCCAAAACTCGTTTTCTTCGCCCACTTAGGTCCTCCTATATTCCCCCACATAAAAAATAAAAAAGAAAAAGAAAAATTTCCGGGAGACGTGCCTGGTCACAGCCTGCTGCCCCCGCGGCTGCTGCATTCACGCTCGCCATCGTTGGCGATGAAGAGTCCTCCGTCGCGCCCCACCGGGTCCCTACCCCTCGCATCCATGTGGAGACAGCCGCTGCCACTCCGCTGATTCCCGCGCTCCCGGCGGCGGTTGGAGGCTTGGTTGCTTCCGCTGAGGATTGAGGCGGTCGAACATCGACACAGGAAGCCCCCCACCGGCGAACACCTGGCAGCAGCAAGGCGGAACGGGAACCATGGTGGCGCATAACAAGAGGGAGAGATGGGGTATGGGGCCGAGACGGGCGGCGGCACAGAACATGTGCTTGGCGTCGCCGTTCACCATCCAGAGAGGCGAGTCCTTGTTATTCGCAGTCGTGGCACCGGGAATGTTGGCGAACGCGTCGTCACTGTCTGTGGCGGTCCTCCTGACGGGCCATGTCGTCCATGTATGCATGCTTCCTCCGCATGGCTAGCTCGTGGACGGCACTGTGTGAAGGGATACGGTTAGGCTACACTAGTGCAAATCTAAAAAATTCTACCGCGTAAACCAGGAATACTATTGCCATAGATCCCAGGATTACCACTAGACGCGCAGTTGCGGAACTTGATGAAGCGTGTCGAGGCAGTGTAGATGTTCTATCTCTCCTCCTCGTCCTCGTCCCACGAGTAGATCCCCTTTGCACGGCTCGTCCAAGTGCTATAGCTGCAGCACCTCCGAGGTATCCACACGTACAGGATGGAAGCGTCAGACGCCGGACTGCTAGGTCCGCACGTGCAACACATGCATGAGGAGTGGCGACTGGGTAGAATGCTCAACCCTATTCAACTCGTCCCACCCATTAGTAGCCTAAGCCTGGTCTCTGGTGGGCTTCTACATTAGTAGCCCATTAGTAGCCTAAGCCTGGTCTAATTCGGATCCAATCCTCATTAGGCTTCCAGCCCCTTAAGTGTGTGGCCCTACAAGTTCATATACATATAGACATGACACGAATACACTTGTTCTGTTAATAGTTGTTAGCGGCCTCTAGCAAGACATGTCAACTCTTAAACGCATACAAAGATCATTCGGACGAACCATCACAAGGTTTAGTATATATCTTTCCCTTTGCATCACGATATTTGGTCTAGCTCCAAGATGACCTCCCTTTCTCGATACTGTGATTCGGAATCCCTTTACTAGGTTAACTCTTAACCATATGTAACACGACCATGCATTTCTGGATCCAATCACTCGAGGGCCCCATAGAAATCTCTCTCAAGTAGAGAGGGGCAAATTCCATCTTGATTGACCAACGTCTTGCAGCATGCTTTAGGACAAACCCGCAAGCTACCTTTATAACTACCCAGTTACGGAGCAACGTCTGACAGCCCCAAAGTAGGTCGATCCACATCTCAAGTACATGCGACAATCTCAAGTCTAAGGACAAAACGTACACAATGTGTGGAGAGAACTGCAAGTCTAATTGTCAGTCTCAAGTTGGGTTAGTCCAACCCCATGTTCATAACATGTGTCCACATCATTGATTTGACATCTCATGTCTATGACTTGCAAAACATAGTCATCAACCAATCGATGTGTTAGTCTAATATTCATGTGTGTCCTCACATGAAATCCGACAAGGGACAACTATTAGATAACCAAGTATAGAGTTTCACAAACAATTCACATAATTCGCAATCAATACAAGCAGACTGATATGGATATTCAAGGAACATTACAATAACTCATGGATACATAAGAAATATAATCATCTCTATGATTGCCTCTAGGGCATATTTCCTTCACTGTGCACCATGCTCAGCACCTCGATGTTCCGTTGTCGGCACGTGGCCAGCGCCTCCAGCTAGCCGTCCGACCAGCCCCCGCGCCACTACAAATCTTTGATTGTGGCTAGTGCCACCGTGTAGTTGGCCAGCGTCAGGTTCATGGCGATCACAGCAAGCCCGTGCACATCCGCGGTGGCGCTCCCTGGCACCGCCTAGAGCATCATCACGAAGAAGCTTTCTAGGTCTTTGCGGTTCGATTCCTCCGTCATGGAGAGCGCATGAGAAGGGGGACAGATGGGGCCGAGACGAGTGGCGGTGCGGAATAGGTGTCGCGATGGTGTACTGGACAATCTCACACCGAGCGATGCTGCGATGTTGGGCGCTCCAGTTCGGTAATGGGGAGAAGCCCCTGCCGCTGACCTCTGCATCGTGTGGGGGAGACACAGTGGAAGTGAGAGGATGATGAGGAGGAAGAAGGTGGGTGGGTCCCACCGACGGTTTCTCTAGAGTGCCCAATCGGGTTGTCTCTGGGCTTTGCATAGTAAGTAGGATTGGTAGGGCTATTTTTAAAAAAAATTCACCACCAGAGACTAGGAAAACTAGTGCCATGTCATCAAATACGGCGCTCCATGAGCTCCAGTGACCGTCTACGACACACGTTCGTGTCTTTGGTGACCGTATTTTGCGTATAGCTATTTCTTCAAAGGTTGATTTTATTCTAAAAAACTATGTCCGTCACCCTTCACAGGTTTACCAGAACTTTCATGAAGTTCTTTTCCTGTCGTGTTCATAGCTCCTTCCCGGAACAGGGAGTAACAAGTTACAGTTCTCTTACACTCTGCAGAGGTGAGCACTTTACCCATGAGATACCTTAGGCTTTTTTTGCATGGCCGGGAGTATTACCCCGTTCAAACTTCCTTGGTTTGAGGCCCAAACTAAGATCCAAGACAATCACTGCCTTCTCCGTGACCCTGCATCTTTCCTTGGTATATACCATGCCCATCTATTGAATTATGACAAAATGCAATACAGACCATTCAGATGTCGGAACTATCGTGGGACGTTGAGGGTTCCCACCCATATGCTGCATATCCTCTACGAATTAACAATTAATTCACGCTACGAGGATAACAGACATGACCCACGAATTCGGCTCCATGCGAGAGGGAAAAGATACAGCTGGCTTCTGTCCCATTCCAAATCTCATGGTCAACGCGTAATATACGGCGCAAGAATCACTGGCGATATTGGTTGTTAAGTCCTAGATAATATGTTCCTTTACCACCGGAACTTTCATAGTAGGTTATTACCTCATGGTAAATAACCTATAATCATATTATTATGAAAATAGTGTTTTCTAACCTTTTTGGAAATGCAGGTGATGAAAACACTGGATTTGCAACACATAAAATAATCAAAGGACATGAGCAAGTGTGAGCTTGCCTTTTGTGGTTGCAAGATTATGCACTCATGGTCTTCGAGACAATATAAGATCCAATATCTGAAAACAACATTATTGGTCCGGTAAGGACTAATGTTTAAAGAAGCAAGATGATTTTATGCATAAGTAATGTAATGCAATTTGGTAAACTCGAATCCCCGGAATAAGCGTTGATCTAGGGTTTGAGAACTATAAATGGTTTCTTTAGAATGTGTTGTCCTTTTAGATAAGTTTCACACTTGTGCTTCTTTTTAAGGCTTGTGAGTGTGTGTGAAACAACATATAAGTATAATAAAGTACCTACAATAATAAAATACTCAAGTGTGGAGTGTATCTAAAGACTATGTATAATATATCTTAAAACAATAGATTTTGAAGAAAACCTTACTTAATTAAATAAAAGCATTTAAACTTTAATTAACATTCCTATGTTTTCTTACAAGTTATAGTTCTCGAGTAAGCGAGAAAGATTTACTTTATTTGAATAATGCCATGATTAGTAGTTGAGACTTATCTATCTTGGTCATTAGATGATATTATAATTTGTTCACTTCATATTGTTTCTTTACGGTTAATTGAGATTGGTAGCACTTTTATTTGAGTCATGTTTTCTTAACATTGTAATTGAATAGAATGATTTATCTACTTATATAGGTGTGGTTATGGTTTGTGAACAAGTAAACAATATTTTTTACTACTTAGGAACTATCCTTGGATTTTAATCCATTTATAAACTTGCGATTTAAGTACTTGTTAAACATTTTATTTGCTTAAAATATCCTTCTTTAAGATTTTATAATTTTATAAGAATCTTTTTAGAAAAGAATATACACTTATATGTGTATGATAATTTAACAAAATTGTAGTTTAAAATGTGTTGGATTATTTTGAGTTCATATTATCAATACATAAGGCAAATACTATTATTAGACCTCAATTGGATAATTTTAGAAATATTAGCAAATTGTATTTACCCTTATATGAATTATCAATAAAGGAAATAAGTTTGAATTTAATTTATTAGAGTACTAAATTTTTACTTAATTCAAAAGTGGAATGTTATATTTTTAACATGTAGATATTATTTTTGTGATCATTTTGGTATATTACATTTATTTTTGTAATTTATAAATAATAAGGTATGATTTTTATAAGATTTATTACTTTATAAACACTCAATAAATAAGAAACATTTAATTAAGTGAAATAATAATACATGAGTATAGTCTTATATTATAGTTCTTATTTTTCTAAGAATTTTAGTATATTATTTATATTTTTCTCATTTACCAAAATTAAAATATGAATTTTCAACGTTTTATTAATTTAAAACCTTTATTAAATAATAATTATTTAAATGGCTAACATAATAATGTTTTATAATAATTTTAAGTTGTACATTTTATTTTTCTGAATTTTTTCATATATTAAACATATTTTTCTGAATTATAAAACAATAGTTATTCAATTTATAAGTTTTATTTATTCCCTAAATTATTAAAATAGAATACCAGCATGTTTTTCTGTGTCACTCCTGATGTCAGCATGACTCACACATGCGGGTTAAATCTTTTTACACTGAACCTGTTCTACCCAGAGCCACTGACTAGTGGGGCCTATGCCATGTCATTTCTAGAAATAATAAAACAAATCAATAAAAGGTATTATGACATCAGCATGATGTCACGCCGACGTCACCCGAGACTGATCCTCTCAGGTTGATGATCAATCGGTGGATCCCAGACACGCGCGTGGTTCTGGTTGGTTTCGTTCGACAAAGGAGTTCGCGGCGAACTAGATAGTGGCGGCTCTGCTAGCAAATGGTTACCAGAAGATGGCCGACGACGAGGATAAGCGGTGGTGGCTACTGGTGATCGTGGCGACGGTGATTCCGGAAGCAATCCAGGAAACGGACGGCACTAGCATGTTTAGTAACTCACCAGTAACGCGATGGTGCGATCGGTGAATCGAGGCCAGGTTGCAGACGATGGTGAGGTCGACGAACAGCTCCGGGGAGCGAGGATGCAATTGGACTGAATAGCGCCTTCCCAGCTTGTGTGAGTTGGGGCAAAATAATGACAATAGAACGGCGGTATCCACCATGGTCTCATCTGGCCGAGGCAAGAACGGATTCTACGGCAGTGGCTCACCTCCGAGCTAGGGTTTGCGGTGAGGAAAAGGGGATTTACTCTAGAGGGCGAGAGAGAGGATAAGATCAGTATGGATAGAGAGAGGAGAGTGCGACCGATCTTATCAACGAGATTCGAGGCATCGACGAGCATCGCGACGGTTCAATTTTTGCTAACGATGATGATTGGCATCGGGTGATGGCACTCGTTCCAGAGAGCTGCTTGTGACATCGAGGAAGACGAAGACGAAGCGGTACCTGGGCCTAGGCCAGAGCTGGGCAATGGTGAAGTGAGCGAAGTGGCTGCGGGGACTGCATGCGAGCATCAGATAGTAAAGAGGAGGAATGGGCCTAGGTCAAGAAACGATTTCCCTCTATCTTTTTCCATTTCTGTTTTTTGTTTATCTTTGTTGCAAATTCATTTCAAATTTAATCTTCACAAAGTATAAACTACTAAGAACTTTGTGGAATTATTAGAATAATGCAGGGATTCATCATAGCTAATTTTGTATTTATGTATTTCTTGTATCTATAAATTTCATGATAATATGAGAGGTTTTTATATTAAATGGAACAAGTAGAAATTAGGGTTTTAGAGTTTTAGGATTTTTTATGATCTTATAAAATGATTTTTATTTCCTATTAATGAATGTAATAAGAATGGTTTAAGATAGTTAAGGATATGCAAAGAATATATCCATATTTATTATTATATAGTAATCATTATATATAATATGATTTAATTATTAAGGTTCTTAAAATGGTAAATTCTATTATCCCAATTCCACTAATAGGTGAATAATGTTTTAATAATTTTGGTTATGACATTAATTATACATTGATAATCATAATTGAAATAGAAGTTAGGGTTTAGAATTATAAATGTTTACCATGAGTTTTAGGAGATTTAATATACTTGTATTATTTTATAAATGTGGATGAACATTATGGGTGAATACATATTGCCCTCATGTTTGTGATCATAAATGATATCACCATCTAAAGTAAAATAGTGGGGTTGTTCTTTAGAATGACTTATGAGAAAGAATTGATAAAGATAGTTTCTAAGCACATATGATTATGATAGTTGGAAATGACAAAGATGTGGTTAAGTGATTTGATATAGGAAAATATTCCTATAAGGCATTGTAGAAATAACATGATTGATCAAACAGATGAGATATATATGAAGCTTGATTATAGATTTAAGGTTGAGTGTTTACCAAGAATTCCTATCTTCCATACTTCATAATTCTTCACTTCTACTTAAGGAATTCTTTTCCTAGATATACTACTTCTTCATATATATATCGTCATGTGTTAACATGATGAGCTTTACTTCACAATAATATTCTTACTAATAATTTCTCTTCATAAATCCATTTGTAAATCCAATGAGCTTGACACTAAAGCTCTATATGATTTCCTCATAGAGATAATTCTCATCTCTAGAATACTTATTATGAATCCAAGTCTACTTGAATGTTTACTCTCATACTTCACAAATTACTTTATAATCTCACTTATAAATCTCAAAAGCTTGTCACTAAAGCTTTTCATAATCTCCTCATATCTACACTTGGTTATATTAAACCACTCTACTAATGATAACATCACATCCAACAAGTGGTTACTGTTAACTTCATTCATACACTTCCTTTATCATCCATCACTAATATTACTTCAATAGATGTATATATCAAATCCTGCTTCCTTCAAGTGTTCAGTATTCTCTAAGAGGAATATTACTACTTCAATAAATTAATGCTTCTCTAGCATCATATTATTCATAATATCTTATCTCTACTTGGCTCTAGTATCTCCTTTTTCAACTTCACATTATAACATTGTGAATTGTCATGACTCATATAGGATAACATATCTATACTAGGGTTTAATCATGTTCTATCCACCAATGTCACTTATACATGATATAATCATTCACTCTTAGTGACTTGAGCAGGATCATTATAATCCTTTGATCATTTATGGCTTAGGTTTCCAGTTGGCTAATCAAGGCTTTCATCAATACAACACTACAGTTGTATTATACTTATCTTCTTAGTGTCTCTATCTGACTAAGAGATATTATTCATTGACTATGCCTACTTGATCCAATAGGATTACTCCTTGTTAACTATCTCCAAAATTCATCCTTATAACCTTCTTTGTTACCACCAAAATATATATTCCAGATAACTCTTCTATCCATTCAGGAGTGAGTTAACTCCATCAATTAGCATAGTGATTTCATTCTCTTCAAACACTCCCATCCTATAGATGATATCTAAAACTAGCATTACTACTTACCTCATCTTACTTCTTTCTATAAAGTCTTTAAAGTGAATGCTATGATAAAGACAAGAGTTGATAGATCGAGAATTTATAGTCTAAGACTTGATAGATCAATAGTTGATTACTCAACATTGATGCACAACAGATATTAGGATAAGATTCAGTAGAGATGATCAGGATTGATATGGAAAGAAAGATATATGGTGAATGGTCTTGAATTGGTTTCCTTCCTACTCCATATAACTAAAGAGTTAGGTTTAAGTATTACCATGATGATCATGGTATAAATATATGGGAACAAGATAGATCAAGATTTAGTTATTAAATTCTTGTTACTTGAGTTATATTCATAGCTTGGTATTTATGTGTTATTGTAATGACTACTATGGAATGATCACTTAAGGATCATATATTAATCATTAAGCAATGTATTATGGTTAAATTTTTATTATATTTGATCTACCGTTAGATCAAATCTTATTTACCCAAAATAAGGTTTTAGCAAAGGTAATATTGAAACTTATCGCAGACAACTTTATGATCTACTTCAATTCCATCAAGTTAAGAGAAGCTTCAATCACTTTGACAAGTTTTATTCAAAAGCGCGAAAATTATTTGGATTTTCTATGCATGAATGCAATGCACACATTTGAGTTCAGTTTATTTTTAAGCTCTAATGCTGTGATATTACAGATTCTCCCCCTTAAAATAAACTTCATCCTCGAAGTTCGTATACTCTCACGTTTCGGAATGAGGAATTGTCTTGTATTGGTTACGATATTTCTCAACTCCATGGTAACCTCAAATTATAATAATAGTAGTATCCCATATCCAGATCTTTTCCTTGAATTCTCATCATACTTGGCAATCTGCAACTTGTCATCTTCAATACTCCAAAGTTCCTATTACTATTATCCCTTAGGGATATGTCCTTAGTATCAAATCCTTAAATTGGGGTCTCTTCTTTAGTTCATTTCCCGGATCAGGTATCCTAATCCAACCCTTTACTTGATCATCGAGCTTCCTTACTATACTACGTAAGGTCTAGGAAGTCTCACTAAAATAGGGTTTTAACTTCTATTAGACAATAGTTGTGGCCAAAAGACTAAACTTTTGGTTTGTCGTTGTCTGGTTTATACTAGTAGTCCTTCCAAAGATTGGTTTTGAACACATTTAGTCCATACCCATCGGAATTTCTTGTTCTCTACACATGTCCAATTAGATGTGATTTATTCCCTCTCAAGGATCACTTAAGAGTCGTTTCCTCTAGGATTAATCTATTCTATCTCCTTCAAGATTTTACCTTAGTAAGTTTTAGATAATCTCGTGTTATCACCTTAAGTACTTATTCAACTTCATTAATTAATTACCTTAAGGTTTGAATCCTATTAGTTCGAAGTAATCTTCGATTTTTCGTCCAGACATACTTCCAAGAGTACTTTTAGAATGATGACTTCTTTTGACCTTATGAAAATAAGGCTTAATGTTGTCCTAGTTTAATACTTATTCTTCTCCAACCTTTACTCAAAGATTTAGATAGCGATACTTCCATTTACTATTTACTCTCCCCCTTAGGGTTTTCTAATGGTCTCTAAACTACATATATATTAACCATTGGCCTTTTTACTAGGATGTCGGTCTTTGGCTAGCTTATATTCTACCTATTTAAGGTTTCACGAAATAACTTACGGTATACCCACACAATTTTGGATCTCCAAAATAGATCTTCTAAGATTATTTGTGTTACTTACTATTAGGACATTATCTCTTTGGTAAGTCTGATTTCGCGAAGCATTTTGAAAGACGGTCGCTTTAATTTCATACTCCTTTATGTCTTACTTAACTTAGACCAAGTTTTATGCTCTTTATGCAATACTAAGATGATATGGTTAACTAAGTCAACCAAATACCAGTTGCGGACCATCCTAAGGTGTATGTATTACCCTATGGTTTCTAACATACTACTCATATTTTCCCTGAATTATCAGAGCTTGAATACCATTTTGGTTCCAAAACTTCTTCTTTGCACTTATTCATGATACTTCCATGAACTTGGTACAACTACTCCATTAACTTCTTAGCAACATTACCTGTTTTGGGTGAAATTAATTTCACCACTTCTTGTTGCTCCATATATTTCCTACATTAATCTTCCTTCTTATTGCTGACTAACAATGATCTGAACGTGATCCATCCTTCAAATTGTGTTGATACTCCTTATACTTGGCTTCATTCTTCATTTAAGCCTTCATCTTGGTCTTTGAAAATCGTCACTCCCTTACACGAATTCCCTTTTCCTATCTAGGTCAATAACATCAAGTAATAACTGGATGTAGCAACATGCATTTGCACACCAAGTCAAATTTCATGTATAGATCTAGTCAATCAAGAAGATCCAAGAAGAACCAATAAATCCAAATGTTGTGCGTATAACACACAATATTCTAAGCCTGGAATATAGTATTTGAGTATAATATCTCTAGAATTCAGGGTTATTAGTGTAGTATATGACACCTCCTCATATAGGTTTACATTGTGATACTTAGCACATAGGGTAACTATTTATTTATTTCAATAATTACCCAAATTGCTCAATTGCAATAGGATAATTTTAAACAAATTGGTCTCAATTTGGTTTTGTCTAACCTTTTTGTCTCACTCTTGGAATGACTAACTATAGCCAACCTTTCCTTTACCAATAAGCTATCCTCACATAATCTCTCCAAATGACTAACCAGATTCTATTACTAACTTAAACCAAAGATTATTAGAATTTTTTAGCACCTATAACTTCTATCATAGTTCTGCCATGTTATTTTATTACTTCTACCTCAAGATAATTTACTAATTACTTGTCATATTTATACTCTCATCGTGGTTTTGGATCTAATCTAACCATGATGACTTTGTTTCTCATTACACTATTATTGAGTCTTAACATAATTTCACTTCATCACGTAGAATTATTAAGTGAATCCCACATGATTACTACTCATTACATCAACATTTATCCTAATGATATTCATCATGTTGCCTTTGGTTATCAACTAACAATAAGATTCCACTATCTTACATGAATTCTAGGGTTAGTCTACACCATTAATATTACTTTAATTGACATCCTAAATTTTTTCCAACTCTACTTCAACTAATTAGCTTTCCTAAAGCATCATGGTGGTTTATATGTCCTTCGTAAAGCACTAAATAATAGCACTTTACTGAGAGAAGATAGATAACTACTCCTAAGATAGATGACTTAAGCATCCAACTTAAGTGTGACAAGGTTATCCTCAAGTGGATACTCATCACAATTCATAAGAATATTCGGTTTAGATAAGATGGCTTCTATGGTCACTATCCACCCTACAGATCTTCCTAAAATGGTTTTAATCATAAGGTTAAAGCATATGCTCTGATACCATCTGCGGTGACCCAACATACCACTGGATGATGTAGTACACTATAGTCGTTGACATAACACCAATGAAACACCATTCACCAGTATTACATCCCTCAGAGTGGTACACCATAAACATAGCAGGTCCAATACATGACTATAGGTTACAACTCGACTCTTTACAAAGGATCCAGAGAACACTCTAGATTAAAGAGAGAGAAAGAAACTCTTACAAAGAAGAATCAGGAATAATCAACTCATAACTATCATACTAATAGACTAGTATCTAAACTTTGGGCTTGCATTGATGCTATTGCAATGCTCTACATAAATAGGTTCTATGGCTAGAAATTATATTCCTATCTAACCATCAACTTCGCCTTCACTTTAGTTGATGTATATGTTGACTTCCTTGACTTCATTGAAGAGCTTGAGTTGTTGATGACAGTTCCCTTGCGCATAAGTTGATGTAGACGTCATCTGTATTGGCTTCAGAATCTATCAAGGGTTAAGAAGATACGTTGAGTACGAGCGTACTCAGCAAGTTCACTAAAAATGATTGTTTGATGAACTAGCTACAGCCACAGACCATAGGTCGTAGGCTATGCAGGTTTTCGTAAACATTTCTTCAAAGGTTGCTTTTATTCTGAAAAACCATGTCCGTCAGCCTTCACAGGTTTACCAGAACTTTCATGGAGTTCCTTTCCTGTCGTGTTCGTAGCTCCTTCCCAGAACAGGGAGTAACAAGTTATAGTTCTCTTACACCCTGCAGAGGTGTGTCACTTTAACCATGAGAGACCTTAGGCCTTGTTGCACGGCCGGGAGTATGTTCCCGTTAAAATTTCCTTGGTTTGAGGCCAAACCTAAGATCCAAGCCAATCACTGCCTTCTCCCCGACCCCGCATGTCTCCTTGGTGTATGTCATGCCCACCTATTAAATTACGACAATAGAAAATACAGACCGTTTAGATGCCGAAACTATCGTGGGACGTTGAGGGTTCCCGACATATGCTGCATATCCTCTACGAATTAGAAATTAATGCACGCCACGGGGATAACAGCCACGACCCGCACATCCGGCTCCATGCGAGAGGGAAAAGATACAGCTGACTTCTCCGTCCCATTCCAAATCTCATGGTCAAAGCGTAATATACGGCGCGAGAATCACTCACGACATTGGTTGTTAAGTCCTAGATAATATGTTCCTTTTGTAGGGGTTCGTAGCATGGAAAACAAAATTTTCTATCGCATACAAACAAACAAGCCAAGATCTATCTACTAGATTGTAGCAACGAGTCGATAGAGGAACTCACCCTCGAAGATTCCAAAGCGGTTAACGAGAGCAGATTCTCGGGTGATGTAGTCGATCTTTCCGATCTCAAGATCGCAGACGATCCTTCCAGCGCCACGTTCCAGCAGCGCTCCCATGATCGGTCACACGCTCGATTTTCGACGAAGACCTTCCTCTCCCTTGTTCCAAAGAGCGGAGGTTGTAGCACTCTCTCGCGATTCCGCAAAGACAACGGCGTGGTACCTAAGTAGAGGGAGATCCGCAGGCTTCGCCTTAAGCAGTGCAGTATGGTGGAGCTTATGAGAGAGGCTATTAGTGGTCTAGTAATTAGACACACCAATTAGAAGGCTCTAAACCAATTAGAAGGCTCTAAACCGAAACAGCTCTAAACCGGGGTCTAGGTCTAGTTTCTAGTTTAGAGGATAGGAACTTGTGTGTCCTAGGAGGGGAGCCCTGCCTCCTTATAGGTGGGAGGGCTGGCTGCGCCATGGGGAGGGAGTCCTCCCCAACTCGGCTTGAGGGCGCCGGCTTGGGAGGAGGACTCCTCCCCAACTCGGCCTCCTCCTTCTCCTCTTTTCCCACTTTCCAAAATTGGCGCTTGACTTTCAAACTAGCCGCTTGACTTTTCCAATTTAGGAATTAAATAAACCTTTTATTTTGGACAGCGAGAACACTTAGTACATGATGCAATCATTCCATCTTGCAATGACACATTCATGCACCCCTTCCCCCCCGGAGTGCCGGACATTCCGGGACCTTCTAGAATGTTCCCGATGAAAATACCTAACCATTCCCCAACTCGAAATGGGACTTTCCTTATATGAATCTTATTCTCCTGACCATTCCGGATCTCCTCGTGATATCCCGGATCCCATCCGAGACCAACAACATTCGGTCTCTTTCTCATAATACCATAACTACTCAAACAACGTCAATCCTTAAGTGTGTCTCCTACGGTTCGTGAATTATGCGACATGATCGAGACACTTCTCGAACAATAACCAATAGAGGAATCTGGAAATTCATATGGCTCTACATATTTCTACGATTACTTGCGATCGAATGAACCACTTACATACGATACCAATTTCCCTTTGTCTCACGATATGTTACTTATCCGAGGTCATGATCGGTATCTCCGCATACCTAGTTCAACCTCACATCGATAAGTACTCTTTTCTCGTTACCGTGATATGTGATCCCTTGTGATCCAGTCACATGCTTGCAATGTTATTGGATGACATTTCACCTAGAGGGCCCAGAGAATATCTATCCGTCATGTGGATGGACAAATCCCACTCTTGAACCATGTGTTTCAACCAATACTTTCCAACACCCAATGCCACTTTTATAGCCACCACATTACGGTGTGGTGTTTGATGACATCAAAGCATCCATCCAGAAAGGCAATATGCATGATCTCATGGTCAAGGAATTAGGTTACTATGTATCGTAAAGCATATAGCAATTGAACTATTGAAATGACTTGATCTTTATGCTACGCTTATCTATAGGAGTATGTCCACCATATCATTCTCCTAACGATATGATCTTGTTGTTAATAACATCTCAATGTTCATGATAGGAAACCACAATCATCTATTAACCAACAAGCTAGTGAAGTATAGAGGCTATACTAGGGACTTCAAATTAAGTTTACAAATCACACAAGTATTAATGTTTCCGTTAATACAATTATAGCATGGTATGTAAACATTTATCATAAGTGTGAAGATATGATAATAACTACTTTATTATTGCCTCTTGGGCATATCTCCAACAGTCTCCCACTTGCACTAGAGTCAATAATCTAGTTTCAAACCTTTGTGTATTCAACACCTATGGCTTTCCGGTTGTTGTATGTACATGATTGCTAGTGGTCAATCGATCTCCTGATCCGACACTTCCAGTCCGTGTGTAATTGCATGTCTTTGCCTCACGCATCACTCATTCTCTAATGAGATGGCTTTGTATAAATTTGGTCTTTCGGTGTGACCTTTAGTTCTTTGGGGTTAAAACATGTTGACAATATTGTCGCATATATCTTCATAGTATTATCCCTGTGAACTACACCTAGTTTGATAACAAACTACTTGACACAAATGCCCTCTTTGCTGCTATAATAGCAGTCATATACTTAGCCTTTTGTTGTAGTATCTCACAATGTCTTAACTTTGGAACTCATCCAAATCCATTATGGAACTCACTTTCCATTATATTGTGCCACCCTTAATTTAGATTGAGATAAACTTAATTTGTACTTTGTGACAAAGCTAGTATCAATGTAGTACTTTTACAATGAACTAACCATCTATTTGTCACTTCTACAAATAATATACTCTTAGTTCTTCCAAAAGATCATAAGAATATCCTTACTATTGTCCAATGATCATCTTACAAATCATTCGTATATGCTCACAACATTTAGAGCATAGGACATATCTGGATTTGTACATATCAAAGATGATTGATATAAATACTCTTTGTGATTTCATACATCAAGTATCAATCTATACTTGAATCTTTGTTTCACTTACCAAATGTCAATACACTTGAATATATCATCAACTTTGAACTCTTTCAATCCTTTCTGCAACAAGAACCTTTCTTGTAATTTCTATATTGAACTCATTCAATATCTCGTCTATGTACTTCGCACAACCATATTAGCGTCTATTGATGCCAAATATTTGGTTTTGCCTAAGTCTTTCATCGGGATGAAATTCTTAATATGTGTTAATAAAAGATATATTATTTCTAATCAACAATATGTCTTCCACATAATGTATTAGAAACATGTCTTAGCGCTCCCACTTAATTTCTTGCAAATGCAAGCATCTTCATTGTCTCCGATGAAATTAAACCCTTTTAACAGTTTCATCATAGTGAAGATTCCAACTCCGCTATGCTCACTCTAACCATTGAAGTTTGCATATGCTTTTAGCATCCTTTGAATTAACAAAACCCTATGGACCGTGTTATGCACATGTCCTAGGTAACCATTCTATTAGAAGAACTTGTTTTGTTTATTCTACTACCACATAACAAATTATATGTAGTGGTTGCTATATTAATCCGTCTAGACTAAAAATCGCTATGAAAGATCAAATCTTGTCATATACAACCTTTGAACATTGTTGTGAACTGTTTCCCAACATGTCGACTTATTTCATAGATGTGAAACATCCATGTCTACTTCTTTATAGATCCAAACACAACTGCAAGGTCTTACACCTTTTTCGAGGGTCCTTCAAGTTCAAAACTTGATTTCTCGTGTATGGAACTATCACGGATTATATGGCTTCAAGCCATTTGACGGAGTCAGGGCCCATCATCGCTTCTTTGCATGTAGTAGGTTCATTATTCTCAAATAATGATTCAACCCTCAAATCTTGGTATTTGATTGTTCATCCGACCTACTTGTTTCAATAGAAACTTAGACCTCCGTGACCACAACCTTTGAGGCACGTGAGCCATGAGCATTGTTCTGCCTAAACACTTTTCGGTGCTGCGCAACTCTGCACATATAGCTAAGGTTCCTTTAACCTTATCAAAGTTCTATTGTCCTCCCACTTAACTTTTCACGAAAAATTCCTTCTCAAAGAAACTTGACGTTCTAAGCGACAAACACTTTTGTCTCCGGTGTTTATGGAGGAATACTTAACATTTATACAAAGACAGGTTTATCCGACTTTGGTTGCACATCTTTCTTATGCATAGCATACCAATGTTTAAGAAAGGACTACTTGGGTTTTATCCCAAACCATAACCTTATATGGTGTCATTTCAACGGATTATGATGAAGCTCTTTTCAGTGGAAAAACGGTAATCTCTAAAGCTTTTAATCTTTAAAATACAATGGCAGTTTTATGAATTACACCTTTTGATCTTACCATGTCAAACAAGGTTTAATTACATATCTCAACGCCTCCATACTCTTATGGTGTTTCGAAAATGCAAATCCACTAACGATTCCTTAAATCTTAGGTATTATGCTAAACTTGTAACTCAAATATCTTCCTTTATGATCTTTATCATAAACTGTTTATATTCTTGTTACAATGATTTTGCACTTCATCTTGAAAATCTTTGAACTTTTCAAATGTTTCATACTTCATCCTTATCAAGTAAATATTTATATATTCACTCAAATTTTCGGAGAAAGCATATGAAGTTGAAATCCATCGCTCTTGACTATACATAATGGACTTCATACAACAATATGTACAAGTTCCAATAAGTTAGTCTATCGTTCCCTTTTGGCCTATGAACGAAGTTTTAATTATCTCTAGGAAAGTTTCACAAGCGTCATTTGATCAAAAATCAGAAGACTCCAAAATTCCATCAATATGGATTTTCTTCATGTTTTCTTTCCAATATAATTTTAAACGGCGATGTCACTTCCTAAGTGATCTTTCAATCAATTTGTCTTTCGACATCTTTAGCACTAGTTTTATGGATGTGATATCTCCAATCTAGATTTGTGAATCATCCATCTTTTATGGATTACGGAAATTATTTGAACAACCCTTTTGTTCTCATAATACCTGATAAAACAAATCTTTGAAGGGAAGCTTTGATGTTTGACAAGCAACACAATAACCCTTTATTTTGTTCTCGATGAACATCATCACATATTCTTTTGCTAGTTACTTAGGCCATTGTAGTTCATGAATTGTGTTGTTTCGTATGACGATTCACACCAACAAATTCAGTATCAAATACTTAAGAACCACATTGTTTAACAAGCAAAGAATATAGCCATAACATGTATATCATCTATATACTTAAACTGAACAATTCTTAGTCTTTTCTTTTCTGCCATATATTTATGAGATTCTTCTTTCAAGATTTCCTTTTCAGCTTTGAAAGAATCTATCAGCATCAATAGTGCACATACATATGACATATAGTCCAAAGCGTGTATAGTTAAATACCAAAGTCTTTGGACTTGCACTTTGAAGTAGATCACCATCATCAAATATTTGGTGTTCTTTCAAATTCCTTTCTTTAGTAATCTCTTGGTGTAGTAAACATTTTACCTACATCAAATATTCACCTTCATCATGGAATCGTCCATGACCAAGCTACTTTTAGCTTATAACGGTGAATCACGTATAATGATGCTCTCCAAAACCTTTTGGAAGATTAGGACAACTAGTGTCTCCAACCTTTTGCAAATTCTCATCAAATATGAGAACATGACTTTTGCCATATTATACTCTATCATGTTGTAACCAATACTTCGCTTCAGATATCACAATATCTTCCACAAATATGGTTTCAAACAACTCTTTCAGATCCTTAGATAACCTTGATATTAGGAGAATCCTTTGAATATCAAGAATCATGGAGACAAACATGATACTTATATACTAACACTTGGAATTGTTACTCTTGATTTAATACTAATTATTAAACTTCATGGAGTAACCGAACTTCTTGAAAGTTTGCAATAGGACTTTTAAACTTTAGATTAACACTAAAAACAATACGATACCAGTCAGAAAGTATCTAACCAGAATTCTATAGTTCTATCATCTCAATTATAACTAAGCTTAAGGTGGTAAACGGATGCCAATGACTACAACAACTATGCAAATTCACTTTGATTTAGTTTATGATAAATTGAGTTCTAATTAATAATTAAATTAATCTAGGTGAACTCCCACTCAAAACAATATCCCTCACATTGTTTTAGTGATCACACGAACCAAATCCACCACATCAAAACCGATCATCACGAGAGTTGATATAGCTTCAATGGCGAACAATCAGCATGTTCATCATATCTACTATATGACTCATGCTCTACCTTTCGTAATCCGTGTTCCCGAGGCCATGTCTGCAGACATGCTAGGCTCGTCAAGACAAACCTTAGCTTCCGTGATAAGCAAATCTGGCTTGCTTACGTTGTAGTCACCATGGAATCAAAGACACCCGATCATCACGTGGTGCTTCAAGCAAGCTTTGGCAACGGTGCATACTAAGGGTGAACACTTTAGAACTTGAAATTTATGTGTATGAGGGATCATCTTATAATGCTACCGTGCCTACTAAGCAATACAAGATGCATAAAGGATTAACATCACATGCAATTCATAATATGTGATATGATATGGCCTTTCTTCTTTGTGCTTCCGATCTCCATCTTCAAGCACAACATGATCTCCATCATCACCGCATAGCATCAAGGTCAATGACGCTTCTTCATGGTTGTCGCCCACCAGCTTCAACTATTACAACTATTTTGAATAGACACGCAGGTCTTAACAGTAAATTAAAGACAACCATATGGCTCGCCGTTGCCAACTTACAATAAGGAACATTGCATACATCAAATATAATCACAATCATGGCCATATCACATCATCAGACACCCCTGCAAAACAAAGTTAGACGCCTCTACTTTCTTTGCATATTTTACGTGGTTTGGGGCTTTCAATAAGTGTCGTTCTAACTTACGAACAAGAACCACAACATTGATACTAGCATTGTTGATCACCCGTTGTAAATTGGATCTTTACTATGCTAGGAGAAACAGCACCATAAAGCCACTTATGCAATACAAGTTGCATGTTAAGCGTGGAGCAAGTCTCATGAACGATGTCATGTAAGGTTAGCCCGGCCGCTTCATCCCAACATACCGCAAGATGCAAAGTACACAAAAGCAATCTACAATAAAATCATCAACGCCCACAATGACCAATGTGTTCTACTAGTGCAACATAACTACATATAGACACGGCTCTGATAACACAGTAGGGGTTAGTAGCATGGAAAACAAAATTTTCTATCGCATACAAACAAACAAGCCAAGATCTATCTACTAGATTGTAGCAACGAGTCGATAGAGGAACTCACCCTCAAGATTCCAAAGCGGTTAACGAGCAGATTCTCGGGTGATGTAGTCGCATTCTTCCGATCTCAAGATCGCAGACGATCCTTCCAGCCACGTTCCAGCAGCGCTCCCAGATCGGTCACACGTTCGGTACTCGACGAAGACCTTCCTCTCCCTTGTTCCAAAGAAAATGAGGGAGGTTGTAGCACTCTCCTCGCGATTCCGCAAGACAACGGCGTGGTACCTAAGTAGAGGGAGATCCTGCAGGCTTCGCCTTAAGCCAAGTAGTATGGTGTAGCTTATGAGAGAGGCTATTAGTGGTCTAGTAATTAGACACACCAATTAGAAGGCTCTAAACCAATTAGAAGGCTCTAAACAGAAACAGCTATAAACCGGGGTCTAGGTCTAGTTTCTAGTTTAGAGGATAGGAACTTGTGTGTGCTAGGAGGGAGCCCTGCCCCTCCTTATATAGGTGGGAGGGCTGGCCGCCAAGGGGAGGGGAGTCCCTCCCCAACTCGGCTTGGTGGGGCGCCGGCTTGGGGAGGAGGACTCCTCCCCCAACTCGGCCTCCTCCTTCTCCTCTTTTCCCACTTTCCAAAATTGGCGCTTGACTTTCAAACTAGCCGTTTGACTTTTCCAATTTAGGAATTAAATAAACCTTTTATTTTGGACAGCGAGAACACTTAGTACATGATGCAATCATTCCATCTTGCAATGACACATTCATGCACCCCTTCCCCCCGGAGTGCCGGACATTCCGGGACCTTCTAGAATGTTCCCGATGAAAACACCTAACCATTCCCCAACTCAAATGGGACTTTCCTTATATGAATCTTATTCTCCTGACCATTCCGGATCTCCTCGTGATATCCGGATCCCATCCGAGACTCAACAACATTCGGTCTCTTTCTCATAATACCATAACTACTCAAACAACGTCAATCCTTATGTGTCTCCCTACGGTTCGTGAATTATGCGACATGATCGAGACACTTCTCAACAATAACCAATAGAGGAATCTGGAAATTCATATGGCTCCCACATATTTCTACGATTACTTATGATCGAATGAACCACTTACATACGATACCAATTTCCCTTTGTCTCACGATATGTTACTTATCCGAGGTCATGATCGCTTGGTATCTCCGCATACCTAGTTCAACCTCGCATCGATAAGTACTCTTTTCTCGTTCGTGATATGTGATCCCTTGTGATCCAGTCACATGCTTGCAAGCTAATTGGATGACATTTCACCGAGAGGGCCAGAGAATATCTATCCGTCATGTGGATGGACAAATCCCACTCTTGAACCATGTGTTTCAACCAATACTTTCCGAACACCCAATGCCACTTTTATAGCCACCCTGTTACGGTGTGGTGTTTGATGACATCAAAGCATCCATCCAGTAAAGGCAATATGCATGATCTCATGGTCGAAGGAATTAGGTTACTATGTATCAGAAAGCATATAGCAATTGAACTATTGAAATGACTTGATCTTTATGCTACGCTTATCTATAGGAGTATGTCCACCATATCATTCTCCTAACGATATGATCTTGTTGTTAATAACATCTCAATGTTCATGATAGGGAAACCACAATCATCTATTAACCAACAAGCTAGTGAAGTATAGAGGCTATACTAGGGACTTCAAATTAAGTTTACAAATCACACAAGTATTAATGTTTCCGGTTAATACAATTATAGCATGGTATGTAAACATTTATCATAAGTGTGAAGATATGATAATAACTACTTTATTATTGCCTCTTGGGCATATCTCCAACACCTTTACCATCAAAACTTTCATAGTAGGTTATTACCTCATGGTAAATAACCTATAATCATATTTGAAAGGGCATGTATGCCCCCATGTGTGGTTTTGGTAATTAATGACAATCTCTATGGACTAATGTGTAAATTGAGTTTCACTTGTAGGCTTGTCCATTGGCATCACTTGGGCCATGTGTTGGTCTCAAGGTTGGAAGATGAAGAAATGTCCAAGGGCTTTGTGCCCATTGGAATCATGAAGAAAGAAGGAGCTTGAAGGTTGATCAAGACATGTGCAAAGAGTTGCATCAAGATGGATCAACCTCAAGTAGGGATGAATAAGGGCGAGCTCAAGATGCGCCATCTCTAGAAGATCTCATGATTGAAGCTTGCCATCCTCATGCTCATGGAATGATGAAGACAAGTTCAAAGAAGAGGTGTCCCCATGGAGTATGGGGGAGCAATTTGCAAGTCTTCATCTTCATCAAGCAAGACCATCCAAGAAAGGTGTTCCCACTATAGAAGAACAAGACGGTCTACATCAAGTTCAAGTGGGATGCTCAAGGCAAAGGTATGTTCTTGATAGGACTTCTCTTTTGCCGGTCTCGTATTGTTAGTTGGGAGACCGGGTTTAGGATAGATAGTCGTTCTATCAAGAGGGGCTCTCAAGCGGGTGTCTCGTTTGCATTGTTCGGAGAGAGCTCAAACATTTGCATTCATAGCATCATCTTTCTTGGTTGTTATTTGGTTCTTGTCCATGAGAGTATATAGAGATTGTGGTTATCATCATAACAAGCTCTAGTTCATCATCTAAGGATTTCACTTGCATATCTTATTGCGGTTTTTGATCTTGCGAGTTTTCCGGCTCCACACCTTGGGGGATACTTCACATATATATTCATAGTATTTTCTCCCAAGGTGATACCCAATATTTCTAATTTTTGTTGGATTCTATTCGTCATTATCTTTCCAACAAAATTGGTTTCATCCCAATCGGAGTTTCCAAGCTCAACTTCTTGTGTTTTGGGTTTTGGAGGTTTTACCGGTTCATCGCTTCTAGAGAGGTCATATCTTTCTCAATTTGGTTTTACAATTACATGCTGGACTATTATGTTTCTTTGCCTAATCTTGTAAAACTTTTCGTTCTCTTCAAAACGAGCCCAAGATCATCAAAAACGGAGTCCGGGATCAAAAGTTATTGATGTTTTCGTGCAATATTGTCCTGTGTTTTTGCTTGAGCGGAAGTTCCGGCCCTAGTTCCGACCCAACCCAAGTTCCGGCCCAAGTTCCGACCCAAGTTCCGGCCAGGTCCAGTAACTTGTGTTTCTATTTGCCGGAAGTTTCGGTGGGAGGCCGGAAGTTCCGGTGGGGGCGCGAATCTGGCCCAAACGGTCAGTTTTTCCTTGTCCTATTTAAGGGGGGCTTCTTCCCCAATGGTTCTCCATCTTTTGAGCTCGTCTTTGCCCACCATTGTTGACCTATTTGAGCTCTCTTACTCCCTCTCCCTCCCATGATTCTTACATCTTTTTGAGGGAAAAGTGAGAGGAGATCTAGATCTACAATCCCACCAAGTCAAATCCCTTCTTTGTGAAGGAATCATTGGGATCTAGATCTTGGAGAGTTTTGTGTTCTCCTCTTGTGTTCTTCCTCCCTTATTCCTCCAATAGCTTTTGTAGCTTTGTTGGAATTTGGGAGAGAAGGACTTGCCCTTGCATTTGGTGCATAGGTTTGAGTTCTACTCTTGTGTTCTTCCTCCCTTATTCCCCCAATAGCTTTTGTAGCTTTGTTGGAATTTGGGGAGAAGAACTTGCCCTTGCATTTGGTGCATAGGTTTGAGTTCTCCTCGGAGATTCGGCGAGTTCAAGCTTGTGAGCTTGTTTCTCTTGGGTTCCTTGGAACCCTAGACGGTTGTGTGGTTGGATTGTTGACCTTTTGCGGTCTTGTTGACCTTTTGTGGTCTTGTAGCCTTTTGTGGCATTGTTGGCCTTTTGTGGCTTTGTTGTTGGGAGCCTCCAATTGAGTTGTGGAGTTAGCCCCAATATTGTACGGGTTCGGTGACCGCCCTCAAGCGTCCCATAGTGGAGAAAGTGCCCGCCTTTTGTGGTGCGCACTTGGGAGAATAGGGTGAACCTTTTGTGGCGTCGGTGAGTTGCGTGCTTCCGCATCCGGGGTGAGGCCTTGTGTGGCGTTGGGTGAGCATCGAGCCACCACACCTCGAGGTGAGCCATTTGTGGCGTTCGGAGAGCATTGCGCTATCGCACCTCTCCAACGGAGACGTAGCTTCTTTGGAAGTGAACTTCGGGAAACAAATCTTCGTCTCCGCGTCCATCAGTTATCTCTCAACCGAACCCTTTACTTATGCACTTTACATTGTGATAGCCATCGTGCTTGAAGTATTTATACCTTGCTATCACCTTGTTGCTTGTATTGCTTAGCATAGGTTGTTGGTGCACCTAGGTGAACTTAGTGGCTAGGTTTTGTGCTCAATAAATTAAACGTTAGTTTTATTCCGCATTTACTTGAGCCTAAACCGTAATATTTTTAAAAGCCTATTCACCCCCCTCTAGGCGAATTCCTTTGTACTTTCAATTGGTATCAGAGCGAGGTCTCTCGCTTTTAGGCTTCACCGCCTCGAGAGTAAAGATGTCTCCTAGGGGTTTAGTGCACTCTCACACATTTGATTTTGATGGCACACATTATGATGTTTGGCGTACTCGCATGCTTAGTCAATTTCGGGCCATTGACCCTATCATTGAGCGTATTCTAGATATGGGCTTGTCTCCTCCTAAGGATCCCCAAAATCTATCTTTGGAGGAGAAGACAAACTCTTATCTCGAAGCTCAAGCATCTAATGTTCTTGTTAATGTTGTGAGCTTTGTAGTTCTTTCCTCAATCATGCCTTTTCGGAATGCTCATGATATTTGGACCAAGCTTCAAGCAAAATATGATGTGTCCAAGCTTGATAAGGACGATTGTGTTCCATCCACCTCCGGCAGCGATGAGTTCTCATCCTCTTCCACTTCACCAACATATGAGTTATCTCAAGGTAATGATATGGTGAGTGGTGATAGAACTTGTAATGTAGATAGTGAGATTTCCATTCATGATCCTTTGTCTCTATCTCATTGCAATGGTGTATCTTTGGGCATGAACACTTGTAGGACCACATGTGTTTTACATCCTAGTGTTGATTGCCCTTGCATATCATGTATAAATTCCTTGAATATGTCTCATGATGATATGCTTGCTTTGCCTTGTTGCCATGATGAATGTGCTTCTATTTCCTCTAATTCTTGTGTTGCTAACCATGTAGAGGAAAGTGAAGATTGTGTGGGCCAAGTCAAGGTTGTCATTGGAGCTTCATGTGTTCCCTCATCATCATCCTCTTCCAATGTTCACTTGTGCCTCATGGCTAAGGGTTCAAAGGTAACCTCTCCTTTGGACTCCAATATATCTCATGATGATTTGAATGTTGATCATATAGAAGTAGATGATGATGTTGTTTCCTTAAAAGAGAAGGGGGCTAGTCCTTCGTGCTCTTCATCCTAATAAAAATGCTTGCTCTACTTTCATTGAAATCTTGACTTGTGCTATTGAAAGTAGGCAACTAATATATGAGCATGAGGAGAAAATAGATAAAATAAGTAGTCTTGAGCGTGAGTATGCTAATGAAATTTCCAACCTAAATGAAGCTCTTGAAGAGGAACAAACCACTAAGGATTCTCTTGAGGAGGCCTTTGCTCTAGAGCTATCTAGAGTAAAGAAATCTCATGATAGAGAGTTTGAGGTGGCAAGTGCTCTTCAAATTAAAAATGATGAACTTGAAGTTGCCTATGCTAAACTCCTTGAGGATTTTGAGCACCTCAACAATGGCTCTAGGGTCATCAAGGGTGAGCTCATCAAACTCACCGAGTCACATGAGCAACTTAAAGCTTCATATTCTAAAGAGCTTTCCAAGTTGCACTCACCTCTTGCTTTTATTGATGATGCGTGTGCTACTAACTCTATTTCTTGTGAAGCATCTATCTTGAAGGAGAATGTTGAGCTAAAGGCTCAACTTGCTTTGCTAACTAGCAACTATGGGAAATTAGAAGAAAGTCATGCCAAGCTCTCAAGCTCGCATGAGGATCTTCTAGTCTCCCATGGTAGGCTAAGGTTAGCTCATGAGGCCATTGTGTCAAAGGTAACATCTAGTGGGCCTCATGTGGACATTAGCACTACATCTACTCCTAATGCTATATTGCCATGTGATAGTCCTTATAATTCATCCTCTCACAACCATGCTAAATCTTGTGATGAATTGCATCATTTGCCTTGTTGCTCTAACAATGAAGCTTCTACTTCCTCTAGTATTGTTGTTGATACTAACCATGTAGATGAAGTCAAAGAGCTCAAGGCTCAAGTCACTTCTTTGAAGAATGACTTGAAAAGGTGTCATGAAGGGAAGACCACACTCAAGAAGATGTTGAGTGTGCGACGTCCCCCAAGTGACAAGAGTGGGCTTGGATTCAACTCCAACACCAAGAGCAAGCCCACTAACTCGTTGAAGCACAAGGGGAACAAGAATAAGGGCCAAGGACAAGTGAAGAATCCGGCCAACATTGTGTGCTTCAAGTGCAAGGAAGAAGGGCATCATGTGAGAGATTGCCCATTGAAGAAGAAGCCTCTTAGTGGGAAGCAACGAGGGAAGCGGCCTCAAGCTCCTCCACAAGCTCAAGATGGGCCACTTCCCAAGAAGACTCAAGCTCTTCTTCATGGTGCAGCTCCTCCCAAGAAGAAAGATGGCAAGAGAAGAACTTGCTACATATGCCGTGAGAAGGGGCACCTTTCTTCCTCCTTGATTGATGATGCTTATTTTCTTCGTAAGGATGAGATGGGCAATGTGTTTGCCAAATTTGTTGGTGCCCAAAGTGGTGTCAAGAGAAGAACCATTTGGGTGGCCAAACCTATTGTGACTAACTTCTTAGGACCCAACTTGGTTGGGGACCAACAAGCTAAAACTTGATCAATAGGTGTTTTTGGAGGGCATTGAAGACTTGACAACCTTATGAAGATTTGAGGGATCTTCATCTATTCCTTCTTATGAAAGTCAAGTTATTTGGGTTATCATGCATCTATTTTATATCCAATGTTCCTCCTTCCGGTAACTTGTGCTTAACTCCTTTACATTTATAGTTACTTGCTCCCTTGTGCATGTGTTGGTTTTGTACCTTGCATGTGTTTGTACATGTTGTGCTTCCCACTTACCTATATTGATCTATGATGTATATTTGTGTATGTTGGTTAGCACACCATGTATTTGTGTTTTGGTTTGGAGCCTTTATTATTTCTAGTAGGTATCTCATTTGGCTCTTATGAGGGATTAATGGACTATTACGTTTTGGGGGAGTGTCATGCTTGGGCATTCCACAACCCTAAAATGTGTGTACATGAGGAAAACCACTTAGTAGTTTTATTACATGTTTATCTACTCTCTATGTGGTATGTCTCTCTCATGAGAATCTTATATTCCATAATGTCCATTAATACCTCTATTTTGTTTTTCTTGCCTCTTGTTGTTATTTCTTGGTTTATCACATTATGGGGGAGTCATATGCTTTGTGCATATTACAAACCTAGAAAATGTGGACATTTGAGGTAGTGCCACTTAGATTTGATATTGAGAATTATCTAGTTCCTATGTGGCACATTTGCTCATACAAGTTCCAATTTACTTAAATGTTTTTATTGCTCATCTTTTGGATCTTGTTTGTGAGAGTGATTCTTGGTATGTGTTTCCTCATATTTGGATCTACATATCCTCATGGGAATCACTTGCTTCTATTTAATCCAATCACTAGTGATTGTGTGACTATTTGAAGCAATCAAGAATCTCTTTCGAAACATCAAGCTTAATTCCTATCTTGTTATATGCTTCTTTGTGTGAGTATGATCTTGGATATCCTTGCAAACTACCTCGGGAAAGTTATCCCTATTATTTCTTGTCCTTGGACAATTAGTATTTAATATATGGTAGATTTTATTGATCATATTCACTTTTGCATTTTCTTATTTGTCTTTTCTTTGGTCAAGAAAATGTTTTTCTATTTGCTCCCAAGATTTCCTTGCCTCTTGTGGATCTTCTTATTTTATTTATTTCCCCTTGTGTTTTATTTAGTGTAGGTAGTAGTGATGATCTCATTTGTGGGCATTTTGCATTCAAAGGCAAAATTATATATAATGCTCTACTTATGGGGGAGTTCTCCTATATTATCTAGAACATTGTTTTATGCTTCTTGATTTGATCCTTTTTGCTTGGAAGCTCGATCCTTTTTGTGTTGGTACTTTGTGTGCCATCATGAAAAGTGTGAAGAGTCTGTTTTGGTTATTATTTCCTTGCTCTCGTTGGAAGTTGGCTTTATCTCATTCCGTTTCTCTTGTTTTGCTCTTATAGGATGAGATAAATCCTTGAGTCTTGGTATTTTTGTTATCCTTTTTCTTTGGCTCTTTCGAGTTCATTTGTTGAACTTGTGTTCTTTCATGTGTTGATTTGGCTCTTCGATACAATTTGGACACCTTTTGTCGAGTCACACTTTTGTATGTGTCTTATTGGTTTACTTGGTGTTTTTGTTCAAATTGTATCTCCTTTTGGTTCTTGAAAGTCTATGCATGCATATTTACTTCTTGTATATATTATGGCATGCTTGCTTTCTTTGATCCAATATATAGGGAAAACTCCACCAAATCCTAATGGGCTAAGATGTGCATGAAATTCAATTTCATATCAATATGCATATATTTGTGTGGGGGCTCTCCTATGTATTGTAGTTTCACTAACTACTTTGGACCCAATTTGTTTGGGGACCATAGTGTACTTAATTGTGTTTTAGGTACATTGGAGATATATATTGGGTGCTTGTATCTTGAACAAGGAAGAAGTGGCGTCTACATGTTAGTTGGATGCAAGCTAGGATGATCAACGAATTCATATCTTCTTCATCCTACCAATTATATCTCGGTAACAAGTATCTATCTCTCATGCATACATATCTTGTTCCCAACCTTGTGTAGGTTGCTTGTTGGCCTGAATTTGTGTTCTTACATATGTAGGATTTCTTGTTTTGGCTTTGAAGAGTTCTCTCTATTGCAAATGTGTGTATGTTGAGATGAGTGCATATAATTGGGACTATACTAAATCATGCTCATGATTCACTAATCCCAAATATGTCAATCTAGCAACTTTGTTGCATATCGTTTCCTCAATATCTCCCATGTGCAATAGTGAGTATTTTTGCCAAGTTGATTTCTATCTTGTGATACTTGTTGCCTTTCTCCATATATTCCTTCTATCCTCTTCTTCCCTTGAGAATAGTTGTGTTGTATGGGGTATGTTGGTGTTTGAAGCTCATTGATGTACAATAAGATATATTTGAGCCCTTAGGCATGCTTTCAAGCAAAACATCTTATTGGTATATTCTATGACTTTTTTTTGGGTCTTCATGTGCTTTCTTGAGTATATATCTTGTGTGTGCATGTTTCTTTGTGGTTATATGTCTTTGTGATATTTTCCACCTAAAAATTTATACACACAAGAGAATATCAATATTTGGTTGTTTTTGCATTTCTTGGAAATCATCTCTTACTTCATTTTGATTCTTCGGTGGTTTCCAAATTATTGTATTTTGTGTGCATTGTTAAATGGTTTTGGAGGAGTTAGGATTCCATGGTTGTGCACATTGTTTCCAAATACAATTACTATAATTGGTGCACAATTTTTGGGGAGCTTCTATAATTCATTTAATGATGCACATGTTCCTTCTTTCTCGTTTCTTGTGGTTTAAATGCTTATGGGGGAGCAAGGATTCCATATTTGTGCATATTGTATTCAATACAAGTATTCTAATCTTTGCACAAACTTTGGGGAGCTTGTCTATTTTTATTTAAACACTCTTTTGGTTGTTGTTCCCTTTTGACATCATTTGATGGTGTTTCAATTGTTTCTTTTGGATCTTTTGATTGCTCGCTTCATTTGTTGAAGCCCTTTTCTTTTCTTTATTTTCTTTTTTCTTTCTTTGGGTCCTCAATATAGTTTTACTTCCTCCGTAGTTCTCATCATTTGACTTGTGCATATGCACACCTTTGGAGGAATTCTCACTATGTTGACCGTCTACAACTTTTCACCCATTTTGGCAATCGATGCCAATGGGGGAGAAGTTTTGGAGGGTTTAAGGGAAGTTGGGCTTTGCTTTGAGTGTGTTCTTAAGCATTTGCCTCTCATGCTCTTGCATCTTTGTGTTTGCTTTGCATGTTGAATATATAGAGGAAACTCAATCAACGGTAACAGTTGGCAATCTATGCAATGAAATTCAAGTTCATCACACATGCATAGATTGTGGGGGAGTTTGCTCTATATATTGTGGTTGTACCAACATCACATAATTGTGTAGTATTTGATGTTGGGGCAACCGCTTTGGTCATTAATTCTCATATTTAAACCCTCGCTAAGGGATTGTCATCAATTACCAAAATGGGGGAGATTGAAAGGGCATGTATGCCCCCATGTGTGGTTTTGGTAATTAATGACAATCTCTATGGACTAATGTGTAAATTGAGTTTCACTTGTAGGCTTGTCCATTGGCATCACTTGGGCCATGTGTTGGTATCAAGGTTGGAAGATGAAGAAATGTCCAAGGGCTTTGTGCCCATTGGAATCATGAAGAAAGAAGGAGCTTGAAGGTTGATCAAGACATGTGCAAAGAGTTGCATCAAGATGGATCAACCTCAAGTAGGGATGAAGAAGGGCGAGCTCAAGATGCGCCATCTCTAGAAGATCTCATGCTTGAAGCTTGCCATCCTCATGCTCATGGAATGATGAAGAAAAGTTCAAAGAAGAGGTGTCCCCATGGAGTACGGGGGAGCAATTTGCAAGTCTTCATCTTCATCAAGCAAGAGCATCCAAGAAAGGTGTTCCCACTATAAAAGAACAAGACGGTCTACATCAAGTTCAAGTGGGATGCTCAAGGCAAAGGTATGTTCTTGATAGGACTTCTCTTTTTCCGGTCTCGTATTGTTAGTTGGGAGACCGGGTTTAGGATAGATAGCCATTCTATCAAGAGGGGCTCTCAAGCGGGTGTCTTGTTTGCATTGTTCGGAGAGAGCTCAAACATTTGCATTCATAGCATCATCTTTCTTGGTTGTTATTTGGTTCTTGTCCATGAGAGTATCTAGAGATTGTGGTCATCATCATAACAAGCTCTAGTTCATCATCTAAGGATTTCACTTGCATATCTTATTGCGGTTTTTGATCTTGAAGTTTTCGGCTCCACACCTTGGGGGATACTTCACATATATATTCATAGTATTTTCTCCCAAGGTGATACCCAATATTTCTAATTTTTGTTGGATTCTATTCGTCATTATCTTTCCAACAAAATTGGTTTCATCCCAATCGGAGTTTCCAAGCTCAACTTCTTGTGTTTTGGGTTTTGGAGGTTTTACCGGTTCATCGCTTCTAGAGAGGTCATATCTTTCTCAATTTGGTTTTATACTGCCATGCTGGACTATTATGTTTCTTTGCCTAATCTTGTAAAACTTTTCGTTCTCTTCAAAACGAGCCCAAGATCATCAAAAACGGAGTCCGGGATCAAAAGTTATTGAAGTTTTCTTGCAATATTGTCCTGTGTTTTTGCTTGAGCGGAAGTTCCGGCCCTAGTTCCGACCCAAGTTCCCCAAGTTCACCCAAGTTCTGGCCAGGTTCAGTAACTTGTGTTTCTATTTGCCAAGTTCGGTGGGAGGCGGAAGTTCCGGTGGGGCGCGAATCTGCCCAAACGGTCTTTTTCCTTGTCCTATTTAAGGGGGCTTCTTCCCAATGGTTCTCCATCTTTTGAGCTCGTCTTTGCCCACCATTGTTGACCTATTTGAGCTCTCTTACTCCCTCTCCCTCCCATGATTCTTACATCTTTTTGAGGGAAAAGTGAGAGGAGATCTAGATCTACAATCCCACCAAGTCAAATCCCTTCTTTGTGAAGGAATCATTGGGATCTAGATCTTGGAGAGTTTTGTGTTCTCCTCTTGTGTTCTTCCTCCCTTATTCCCCCAATATCTTTTGTAGCTTTGTTGGAATTTGGGAGAGAAGGACTTGCCCTTGCATTTGGTGCATAGGTTTGAGTTCTACTCTTGTGTTCTTCCTCCCTTATTCCCCCAATAGCTTTTGTAGCTTTGTTGGAATTTGGGGAGAAGAACTTGCCCTTGCATTTGGTGCATAGGTTTGAGTTCTCCTCGGAGATTCGGCGAGTTCAAGCTTGTGAGCTTGTTTCTCTTGGGTTCCTTGGAACCCTAGACGGTTGTGTGGTTGGATTGTTGACCTTTTGTGGTCTTGTTGACCTTTTGTGGTCTTGTAGCCTTTTGTGGCATTGTTGGCCTTTTGTGGCTTTGTTGTTGGCAGCCTCCAATTGAGTTGTGGAGTTAGCTCCAATCTTGTGCAGGTTGGTGACCGCCTCAAGCGTCCCATAGTGGAGCAAGTGCCCGCCTTTTGTGGTGCGCACTTGGGAGAATAGGGTGAGCCTTTTGTGGCGTCGGTGAGTTGCGTGCTTCCGCATCCGGGGTGAGGCCTTGTGTGGCGTTGGGTGAGCATCGAGCCACCACACCTCGAGGTGAGCCATTTGTGGCGTTCGGAGAGCATTGCGCCATCGCACCTCTCCAACGGAGACGTAGCTTCTTTGGAAGTGAACTTCGGGAAACAAATCTTCGTCTCCGCGTCCATCGGTTATCTCTCAACCGAACCCTTTACTTATGCACTTTACATTGTGATAGCCATCATGCTTGAAGTATTTATACCTTGCTATCACCTTGTTGCTTGTATTGCTTAGCATAGGTTGTTGGTGCACCTAGGTGAACTTAGTGGCTAGGTTTTGTGCTCAATAAATTAAACGTTAGTTTTATTCCGCATTTACTTGAGCCTAAAACGTAATATTTTTAAAAGCCTATTCACCCCCCTCTAGGCGAATTCCTTTGTACTTTCAATATTATTATGAAAATAGTGTTTTCTGACCTTTTTGGAAATGCAGGTGATGACAACACTTCATTTGCAAAATATTTTATAGAAAAAATAATCAAAGGACATGAGCCAGTGTGAACTTGTATTTTGTGATTGCAAGATTATGCACTCACGGTCTTCAAGACAATATAAGATCCAATATCTGAAAACAACATCATTGGTCTGATAAGGACTAATGTTTAAAGAAGCAAGATGCTTTTATGCATAAGTAATGTAATGCAATTTGGTAAACTCGAATCCCCGGAATAAGCGTTGATCTAGGGTTTGAGAACTGGAAATGGTTTCTTTAGAATGTGTTGTCCTTCTAGATAAGTTTCACACTTGTGCTTCTTATTAAGGCTTGTGAGTGTGTGTGAAACAACATATAAGTATAATAAAGTACCTACAATAATAAAATACTCAAGTGTGGAGTGTATCTAAAGACGGTGTATATAAGGTTGTTCATCATTTAGAGCTTTCATAGAAATGCTTATGCTTGTTTTATAATGTATCTTAAAAGAATAACTTTTGAAGAAAATCTTGCTTAATTAAATAAAAGCGTTTAAACTTTAATTAACATTCCTATGTTTCCTTACAAGTTATAGTTCTCGAGTAAGGAAGGAAGATTTACTTTATTTGAATAATGTCATCATTAGTAGTTGAGACTTATCTATCTTGGTCATTAGATGATATTATAATTTGTTCACTTCATATTGTTTCTTTACGGTTAATTGAGATTGGTAGCACTTTTATTTGAGTCATGTTTTCTTAACATTGTAATTGAATAGAATGATTTATCTACTTATATAGGTGTGGTTATGGTTTTTGAAAAAGTAAACAATATTATTTACTACTTATGAACTATCCTTGGATTTTAATCCATTTATAAACTTGTGATTGAGGTACTTGTTAAAGGTTTTATTTGGTTAAAATATCCTTCTTGAAGATTTTATAATTTTATAGGAAACTTTTTAGAAAATAATATTATAGGTGTATGATAATTTAACAAAATCATAGTTTAAAATGTGTTGGATTATTTTGAGATCATATTATCTATACTTAAGGCAAATACTATTATTAGACCTCAATTGGATAATTTGAGAAATATTAGCAAAATTTATTTACCCTTATATGAATTATCAATTAAGGAAATAAGTTTGAATTCAATTTATTAGGGTATTAAATTTGTACTTACTTCAAAAGTGGAATCTTATGTTTTTAACATGTATATATTATTTTTTTGATCATATTGGTATATTACATTTATTTTTGTGGTTTATAAATAATAAGATATGATTTGTATAAGATTTATTAATTTATAAACACTTAATAAATAATAAACATTTAAGTAAGAATTTTAGTATATTATTTATATTTTTCTCATTTACCAAAATTAAAATATGAATTTCCAAAGTTTCATTACTTTAAAACCTTTATTAAATAATAATTATTTAAATGGATAACATAATAATGTTTTATAATAATTTTAAGTTGTAGATTTTATTTTTCTGAAAATTTTCAAATATTAAACATATTTTTCTGAATTATAAAACAATAGTTATTGAATTTATAAGATTTATTCATTTCCTAATTTATGAAAATAGAATAACAGAATGTTTTTCTGCGTCACTGTTGATGTCAGCATGACAGACACATGCGGGTTAAATATTTTTACACCGAACTTGTTCTACCCCAGAGCCACTGACTAGTGGGGCCTATGCCATGTCATTTCCAGAAATAATAAAACAAATCAATAAAAGGTTTTATGACATTAACATGATGTCACGCTGACATCACCCGAGACTAATTCCTCTTAGGTTGATGATCGGTCTGTGGATCCCGTGCGCACGCGCGACTGCGGTTGGTTTCGTTGGACAAAGGAGTTCGCGGCGAACCAGATAGTGGCGGCGCCGTTAGAAAATGGTTACCGGAAGATGGCCGGCGATGAGGATAAGTGGTGGTGGATACCGATGACCGTGGCAATGGTGATTCCGGAAGCAATCCAAGAAACGAACGGCACTAGCGTGTTTAGTAACTCACCAGGAACACGATGGTGCGGTCGGTGAAGAGAGGCAAGGTCGAAGATGATGGTCAGTTTACGAACAGCTCCGAGGGCTGAGGTTGCAATTGGACTAAATAGCGCCTTCCCAGCTTGTGTGAGTTGGGGCAAAAGAACAAGAAGAGAACGACGGTCTCCACGTGGTCTCATCTAGCCGAGGCGAACATGGATTCGACGGCACCGGCTCACCTCTGAGCTTGGGTTTGCGGTGAGGAAAAGGGGATTTGCTCTAGAGGGCGAGAGAGAGAGGATAAGATCAGTATGGATATAGAGAGGAGAGTGTGGCCGATCTTATCAACGAGATCCGGAGCATCGGCGAGCATCGCGGAGGTTCAATTTCTGCTGACGACGGTGATTGGCATCGAGTGATGGCATTCATTCCAAAGAGCTGCTTGTGACGTGGAGGAAGACGACGACGAAGCGGTACCTGGGACTAGGCCAGAGTTGGGCCGTGGTGAAGTGCGTGAAGTGGCTGTGGGGACTACATGCGAGCGTCAGTTAGTAACAAGGAGGAATGGGCCTAGGTCCAGAAACGATTTCCCTCTGTAAGACCCCAACCTTTTAAGGTAAAGGTCCCTGTGATTGCAATGCTAGTCCCTGGATCAAATGCTAGCATCCACAATTTAAGATGAAGTACACAGATACAAAGGTCGTTATTACATCATCTTTCCAGAGATAACATAGTATTCACAACTCAATAGCCAAAGGATAGTACAAGAGTTCATAACATAAAGTAAATAACTACAAGTCTTCATCTTCATGTGCTACACGCAAGCATGTTGAGTGTAGACACACAACCCTAATCTCCATCAGAGTAACCTGGAACATCATAAGTCATAGCCAGAGTGGGTCAATACATTTGGAATTATATTGGAAAGTGACACCATAGTAGAATAGTAGTATCTAACATCTATATGAATTTGGCTAAGTGTAGCTTAGGCTTGCTTTGCTCAAAATAGGTTTTTCTTATCAGTTGAAAAACACTAATTTTGTTTGTCAAAAACTCCCAAGGAACCACCAATAGACATTGGTGAACCTTTAACCCTTGTTCAACCATAAGTTTTTAACTTAGAAATTGGGATGAGGAGATCCTTGATAGCTTCAATGTCTTTGATGCTCAAATTGTCTGTTGCCGGGGACAAGGCTAAGTACTTAGGTTTTACCCTCTCGAGAGGTGGTGCACTTTCCCCACAATACTCGACATGCATCGATACGAGACCTTTCATAAGCATTCCCTTAGACCACCATGGACGCGTTCCATCCTATCAACCTACCACCAACTCTCCATCTAGCTAATTTATTGCAACCTATATGATCAAGGCAGAGCCCATATGCCATGTGGTTGCACTAGAAGCTTCTAAACACTAAACATCTCAAATCCCTTTGTTCCTGGGTTGCTTTCCACAACTGTGATACACAAGGTAAACCATAGACATGGGCCTTGTGTAACCACTCAACATAAACCAACATACATTCCACCCAGGGGATTCATTCACTTAGTTGTTTTATTAAGAAAAAACACAAGTCATAGACATAGCAAAATTTCATAGCATGAATATTATACCCTTGTTTATTACTATCTAGGCTAAGCATGAGACATAACAAGTATCTTAACTTAGAGAAAATTCTACTAAGACTAAAACTACTAGGATTTCCCAAGGCATAACATAGCATAGATACTTAGAAAATTTCCATGCAAGACCTACTCAAAATATCACTAATGCATAGTCAAAATAATAGGACAAAATACATGAAGCACCACTTGCCTTGGTAGTTGGGGGAGTAGCAACAATCCTCACAATCACAATCACCACTAGCACCAAAATCTACACATAAAATCATAGCACCAAATTCACATTCAAATATTCAAACAAAAATATACATGAATGCATGCAAATGCAATGGAATGATTTTTATATAATAACAAGTCAAACCAAACAGTACTGAACACAAAGTAATCTATCTAAAGCCTAAACAAACTAAAATTTGCCTCAAAACAATTTTATAAACATTTTATATAGCCAAAATAAGCCTATAATTGTTTATGCAAATAATCCTATTTTTTCAGAAGCAAAATACAAATTCAAGGCCACAGTAGTGCAGGGATTAATTTTATGAATCCAATGATATATTATTTGCAATTTTTGGCCAAACAGAACTAAAGATATGAATTTTACAAGTTTAAAATCCTAATAGATTCAAAAACAGATTTTAAATCAAACCTACAGACACGTGGACGCATCTAATTGGCTTGTACCGCTTCACACGGATAAAGGGCATGGGCCGTTAGATCTAAATCAGATCCTGCGGTCCAGATCTAGCGATAACGATTCGTTAAGTGATTCTATCTACAACGTCAGATCTAAATCCTACGGCTCATGATCACGCGACCAAAGACGGGCGGCGCAAACGGGCACTGGCGGCGGCTGCACTTCTGCCGGTGATGCTCCGACGATTCCAGAGGGGGCTAGGGGTAGTGGCACGGCTTACCAGCGTCGCACGGATGTGAGGATGCTCAAGGTGGCCTTTGTTTGGTCGGGGGCGAGCTGCTGCGGCCGTGGGAGATCATCGGAGTAGCTGCTAGCGTTGGGTTGTTGCAAACGGCGACGGAGGTGACGACCTAGGTCACCGTAGCGCAAACAAAAGGCATCATAACATGCACAAGGACAAGGCGCACAAGTTGGTTTGAATCAGAGGCCAAGGGGCGTGCGAACCTAGATGGAATTACTCATCGGAGTTGAGGACAGTGTCGGGTGCTCACGGTGCTTGAGGGGGGCGACGTTCTGGGTCACAAGCAGATAAACAAAGGGCATGAGAAGAAGCGCAAGAACAAGGGGAGCATGATAGAGTGAATCAGAAGGCACAGGGTGGACGGAACTCACCAGAATCGCCTGCCGAAGGCGCTCGGGCAGCGGCAGTGCAAGCGTGAATACGGGCAGCCTGGGGGCGATTGGGCATGGGAGTGTGAGGGGAAATGGCCGTGGTGCAGAGGGGATTAAGTAGCCGGTGAGGGGCGAGGGAATTAAGCTCACATTCATCGGCAATTAAGCCCGAATCAATCGACAGTGAAAGCGAAGGAAACGGGCGGCGACGGCGTCTGCGCGGGGTTTGGGGGGAGATGATGATGATGTGGCGCAGGGCCCAGTGTTAGCGGCTGCGGGGTAGGGCTCGCGCGGGTGAGAGAGGGGGCAGAGGGGAGAGAACCCTAGGTGGGATTTTAGGCCAGAAGTGGTACTGGGCTTAAAAGGTAGCGCCTGCTTTATTTTTTTCCTCTTCTCCTTTTCTTTTTCTACTTGATTTTTCAGGAATGGATTTGAACCTTAATTCAAACTTATTTGAATTCAAATCTTTTCTACATTTTTGTATAGTGAACCTTGCACTCAAAAGTGTGACAAATACATCTGTTCACTCAAACAAACCTTGGTCTTTTGAAAATAAAAATAAAACCATGCCTCATATGAATAATAAAATGGGCATAAATATGGTTTTATTTGGTTTCAAACTTTGAAATTTTTGCTGCAAGCTCTAGATGCTATGATGATATGAATGCAATGCATTCTTTACAATTCATGAATTTTGGTATGTTACAAATCTAACCCCCTTGAGATGAATCTCGTCCTCGAGATTCGGATTGGCTAGCAAATAAGTGAGGGTGATCTTTCCGAAGGTCATCTTCTCTTTCCCAAGTTGTTTATTCTTCGGAATGGTGGTTCCACTGAACTTTGCAAAATTTGATAGTCTTGGTACGAGTAACTCTTTCTGTAGTCTCGAGGATTTTGATAGGTTTCTCCTTGTAGGTGAGATCACTCTCCAACGGAACCTCTTCCAAAGGTATAGTATCCCTAAATGAAGTTTCTTCCATCTTCGGATGACACTTCTTCAATTGACTCACATGAAGTGATTTAGGTAATTCAATCTCATAAGCCACTTCTCCTTTGCGGATCAAGATCTTGAATGGTCCAACATATCTTGGTGCCAATTTTCCTTTGACTCCAAATCTCTTCACACCTCGAAGTGGTGAGACTCTAAGGTAAGCTCTATCATCTACCTCATAGGTGACTTCTCTATGATTTGGATCTACGTAGCTCTTTTGTCGGGACTGTGCGATCTTCAATCTTTCCTTTACCAATCTGACTTTCTCTTCAGCTTCCTTAATCAGTTCTGGTCCGAAAAAAATTCTTTCTCCTACTCCATTCCATAGCATTGGCATAGTACACTTCCTTCCATAAAGAAATTCAAACGGTGCCATCTCAATGCTTGCTTGATAGCTGTTATTGTAAGAGAATTCTGCGTAAGGCAGACTTTCATCCCAACTAGCATCATAGTCTAGTGCACATGGCCTCAATATATCCTCCAAAATCTGATTGGTCCTTTCTGTCTGTCCATCAGTTTGGGGGTGAAAAGTTGTGCTGAACTCCAACCTTGTTACCAATGATTCATGTAGTTGTCGCCAAAAATGCGAAGGGAACTGAGTTCCTCTATCAGAAACAATACTCTTAGGTACTCCATGCAGACATACAATCATGTTCATATAGATTTTGTCCAACTTACCACTTGTACAGGTTGTCTTCACGGGTATGAAATGAGCCACTTTAGTTAGGCGATCCACAACAACCCATATGGAGTCATATCCAGATCTAGTCCTTGGCAGTCCGGTGATAAAGTCCATTCCAATCTTATCCCACCTCCAATCAGAATAGGTAGTGGTTGCAATAATCCTGCCGGTTTCTGATGTTCCGCTTTCACTCGACTACACATATCAACACAATGCAATATGTTCCGCGATATCTTTCTTGAGATTGTTCCACCAAAATCTTTCCTTCACATCCATGTACATTTTGGTGTTACCTGGATGAATGGTGATTTGTGTGCTTCTTGCAGAATCAGTTTTTGAAGCTCCGGATCTTGCGTAATGCAGATACGTTTTCCATACCATAAAGTACCTTGTTCATCTTCATGGAATCCTCTAGCCTTCCCTTTACTAATTTTACCTTTAATCTCTTCAATTTCCTTGTCCAACTTTTGGGCTTCTTTGATCTTGTACAACAATGTGGGTTGAACACCCAATGACACGAGATATCCTTCATGCACTATCTCTAATCTGAGATTTTTGAATTGGGCACACAGATCATCTGGCAATTCTCCCTTAGTAAGGCCATTCACATAAACCTTACGACTTAAAGCATCTGCTACAACATTTGCTTTACCGGGATGGTATTGCAAACTCAAGTCATAGTCCTTGATGAGATCTAGCCATCTTCTTTGTCTCATATTGAGTTCCTTCTGAGTGAAGATATATTTCAAACTCTTGTGATCCATGAACACTTCACAACGTTTTCCCAAAAGATAATGTCTCCATGTTTTGAGTGCATAGAAAACAGAGGCTAACTCTAAGTCATGAGTAGGATAATTCACTTCATGAGTTTTGAGTTGTCTCGAGGCATAAGCCACAACTTTCCCTTCTTGCATAAGAACTCCACCAAATCCTTGGTGGGATGCATCACAATAGACTTGGAAATCCTTCTCCAAATCTGGCAGACATAAGACTGGTGCTGACACTAGTCTCTTCTTCAATTCTTGGAAACTAACTTCACATCCATCAGTCCAGTCAAATTTCTTTTCTTTCTTAAGTAACTCTGTCATTGGCTTAGCTACCTTTGAGAAATTCTCAATGAATATTCTATAGTATCCTGCCAAGCCTAGGAAACTACGAACTTCCTTAACTGACTTGGGAGATTCACACTCATTTACAGCTAACACCTTTGCGGGATCGATAGCTATACCATCTCCTGACACAATGTGTCCAAGAAATCCAACTTCATTCAACTAGAATTCACACTTGCTAAACTTGGCATACAATTTGTGCTTCCTGAGCTTCTCGAGTATCAAACGCAAATGTTCCTCATGCTCTTCTTTGCTCTTGGAATAGATTAAAATGTCATCGATGAATACGACAACAAACTTGTCAAGGAATTCCATGAACACCTTGTTCATCATGCTCATGAAATAGGTTGGTGCATTTGTCAATCCAAATGGCATCACGGTATACTCATACAATCCATACCTGGTGGTAAAGTCAGTCTTAGGTATGTCTTGCTCTCTAATCTTTAGCTGGAAATAGCCTGATCCGAGATCAATCTTTGAGAACACACGGGCTCCTTCTAGATGATCAAATAGATCATTGATTCTAGGCAAAGGGTACTTGTTCTTTATAGTCACCTCATTGAGTGAACAATAATCTATGCATAACCTTTGGCTTCTATCCTTCTTCTCAACAAACAGAACTGGTGCACCCTAAGAAGAAGAACTTGGTTGAATAAATCCTTTCTGCAACTGTTCTCCAAGTTGTTTATTGAGTTCTTTCAACTCATCAACTAACATCTTGTAGGGTCTCTTTGCTATTGGTCCAGATCCTGGCAACAAGTCAATCAGAAATTCCACTTCTCTATCTGGTGGCATTCCTGGCAATTCCCCTGGAAACACATCCGGATACTCCTTCACAATTGGCACACTTTCTATGCTAACCCCCATAAGAGAATTTAGCTTACTCCCTTTAGATTCAAAGTTAGACTTGAACCTAATCCGTTTCTTGTCCGGGGTTGTGAGTGTAACAGTACGATTGGCACAATCTAATACTCCTTCATACTTAGTCATCCAATACATCCCCAGAATAACATCCAATCCTTGGGAATCTAGGATTATCAAACTAATTGGAAACTTATACTTTCCAAATTCTATCACTAGATCATGACATCCAAAGTTCACTATCATCTCTCCACCAGGAGAGCTTACTTTAATTGACACCCAATAGTTTCAGTTGGAAGTCCATTCTTATCAACAAATGCTCTTGATATGAATGAATGCGATGCGCCGGTATAAAAAAGAACAAGTGCTGGAAAAGAATTAAGCTTGAACATACCAGCCATAGCATCAGATTCCTCATAGATCTCCTCCACATTGATGTGGTTCACTTGACCCTTCTGAAATGGGTTGGGCTTGTTGGATCCTTTAACTTTATTTTTTGGGCATTCATTTGCATAGTGCCTAGTTTTCTTGCATTTGAAGCACTCAACCGGACTGATGTCTCTCTTTGCAGGCTGACTCCCACAAATACCATTTCCACTGTGGTGGCTCTTGTGTCCACTCTTGTGGTTCTTATATCTATCATTGTCATGTGCGGTGGTGCTTGTTGTCATGGTGATGGTTGCTGTTGTGGTGGTTGTTATACTTCCCATACTTCCAGGGATCCAGAACCTCCACTATCATCACCATGTGAATGCTTGTGAGACGATCCCGAGCTATGCTTATCAAAGTGATGCTTTCTCTTTCTGCTCTCCACATGTTTCTTCTTGCTTTCCAAGATGGTGGCCTTGTCACATAGTGATTTATAAGTTGGGACATATGCAATAGAAAGCTGCAGGTTCATTTCATCATTAAGTCCCTCAAGGAACTTCTCCTTTCTCTTGGCATGTGTGTCAACCTCATCTGGTGTAGCGTTCTAGATTGTTGAACTCCTCAATATACTCTGCCACACTGCGGTGATGTTGCTTAAGATTGTGGAACTCTTTCTTCTTCAAATTCATCACTCCTGATGAGATATGGGCAGTGCGGAAACCATCCTCAAAAATATCCCATGTCACATCCTCAATAGGAGTAGTGATTCGGAAGTTGTCCCACCATGTGGCTGCTGGTCCTTCAAGCAAATGTGCTGCAAACCTAACCTTTTCCTCATCAGTGCAGCCCACAGTTACTAAATCCTTGTTCACGGAACATAGACAGTCACTGGCTACTAATACGCTCAATTTGCATCACCATTCTATATCATAATTTACCTCTATTCATTTATATATGTCTTATTATGATGAACACTTCTGTGCCTGTAACTCGATCTGCTTCTGGATTGAACACCTCGGCATCTACTTCTGTTAATGTGCCTGTTGGGGGAAATCGCCCTGTGAATTTGTCTCCAATCTTGTCAGTTACTCAGTCTGATGCTGTGGCTACTACTCTGGTGGGGTCCTCTGTACCACCACCAGTAGTGAGTATGCCGAGGGATGGTCTTTGTGTTGGAGGGTCTGGGATGTGCGATTCGGATGTGATTGAGGAAGAGGTTGTGTGTGATAATTGTGGGAAGGATCATAGCATTTTGGTTTGTCAAGAGAGGAAACCATGGGAGTATGTTCCTCTTTTCTTTGGCAGTACTGACTTGAGCAGGGTTTTCATTCTATTCCTGTGGTGGAGTCAAATGTTCAGTCTATGGAGCAGTTGCATTATGCTCATATAAGTGTGGTTAGGGGTGATGTCACTGGCAAGGATCTGGAGAAGGAGTTCCAAATGTGGGCTGATGCTATGGGGTCTGGATGGAGGTTTAATGCCAGGTCTATTAATGATGTGGAATTTTTGATGAGGTTCCCCTCTGCCAGATCTATTGATGACTTCCATTTTGGGAAGGTCTTCATGAAAACAATTCCTGATGCTGTGATCCAGTTGTCTAAGTGGAATGGGGATTTGCAACCTGTTGACTAGTTGGAAGAAGCCTGGTTTAGAATTGTTGGTATCCCTATGAAGTACAGGGAGAAATCAACTGTCTTCTATGTTGCTTCTTTGGTGGGTAAACCTGTGGCCCTAGACAGGAATAGCTTGAGGAACTTGGCTTATGTGAGAGTTAAAATTGCTTGTTTGGATGTCTCTTTGGTTCCTAATACCAGAAGGGGGGAGATGCAGGGTGGGATTTATGAATTCAAATACACCAGGGAGATTTTTGCTCCAGATGCTGTATCCACTCTGCCTTCTGCTATGGGGATTGATGGGCAGGATGGTGATGATGGGGTGAATAAGGAGAATGAGGGTGAAGCTGAACATAGGAGACCTGATAATGGTAGTGGGCAAAGAATTGTTCCTAGTGCAGGTAGTGATGGAGGTGCTGGGGGTCGTCAACATGGTGGGAATGGTGCTGGTGAAACTGGGTTGGACAAAGGAAAACAGGTTGTGGTGGAGCAGGAGGATTCTGGGGGAGTTTCTTTTGGGACTAAAATGGCTAACATATGGGCTAGCTCTGGAGGTGATGGTCGTTCAAGGGGAATTGTGATTAGAGAGAATGTTGCAGGTGGTTCTGGTGGTGGTGGTGGGACTGGTAATCAAACTAGAACAGCTGTTGTGGGGGTGCAAGTTGATACTCAGGAAAATGTGGCTGATGGGGATGGGCTGGGCAGTGCTCACATGGATGTGGAACAGGACCTATCTTCTACTGTGGTTAAAGAGGTCAGTATTGAGGTTGTTGCTGGTCCCCAGAGGTTTGATGACTTTATCAGGGGTCTGTTAAAAGATAAGAGTAGTGACAAGCATTATGAACTCATGAAGCAGTATGGTCATTTGTTGGAGGAGGAGGATGAGCAAGATGAGGGTGCACAGGCACAAAATGATAGTGTTTCTACTGATACCTCCTTTGGTTCCTCCTCTGATAGTGGAAAAAAAGGAACTGTTGGGGGATCTGGGCTGGAGGGTGCTCAGGACTTGGAAGTTGTCAATCAAGATCAGGAAGTAGTGGCTGTTGGTTTGTCTCAACCTGATGGCTCTACTCAGGAAAGTGTGGAATCTCAATCTGATCAAGTGGCTGATGTGGAAGAACAGGGTGTTAGAAGGAGCTCGAGGGTGGCTGATCAAGGTGGTGCTAGAAACATGGCTGAAGGGCATTTGGCTCAGCAAATTCCTAGAGATCTTTCAGGTACAAATCTAACGTTGCATAATTCTTTTGCTGTTCTGGATGATGATATTATTATGCATAGAGCATTGGAAATGGGGATAGATGCTTCTTCTATATCTTTGGAACATATTAATTCCTTAAAAGAATCAGAGATTGCTAGACATAGTTTACAGGATAGGAGGCATGTAGTGAATGAATGTGCTCCTGATCTGAATGAGAAGGTTTTGTTTCTAGATTGGAAGGATGCTAGTAATGATGAGGAAGATTTCACTCCTGTGGTTTCTAGGAAACAAAAGAAAAAGTTGAGAACTGGTTCTGTTATGAGGGAGAGAAAGTTAAAGGCTGCTGCTGTGAAGGTTCACAATTATCACCCTATGAGTGGTATTGTGACTGGAACAAGAGAGAGAAAATCTGTATTATGATAGGTGCTATTTTGAATATTAGGGGTGTGGGGAAGAAAGGTGCAGGTGCTTATCTGAATAGTCTGTTGAGACAGGAGAGGGTGGATTTTATTGGTTTACAGGAAACTATTAAGAAAGACTATTCTGAGGCTTTTTTCAGGAGGATTGATCCTATGAATCAATTCTCCTGGAGTTGGTTGCCCTCTGTGGGAAGGTCTGGAGGCATTTTGGGGGGCCTACGTTCCTCTAAATTGATTCAGATTGGTGTGTCTGTGGGCAAGTTTCATGTTAAGATGAAGGTGTTTGATGTTTTGAAACAGATTCAGTGGCATTTGGTGATAGTGTATGGGGCTGCACAAGAGGAGAATAAAGAGGAGTTTTTGGTTGAGTTAGCTGAGGTTTGTCAGGATCAAACTATTCCTTTGTTGGTGGGTGGCGATTTTAATGTGATCAGATGTGTTTCTGAAAAGAATAAAGGTCATGTTTTGAACAAGTGGGGGCACATGTTTAATTCGATTATCAATGCTCATGGGTTAAGAGAGATCATCATGTCTGGTGGACAGTTTACTTGGTCCAACAACCAGAAAAATCCGACTTTGGAGAAATTGGATAGAATCTTAGTTTGTAAAGAATGGGAGAAGCTGTTTCCTCTTACTACAGTACACAAGTTGTCTAGAGAGGTTTCTGATCATAGTCCTTTGATCCTGGATACTATGGAAGGGCAGGAATCAGGGGGTAGGGAATTCAGATTTGAGAAAAGCTGGTTACAGTGTGATGACTTTTTGACCAGGGTGGAAAAAGTTTGGAAAAAACGTGTGAATGGCAAGAACAGTCTTGATAGGTTGCAGAAAAAACTTAAAAATGTCAGAAATGATTTGAAAGGTTGGGGTGTTCATTTAAGGGGGGAGGAAAAAAAGGAAGAAGAGGTTGGTGGAGGAGTTGCAGGAACTTGAAAACATTGAGGAATTGATTTTGCTTACTGCTGAACAACTTAAAAGAAAAGCAGTTATTCAGAAAGAGTTGCTTGAGGTGTATGAAAATGAGGAGAGATTTTGGCAGCAAAGGTCGAGGGACAATTGGTTGCTTAGAGGTGATAATAATACTGAATATTTTCATAGGATTGCTAATGGGGTGAGGAGAAAGAAAATGATTTTTTCAATGAAAGATGGGGAGAATGAGATTCAGGGGACCTGTGATCTCCTGAAGCATGCTACTAGTTATTATAAATCTTTGTTTGGGCCTGCTGGTGGGTTTTCTATTAGGCTTGCAGATGACAATTGGCAGGACTGGGAGAAACTTAATGATGAAGATAGGGAGAAAATGGGAGTGCCCTTTACTGAGAAAGAGGTTATTGATCAGATGGAGAAAAATAAGGTCTTGGTCTGATGGGATTCCTATTGAATTCTATCAACATTGTTGGCTTATAAAACAGATGTTATGGTTGTGTTTGATGATTTCTTTGCTCATAAGATTGACTTGAGGAGCATTAACTATGGTGTGATTACTCTGCTGCCAAAAGGTGATGATGCTGATAGGATTCAGAAGTATAGGCCTATTTGTCTGCTCCAGGTGTTGTTTAAGATTTTTACCAAAACTCGATGCTTAGAATGAGCTGTGATGGGGAAACTAATTGATACTTGTCAGACTGCTTTTATTAAAGGGAGGTTTATTGCAGATGGGGTGACTTTATTACATGAGATTTTGAAAGAATCGAAAAGTCAGAAGCAGCAGGGTGTGGTTTTAAAAATTGACTTTGAGAAAGCTTATGACAAGGTTAACTGGGACTTTCTGTTCTATTGTTGTAAGCAGAAAGGTTTTAGTGATGATTGGATGATTTGGCTAAAAAGTGTTGTGACTCAGGGTACTCTCAGTGTTAAGGTCAATGGGGAAACTGGTCCTTACTTTGGCAGTTTTAAGGGGGTTAGGCAAGGGGACCCCTTCTCTCCTTTTTTGTTCAATTTGGCAGGGGGATGTTTGGCTAAGATGGTGCTTAATGCTCAGGCTGGTGGGTTATTTACAGGTTTGGTTTATAATATGTTTGATAAAGGGATTGCCATTTTACAATATGCTGATGATACCATTCTGTTTATTAAGGATGATCTTGAGGGGCTAGAAACTTGAAGTTGTTGCTATATTTGTTTGAATCCATGTCTAGTCTCAAGATTAACTTTGAGAAGAGTGAGGTGATGATGGTGTTAGAGGATGAGGAGAAACTGTCCAATTATGCTGAGATGTTTAACTGTCAGAAGGGTAGTTGGCCTATTAAGTATTTGGGTTTGCCGGTTTGTAGCAGGAGATGTACAGTGGCTGAAATGAGCTTTATTGGTGATAGGTTGAAGAAAAAGTTAGATGGCTGGATGGGGGGAGCTTTGTCCCTGGGAGGAAAGCATGTTAAAATCACTGCTTGTGTATCCAGTGTGGATGTTTACCCTATGACTATGTTTCTCCTACATAAGTCAAATGTGGAAGAAATTGAGAAACAGACTAGAGCCTTCTTTTGGTATGGGAAAGTGGGGAAGAAGAAATATCATCTGGTTAAATGGAAGTATGTGTGTAGGCCCAGGAAAAAAGGTGGACTGGGGATTAAAAATATTAGGCTTTTTAACATTTGTTTGTTGTGTAAGTGGTGGTGGCGCCTCGAAGCTGAGGAGGGTCCCTGGCAAGTTTTTGTGAGGAAAAAATATTTGAAGAAAGGTGGGATTAGTAATGTGAAACACAGGCAGAGTGATTCTCCATGTTGGCAGGATTTGATCAAGATTAGGGATTTCTATTTGGCTGGTAGGAGAATGAGGATTGGTAATGGGGAATTGACTGATTTCTGGCACGATGCTTGGTGTTTGGACTCACCCCTGAAAGATAGGTTCCCTGATTTATTTGATATTTGTCAGAACCAAAGAATCACGGTGTATACATGGCAAAAAAGGTGGAGTCTCTCTTTAGGAGATGGTTGGATACTGATGGGTTGAATCATCGGAGCAGATGAGAAAGTTGTTGTCCTGGGGTGAACTTGAATCAGGAAAAGAGCCGGTGTGGATGTGGAGTAACTGCAAGTTTTCTGTTAAGTCAATGTACACACGTCTGTCAAATGTTGGGATTGATAGAAGTTTTAAACATCTGTGGAAGGCAAAAATTCCCTTGAAGATTAAGATTTGGTTGTGGCTTATCTGGCATAATGCTATTCTCACCAAAGACAACATGAGAAAAAAGAATTGGGTTGGAGATTTTACTTGTAGGTTTTGTAGGGAGGATGAGAGCATTGGGCACTTGTTCTTTTCGTGTGTGGCTGCTAAATATGTTTGGGGGGTGGTTTCCAGAGCTGTTGGTGTCACGAATAGACCTGGATCTTTTTCCCAGTATTTTTGGTGGGCTTCTCAGTATGTGGGGGTTAGTAGGAATGTGCATATTACGGTGGTGGCGGCAATATGCTGGGTTATGTGGAAGCTTAGGAATAGAGCTTGCTTTGAAAAAAAGCTCATTAACTCACCTGTTGATTTGGTCATATATGCTTGTGTGTTCATTCGTTATTGGGCAGGGTTGCATGGGGAGGACGACCGGGCGGTGCTGCAAGCTGGAGCAGATACTCTTCAACAGAATGCGTTGGCCGATGCGGCGGCTATGGATGTGGCCCCTGTTCCTTTCCTAGGACTGCCTGCAATTCCTGGAGATCGTGGTCATGAAGCTCCGGAACTGGAAAGGGGGAGGGAGAAAAGAAGGAAAACTGGAAGATAAAAGGGACTGGCTGCGTGAAGATGGTGTTGGCTTTCAGTTCTTTAGTTCCTTTGTGGTGTTTTGATTTGGACGGTTTCCCACTAGCCTGAGGGCGGTGTTCTTGCGTGTCCAGCCTCCTTCTTGATTTATGTCTAGTTTGTTTAGTGTGTAAGTTGAACTCTTGTTTTTCCGTTTTGACCCCCTAGGTGGGTCAGTACTATGCCGATATGTGTGGTTGTTGTTCCGTTGTCTGATGATAATGGAACCCGATCCCTCTTCCTGGGGGATTGTATGGATAAAGAATATATGTCTTATTATGAGGTATTACTTATGTATTTTCATTTGTTTATGCATGTTGGATGATTCTTGGAGGATGAACTGCCAGAGTCTGGATACTGATGGAAAAAGAGGCGTTTTGATGCAATTTCACGAAGATTAGAAAAATACCAGAAAATATGGGAAAAATATATTTTTCCAGAAGCCAGAAGGGGAGGCGAAGAAGGGCCACAGGGGCCCCACACCCCCTAGGCACGGGTCCCCCTGGGTCGCGCCTAGGGAAGGTGTGGCCCACCTGCCCGGCTCCCTACTCCGCCCTCTCGCCTATATCTTCCCTACGGAACCCTAACACCAGGGGAGCGACCACATATAGATTTTCGCTGCCTCTAAGGGGCGGAAAACACTGAGAGAGAAAGATCTCTCCGGTAGACAGATTTCTGCCAGGGGAATTCCTTCCCGGAGAGGGGATACCGTCGCCATCAACACCATCATCAAGCTAGGCTTCATCGGGATCATCATCATCATCCACACCATCATCTCCACCAGTGACATGGTTATACCCCGCGGGTACACGACCTCAACATACCTAGTCTAGCCCAAGGAAGGCCCACGGCAAATATACGCCGGCCCATGAAGACTTTCAGGTGGCCAAGGCCCATGACGCCTTCGGATCCTTGGAGAGCAAGACTAGAGTAGATAGAAAATTCAAAGGGGTAAACCCTAAAACCTATAACCGACTCGGTCTGTGCCTGGGACCTGCCTAACTCTATATAAAGGCTAGGAGGGCACGACCTAGATCTCTGACTTCATACTTTCGCATAGACACCTCCACGCCAGATTGCATCTGCGTACCCCTGTAACCTTCGGTTCCGCCGTAATCAAGAGGAGACAAGAAGGAGTAGGGTTTTCCCTCCGGGGGCCTGAACCTGGGTAAACCTCGTGTCCCCATGTTACTTGTTTGCTAACAGTTCCGCGATCTCCAGCATCCCCATCTTCTCCAAAACCCAAGTCCATAACAATGTGCATTGATGATATCGAACATCATCAACCAGCACCATCATCATTACTCCATCCCGCTGTAACAATTGTGTTGGATATTGCTTTAGTTCATTAGGGGAAAACTTCCTGGTGTTACTAATATTGTAGTAGATGCTTGTGAGTGGAACCATTGGATTATCGTTTATGTTCAGATTGTTATCCATTACCATATCATCTTTGATCTTGATCCATATGATGTCTTGTGAGTAGTTCGTTTAGTTCTTGAGGACATGGGAGAAGTCATGTTGTTAGTAGTGGATTTGTGTTGAGTTATTATTCAATGGTTTAGTATTTAAGTTGTGGTGCTATTCTTTTAGATGTGTCCTGTGAACGTCGACTACATGATACTTCACCATTTATGGGACTAGGGGGGTGCATTGTGTATTTGGCTACTAATTGTGGGGTTGCCGGAGTGACAGAAACCTGAACCCCCGTTAGGACACCTTTGCACAAGGGAGCGTAGGATCTCGGAGTTTAAGGTTGTGGTTAGATTTATATCTTAATTACTTTCCTGTAGTTACGGATGTTTGCAGGGAGTTTAATCACAAGTATGTATTAGTCCAAGTAAGGTCGGTATGTTAGCACAGGTTCACCCACACAACACTTAAAACACCAAAGAAGAGTACTCAGCTATTTGAAGCGAAAGCACTTGATAGAATTCACATGTGTCCTCGAGAATGTTTGGTCCATATAATTATTTCCACCGGCTTGTCCTTTGCTAAGAAAGGATTGGGCCACTTGCTTCGTTTGTTCGTTGTATTTATTACTTGCTCTTTGTTTTGTTGTCTTATCAGAAAACCACTAAAAATCCGTTTGCTAAGTATTTACAGAGAGTTCCTGCTCCATACCACTGTTCAGCACCTTCTGCTCCTTGTTGGGATCGACACTCCTATTTATCTAAAGTACTGCGATACACCCCCTATACTTGTGGGTCATCAATACTATTTTCTAGCGCCGTTGCCGGGGAGTGAAGCGCTATTGAAGAGTGGAACTGGTAAAGGAAACTTCTACTGTAAGTATTGCTTTTCTTTCTGTTTGTTGCTTTGGTTCCAATATGGATAACCCACTTGGTTTTCTGTTTGGGCAAACTACTACCACTATTAGGGTAGTAGATGAACCACCACCTGTTGAGATAGATGCTTTTAAGATACCTACAAGTATTGTCGATCATGTTATGGATAATTATTATTTAGGGGATGGAACTGTCCATCCTGGTGATCATTTGCTTTTTATCCATGAATTATGCGGGTTGTTTAAGTGTGTAGGTATCACAACTAAACAGGTGAAGAAGAAGTTAGTCTCCATATCCTTGAAAGGGAGAGATGAAGAATGGTATAAGTTGCTGAAGAATGGACAATCCATGGAATGGGAGGAAATGGCATCTCTCTTTTATTCTAAATTGTATCCTCCCAGTGAGATTCATAAGGATAGAAATCTGATATATAATTTTTGGCCTCGTGATGGAGAGATTACAGATCAAGCTTGGGGGAGATTGAAGTTACTAATGCTTAAATGCCCTATTCATGAACTCCCTAATAATATTATTATCAATAACTTTTATGCTAGGCTTTCTCTTCATGATAAAGATTTACTAGATGCTTCTTGTGCTGGATCATTCACACGTATGAAGGAAGAAGCTAAATGGGATTTGCTAGAACGTATTCAAGAGAACACTGAAGCTTGGGAGAATGACAAAGGAAGAAATTCAAGTATAAACTATGATTATGAATGCATTAAATATTTTATGGGGCCTGATGACTTTTGTGATATTAGTAATGAGTTTGGTCTTGATTCCCAAAGTATTGTCAATTGTTTTAAGGCCTTTGCCTCTTATATTGAAATTCTGAAGAAGTGGAATAAGTACCATGCTCCTTATAAAGATGTTGTTAGTCATGTTCCTGTTAGAAGTACATAAGTTTGTACTACTAATCATATTGTGCCTGAACCTCATGTTGATAAAGTTCCTTTCCCAGCTAAGGTAAAGTAGCATTCTATGATTATTAGTGAAAATAACAAAGGTACAAAGAAAACTGTGGAGCTTGATGAGCAAATGAATAATGAACCTATGTTAGCTATTGTGAAAGACCCTGTCACCAGAAATATAGAGGATGAGCACATTGTCTTCTGTGAAGACGCTTCTAATATTATCTCTCATCCTAGTAAAGCTAGAAAAGCTAGTGTTCCTATGCTTTCTGTTAAAATTGGTGATCATTGCTACTATGGTTTATGTGATATTGGTGCTAGTTCTAGTGCTATTCCTTATGAGCTTTATAGGGAAATTATGCATGAGATTGGTCCTTGTAAGCTTGAGGACATTGATGTGGTTATTCACCTTGCTAATAAGGAAACCATTTGCCCCATTGGCATTGTAAGAGATGTGGAAGTTCTCTGCGGTAAGATTAAGTATCCTGCTGATTTTCTAGTGCTTAATTCAGCAGCTAGTAAAACTTGTCCTATCATTTTTGGTAGACCTTTCTTGAACACTTGTGGAGCTATTATAGATTGTAAGAAGGAAAAGGTTTTAACTAAGTTTGATGGAGATTCTTATGAGTTTAACTTTTCCAAATTTGCTAAAGCTCATTGTGAAAATAGCTTGCCTAATAAAGATTTCAGGATGGAACAACTTGCTTCTATTGATCCAGTCTATGACCTTGGACCTCTTTTTGGTGACTGTAAGTATGCTTATTCTAATGATAAAGTTGTTGCCAGTGATATTTATATTGTCAACTTTATTCAAAGTGCTACTAAAAGTTATTATGAGAGAGGGAAACATGGTTTTATGCATCTCAATAATTTTAAGTTTCCCCGTTTTATGTTGAAAGCTTTGAAGTTGCATATGTTTTGTATTCCTATGCTAGTGCCTTTTTGTTTCAACAATTCGTTTTATCATGCTACCCCCATGCATAGTAAGTGGGTTAGACTCAAATGTGTTGGTTATTTGCTTCTTGATGCTCTCTTTCACTTCAAATATTTATTTCCTTTGTGAGCATCTTTGAAAGTTTCAAGCCTAACTTAAAGGCATTAAAGGAAAGTACTTGTTGGGAGATAACCCAAGAGTTTTGTCGAGTCTTGGAAGTTATTACTTCAGTAATAACCGCTCCTTATCCTTTTTGTTTTGTTTTTTGTGTCAAGTTCAACTACTTTTGTTAAGTAGAGGAGTTGTGAAAAGTGGTTGTCCTGGGACAATTTTTTGTGCTGCATTGTAAAAATTCGTGAGTAAGATCGGTACTTAGGATGGATATGAATTTTTCTGAGCTTGTTCTCCAATTTGTTACCCAACTTTCATTAGTTCTGCACTTTTTGATTTGAGCAACATAAGGTTTTCAAAAAAATCAATCTTTACCTGCTTGTCTGTTTTGACAGATTTCTGCTATCATTTGCATTTGCCTCTTACAGAAGCTTTGTTTTGATGGGTTTTCGGTTGAAGTGTGTACCTAAAGGTTTATTGTTTTTGCTTACACTAATGTTGTCATTGAGGTTTGTGTATTGCCTTGTGAAGAAAGGAATTTCCAGGAGAAGGAGAAAAGGAAACTACAGAGTTCGTTTTTGAATAGGTAAAAGTGGTGAAAACAGAAGGTTTGTGAAACCCCAATCTTTTTATATTTTTGATGTTTTTATACATAACGGAAGTTATGAGACGGAACAGAGGAGGAAACGGAGTCCGGGGTGGACAAACCCACCCCAGGCGTGGACCCCCTGTCGGCGCCTAGAGGTGTGCCACCCCAGTCTGCTCTCGCCTCGTTTTCATATCAAAACCTTCCTTATGCATTGAAACTTCATAATATATAACCCCCGGATCCCAAGAGGTTTGTGCATCGTGTTCTCGTCGTGTTTTAGTTTTGATCTGTTTCTGTCAGGAAATCTTCTCAAGTTTAGAGCACCATGGTCTCCGCCAATGACAAAGGCAAGAAGCCCGAGGAAGAAGATCCTCAAGACCCCAAGGAGGGGGAGATTTTGGTAGGGTATGAAGGTGACATGGAGGAGGACAAGAATCCGGATACCTGCGCTACCGTCGCAAGCATTGGAGTGGTGGCAAACCCTATCAAGCTTAGGAGGACAGCACAGATGTCTATAGGAGGGAGAGCTCCGTGCCATACCCTCGCTCCACGGTCATCACCTCCACGTACCAAAAGACCCTTCCATACTCTTATTCATGAGCGTAAATATCAACATGTGCCCAAGGGAACTTGCCCTCGGTTTGGGATATGCCTCGTTCTAACAATGCAGGGAAGGAACACTCTAAGGAGGAAGAGTGGGGAAAGAATAACAAGGACTGGAATCCTAGTCCCGACATGATCATGAACCGCATTGAGCAGAATTCAGAGTTAATTCGTACTCTAACCTTTGAGATTGATGATTTTAAGAAACTTATTGAATAGTTTATCAAGACAACACCACCACCACCGAAGGAGTAATTCGTCATTAGGTTTGGCATCCCCTTGGCTTGTTCCAATATTGGGGGAGTGTCATGGTGTCACCATCATTATCTTTTATCTTTTACCTTTTTAGTGGATTCATATCTTTGGTAGAGAATTTATCTTATAGGTTGGTTTGCATGTGGAAGTATCTCTCCTTTAGTTGGTTATCTATGTATCCCTTGTTGTGAGTGCCCTTATTGAATATTAATGAGAAGTCTCATCCTTTACTTTTTGCACTTCTTATTTTAGTTTGCAATATCTATTTGGCATCACTTTGGGAGCATCAAGTAAATCTAAATTGGTTTTGGCAAACAGAGCTCTAGTCAGTAGCAACACCTTTTGAGGTTTGAAAGGAAAAGAAAAAGCTTACAGGTATTTTGTATCATTTATTTTCTTTCTTGTTGGCTCATAAGCTTAGTATTCTTTATTTAAGATCTTTTGTGTCTTCAAGGAAGTTTGCATGTTTGGCTTTATTACTTGTATGTTTGCTTGTTTCTTTCAACTCTCTTGCTTGCTACCCAGCCTTGCTAGCCAAAAACCTGTTTTGAGAAGGCATACTTCTCATGTTTCCAATCCATTTGAACCAAAACCTATGCCATTTGTGTCCACCATACCTACCTAGTAGCATTATTGCTATTCCTAGCAGATTCTCAAGCTTCATATATCTTTCGAATTAAAAAGTATTTTGTTATGTGAAAACTAGTTAGTAAAGCTCTCATGAACTTGATAGCACACCTTATTTATTGTCCCCTAATAGACTTGAACCATTGTGCCATCGAAGTTGTATATGCTTGCACCTATACATTGGAATTAGTAGAACCGTGCTGTCACGGGGAACGTTTTCAACATTGCACTTGTACTCTGTACACAGTTGATATCATGCTCTTTTGTCTGTGGATGTCACCGGTGTGAAATAAAGAGGGAACTTGTAAGTCCATGGAGTTTGTATTTTGTGTTAGAGAAACGCCTGGGCCGCTAGCCTAAGCCATGCCTAATCATGGTGGAAACTTGCAGCATCACCTTAGTGAGCTATCTATGAAGCATCCTCAATAAAAAGTTATGCACATAGTAAATAAAAAGATCGCTGAGATGCTCATTATCTCCTTGCCTTGTCATTTTGGTTATGGGAAAGCTACTGTACCATGTGCAAGGGGCATCCCATTGGCGGTTCTCTATGATACGCATGTACTTACAATTACAAGAACTTAACCTTGGTAACTGAAGTTGAGTAGCATGAGGAATGGCCTTCATATTCAAGGGACATGAGATTGCCAACTTATATTTCGTCAAGGATATACTCCATCTTTGTGCACTTTAACCTTAATTATCTCAATATGCCTATGATAGGGGCAATGAGGGCTGAAAGCTAGTAAGTACCATAATCTTTTGGAAGCTCTTTATGACTTGTAATCCCGGCTTCCCTCTATGAAGGGACCTTTCTCCTACTTCCAAGTTGAGTCAGTAAATGTAGAGGGAGTGACCCAACCTTTATACAACATAAGGTGGTGTCCCCTGTGTTTACAATGCTAGTCCCTGGATCAATAGCTAGCATCCACAGTTTAGATGTAATATCAAGAAACAAAGGTCATAATATAACTTTATAACCAGGAATAACATAATTTTATTACATCAAACATAGCTCATTTGGCTATTACATTACATTGCAGTGGAATAACTATAATCATGGGGTCCTTCATCTTCAAAGTGCCACAGGCAGATGTTGGTTGTAGACTTTGTAATCCTAATCAAACAATCTTCACTAAAAACAATCAAACCTGCAACATTACAAGTTACAGCCACACGGGTCAATACATTTTGAATTGTATTGGCAAGTTTCACTACTATGTAGATTACAAGTAGATCCTATCATTACATGTAATTTTGGCTAAGTAGAGTTTAAGGCTTATTTGCATAAAGCAATATTTTATCCTATCTTTTCAAAATGGTTTTGGTCTTTTGTCAAATCTCTTTTCCAAGAATCCCTTGAACTTCTTGGTAGACACTCAAGTGTTCAAGTCCTTGTCAAAATCTCTTGAGCTCCTTGGTAACCCCAAGTGCATCAAGTTTTATAAAATCTCATGAGTTCCTTGGTAACCCCAAGTGTTCATGTTCTCATCAAAATCTCTTGAGCACCTTGGTAACCCCCAAGTGCATCAAGTTTTATAAAATCTCTTTGAATTCCTTGGTAGACACTCAAGGGCATCAAGTTTTTATTTTAGAAGTTGGAATGTCGAGATCTCCCATAGTTCAAACTTTAGTTGCTCAGTATTGTCCATAACCGGGGACACGGCTAAGTACTTAGATTTTATTATCTTCTGCAGAAGGAGTACACTTTACCCACATGTCACAATCTCATCCTTTTGCCACCAGCGGCCTACTGGATTAGTGCTCACCAAGATGGAGTACTGGCAGATTGAGAATGTGACGAAGTCTTTCCAAAGGGTCCTCCCATACACCATTGCTAGCTTGTCTTCAGCACCCATGAAGCATTCCAGATCCCCATGTCCAAGAATCAAGACAATGCATGGGTCTTCCCAATGTAGTTGACTAAGCCAGAGCCATAATAGCATGTGGTTGCACACGAAAGCCACAATTGGAGAAACATGTTCAATCTCTAAGTTTCCTAGGTGGGTTTTCTTTTGGAGCACAACACAAAGGGATCACCATAGACATGGTTCCTTTTGTTGCCACTTTCTCCAAAACTTAAAGTATCCTCCACCTAGGTGGTTCATCGAGTCCTTGTTTTATTATATAAAACACAAGTCCTTTTCTCAACTTTGTAAAATCTCAACATGTATCTCTTTTCCCAATAAAGCATGGCTAAGCATGTACAACTACAATGTTTTCTCTAAGGAAAGTATAGGGTATCCTATTAGGATTTAGCATAGCATAAGTATAAAATTATTTTCATGCATGTTTTCAAAATCCACTAAGTATAATAAAAATAGTAGGACTTTTGTATGATAGTGTAACTTGCCTTTTTGGTAGGGAATGATGGTTCACTCCTTGATCTTGCTAGTCTCACACTTTGCTAAATTCACTACAATCAATCAAGCAAACACCAAATCAACTAGCATTCCAAATAATCAACCAAACAACAATTTCACACACATAATACTATGGGATCTAAGTCATGCATATGCATACAAAGGATGGTTCTATTGCAAGGATGGTCTCCACTAGGCTTCAAAACTTTGTAAGGTCCAAATTGGTCATTTACCAAAATGGCAAAGTCATTTGCAAATGGGTTTTATCCATAAACCATTTTCAAATCCTTTCATCATTTTATGTGGTGAAAAACATTTTTCTCAATACCATAACCTTAAGTGGTTTCACCAATTAAGTTGTTGTTTATTAATACTTGGTGTTTTTGGTCAGTAGGTTTGGTCCAAAACATTTTCTCCAAAGTTTTTACTCAAAACCATTTTCATAAATAAATCAACAGTTTTATTTAGCTAGAAATGGACTAAACCAATTAATCCATTCCAAACTTTTCCAAATCCATTTTCCAAATCATGGGTTGGCTCCTAGGGTCAGTAAGGTCACAACAAACCATTTTGCAAAAGTTTTAACCCTAAAATCATTTTTTAAACAATTTTTCTAATCTAAACAAGCACACAAAAGAATCTGCAAAAACAAAAAAACTAACAGATACAATTTGCTAAACCAAGGGCATGGTTGGCTAGGGCTTGTTCTCTTGAATCCAACGACATAAAATTTGTAATTTTTGGACGTGTGGATCCAAAGTTACAAGGGTTTGAAAATCATATCTCAATCAGATTTCAAATCTGTTTTTAAATCGAGCAGGTGACACGCGGCACGAATTCATTGGGCGGTACCGGTTCGGCCGGATCGGTGCTGTGGTGCGTTGGATCTAACCAAATCGTGCGGCACAGGACTCGTACCTGTTCGCGGTTAAGTGAATATATCATATTCGTTTGATCTAAATCGAACGGTGCCTACTGCCTTGCCAAGAACTGGCGGCGCGACGACGGTGGCGCGCGGCGGCGGTGCTCTGGCTACGGCGTAACGGCGAGAACAGGAAGCGAGAGGAGTAGGGAAGATGCTCACCAGAATTGCCGAAGTCTAGGGAAGCTCAAGGTCTTATTGACAAGGGCGCCAGTCGTGTGGAGGAATTCTCGCGGAGTTAGGTCGGGCGGTGCAGACGCGGTCGAGGTTGGGGACGATGCTACTGGTCACGAAAAGACACATAGAGGTCAGGGTTAGTTGCGCAAGTCCGAGGCGAGTGAGGGAGCGTGAACGAGGAGGATCGGGGCGGTCAGCGTTTACCAGGGGAGGTCGTCGGAGATGTTGCAGACACGGCGGCGTTCGGAAGCTTGTCGTAGCCGACGCTCTGGGGTGCCCGCGGTCGAATGGGTGGTACGGGGAGGAGTGTCTGAGAGTGGGGAGTCTTCTAGCATGCTCAGGAAGGCAAGGGGTGGTGGAACTCGGCCGGAATTGGTCGGAGACGGTGGTCGAAACTGGGAGTGTGTCAAGCCAAATTGAGGCAGCCTCGGGGCAGAGAGAAAGTGGCGACAGAGGGGAAAGGAGGAGAAGATGTAGGCGCTTAATAGCATGCAGTCATGGCGAGGTTTAAGGCGCGGCGTTATTGCGAATTGATCGCGGCTTTCAAAGGCAGCAACAGCAGGCGTCGTTAGCGCAAGGAGGAAGAAGGGCTGGAAAAGTGGGGTCGGTTGGTCAGTGGGAAGTGGAGTGAGGGGAGGGTCCACCAGTCATACTCTGTGCGGGTCTGGTTGCGAGGTATGAAACGTTTTCTTCCGAGAGAGGGGAACTGGGCTGTTTGCTGGGCCCTTGTGGGCTGCTGGGTTGGGTCGACCTAACCTCATTTTTTTCCTTTTCTGAATCCTTTTCTTTTTCTGAATCTAATTTCTATTTTGAATTTCAAACATATAATTCAACAATCAAATCAAGACAAACAATCACCAGACTTTGAAAGTTTGAACTTGGTTCTGTTCAGTAGTATAAACCAAATCCAAAAACCAAAATAATAATTTTACTAGTAGAGTCCATTATTAATTAAATAAATAGACCAATGTTATTAAATCAAAATAGGATTGGATTTATTTCAAGGCTCCATTTGAAAACTATAAAATTTTAAAACCAATCAGTAGGTTTTATTTGAGAATGTAAAATACTTGGAAAACTTATTTTTAAACAAATAAACAAGTTTTTGAAGGTTTATTAATAATAAAACTTTTATTAATAAAACTTGGATATTAAATCCTTTATTGTTTTATTTTTGAATAAACCTTTATTTAAAACTTTTTTTTCCAAGTTTTGGCTAAGGTTTAATTTGGCTCTTATAAAATAATTTCTTATTTTAAAATCTTTCCTTTTCTTTTGGAAACTAAATCCTTTTATTTAAAAGATTCAAAATAGTAATTCCAAAATATTTTATTTTCCTTTTATAAATGTTTAACCTTTTAAATCCCTTTAGGATTTTATTTAATCCAAATAGGTCTGAAGTTCCATTTAAATTCAAAAAGTTTCTTCTGGCCCTGAAAATCAAACAAAGTTTTATTTTATTCATTTATTTTCACATGACAAGATTTGGAAAATCTTGGGATGTGACAGGCTACCACCCTTAAAATAAATCTCGTCCCAAGATTTGAGAAGGTTAGGGTTACAAGAAGGCTCAAAACAACTAGGGTACTACCACCCTTAAAATTTTCTAACAAAAATTACATATTGTCCTTCTTGGGATCCTGGGAAAACTTTCTCTAAGCAAACTGTTGCATTTGTGTCCTTAGTTTCCATGCTTGACTCATGGGCCAAGGTTGAGTTTCTCCATAGGCTTGTTCAACTTGTTCTTCATATTTTCGGGACAGTTGCTTGCATAATGTCCTGGGTTCTTGCAGTTGAAACAGTGGATTTCTTGGAGTTCTTTACGTGGCTCTTGTGGACAAGTTGCTACATAGTGACCTAGCTCTTTGCAATTGTTGCACATCACTTGGCCAATATCTTTATTCTTCTTGTTCTCTGGGCATCCACTGGAGTAGTGTCCCATTTCCTTACATTTACGACATTGCACAAGGCTCATGTCCTGCTTTTGTTTCTTGGGTTTCTTTAGTCCTTTGAATTGGGTTGTCTTGTTGGGAGGTATAAGTGGTCCTTTTCCTTTATTGGTAGACTTGGATCCTTATTGTTTCCTTTGTTCCACCATGGAGTAGATGGGGCATTGGATAGGAGTATGATTGTTTCCTTCACATAGGTAGCAAGTAGCTTGAGAAGTGGGACATTGTCCAACAGAATGTTCCTCTTCACAATTGGGGCATTGATCTTCATGCTCCTTGGAAGTATGATCCTTGTCTCCACAAATAATGCAAGCTGGGGCTCCATCTAGAATAACATTCTTGTCGTCCTTGTTGTCATAAACCCTGTTGGGATAATTTTCTTCCATGTTGATCATTTGATTAGTCACCTTAAGCATCAGTTGGGTTTGTTCCTCCAAAAACTTTTGCAGTGCTGGATCTTTATCACTAGTGTTGGCTATGAACTGAGCTGTTAGTTGGTTCAACTGGTGTTGGGTTGCTATGAGCTCCTTCATGTTGTCAGCTTGGTTGGTGTGGGTGTCATCAACCTTGATGTTAGAGTCTCCTGGAGTAGTCATCTGTTTTTGAGTTGAAGGGAGATTAGAAAAGACAAAATTATTTTCTAAGGAAACAATCCTTAATCACACACATCACTATACACACAAGCAATGTGCAAACATTTTCAACAAATCATTTCACTCAAACACATAGTCCTAGTACATACTTAGGCAACAAATATTTTTGTTACACCACATAAGTTGGTGGGTTTTGCCTTAGCTAAAATATGGTGGTCCATCTATATGGTTTACTTGTGATCTTTCCATCCTTCTTGGTTGCTTCTTCCTACATGAGATCATGGTTCTTTGGGAAAAAAACTCTTGGTTACCTTGTCTTCTAGTGAAGTGAACTCCTTCTAACTTTTGCATTCCCTCGGTCTCTAAATCTTGAGCAAGATTTCCTTGTCTCACATGTAGTCCTTAGTGATATCCAAGTTGGAAGTCCTTGGTGTATATGCTGAAGAAGTTGAAGTCATTAGAGTTGAAGAAGTTGAAGTCATTGAAGTCATCCTTGTACATGGTGTAGTCTTTGGCCATGGGGTAGGTTTTTCCATCAAGTTGAAGTAGAAGAGTTGTAGAGTTGAAACCAAAAGGGTTGAGAAAAGAGTTTACAAGTGTTTTTTTGTAAATAAGTTTTTGGAATAAGACAACTCCTATTTTTCTAAGGGTTTTTGTCCAATCCTAGGTTTACAAATCCTACAGGCAACACAATGCTCTGATACCATCTGTAGAGGGAGTGACCCAACCTTTATACAACATAAGGTGGTGTCCCCTGTGTTTATAATGCTAGTCCCTGGATCAATAGCTAGCATCCACAGTTTAGATGTATATCAAGAAACACAGGTCATAATATAACTTTATAACCAGGAATAACATAATTTTATTACATCAAACATAGCTCATTTGGCTATTACATTACATTGCAGCGGAATAACTATAATCATAGGGTCCTTCATCTTCAAAGTGCCACAGGCAGATGTTGGTTGTAGACTTTGTAATCCTAATCAAACAATCTTCACTAAAAACAATCAAACCTGCAACATTACAAGTTACAGCCACACGGGTCAATACATTTTGAATTGTATTGGCAAGTTTCACTACTATGTAGATTACAAGTAGATCCTATCATTACATGTAATTTTGGCTAAGTAGAGTTTAAGGCTCATTTGCATAAAGCAATATTTTATCCTATCTTTTCAAAATGGTTTTGGTATTTTGTCAAATCTCTTTTCCAAGAATCCCTTGAACTTCTTGGTAGACACTCAAGTGTTCAAGTCCTTGTCAAAATCTCTTGAGCTCCTTGGTAACCCCAAGTGCATCAAGTTTTATAAAATCTCATGAGTTCCTTGGTAACCCCAAGTGTTCATGTTCTCATCAAAATCTCTTGAGCACCTTGGTAACCCCCAAGTGCATCAAGTTTTATAAAATCTCTTTGAATTCCTTGGTAGACACTCAAGGGCATCAAGTTTTTATTTTAGAAGTTGGAATGTCGAGATCTCCCATAGTTCAAACTTTAGTTGCTCAGTATTGTCCATAACCGGGGACACGGCTAAGTACTTAGATTTTATTATCTTCTGCAGAAGGAGTACACTTTACCCACATGTCACAATCCCATCCTTTTGCCACCAGTGGCCTACTGGATTAGTGCTCACCAAGATGGAGTACTGGCAGATTGAGAATGTGACGAAGTCTTTCCAAAGGGTCCTCCCATACACCATTGCTAGCTTGTCTTCAGCACCCATGAAGCATTCCAGATCCCCATGTCCAGTAAACTGAAGACAATGCATGGGTCTTCCCAATGTAGTTGACTAAGCCAGAGCCATAATAGCATGTGGTTACACACGAAAGCCACAATTGGAGAAACATGTTCAATCTCTAAGTTTCCTAGGTGGGTTTTCTTTTGGAGCACAACACAAAGAGATCACCATAGACATGGTTCCTTTTGTTGCCACTTTCTCCAAAACTTAAAGTATCCTCCACCTAGGTGGTTCATTGAGTCCTTGTTTTATTATATAAAACACAAGTCCTTTTCTCAACTTTGTAAAATCTCAACATGTATCTCTTTTCCCAATAAAGCATGGCTAAGCATGTACAACTACAATGTTTTCTCTAAGGAAAGTATAGGGTATCCTATTAGGATTTAGCATAGCATAAGTATAAAATTATTTTCATGCATGTTTTCAAAATCCACTAAGTATAATAAAAATAGTAGGACTTTTGTATGATAGTGTAACTTGCCTTTTTGGTAGGGAATGATGGTTCACTCCTTGATCTTGCTAGTCTCACACTTTGCTAAATTCACTACAATCAATCAAGCAAACACCAAATCAACTAGCATTCCAAATAATCAACCAAACAACAATTTCACACACATAATACTATGGGATCTAAGTCATGCATATGCATACAAAGGATGGTTCTATTGCAAGGATGGTCTCCACTAGGCTTCAAAACTTTGTAAGTTCCAAATTGGTCATTTACCAAAATGGCAAAGTCATTTGCAAATGGGTTTTATCCATAAACCATTTTCAAATCCTTTCATCATTTTATGTGGTGAAAAACATTTTTCTCAATACCACAACCTTAAGTGGTTTCACCAATTAAGTTGTTGTTTATTAATACTTGGTGTTTTTGGTCAGTAGGTTTGGTCCAAAACATTTTCTCCAAAGTTTTTACTCAAAACCATTTTCATAAATAAATCAACAGTTTTATTTAGCTAGAAATGGACTAAACCAATTAATCCATTCCAAACTTTTCCAAATCCATTTTCCAAATCATGGGGTGGCTCCTAGGGTCAGTAAGGTCACAACAAACCATTTTGCAAAAGTTTTAACCCTAAAATCATTTTTTAAACAATTTTTCTAATCTAAACAAGCACACAAAAGAATCTGCAAAAACAAACAAACTAACAGATACAATTTGCTAAACCAAGGGCATGGTTGGCTAGGGCTTGTTCTCCTGAATCCAACGACATAAAATTTGTAATTTTTGGACGTGTGGATCGAAAGTTACAAGGGTTTGAAAATCATATCTCAATCAGATTTCAAATCTGTTTTTAAATCGAGCAGGTGACACGCGGCACGAATTCATTGGGCGGTACCGGTTCGGCCGGATCGGTACTGTGGTGCGTTGGATCTAACCAAATCGTATGCACATGTGCTGCTACTGCTGAACGGCGAGAACAGGAAGCGAGAGGAGTAGGGAAGATGCTCACCAGAATTGCTGAAGTCTTGGGAAGCTCAAGGTACTGTTGGCTTGACAAGGGGCGCTCGTGGACAGGAGGAATTCCTCGCCGGAGTTAGGTCTGGCGGCTATTGCACGCGGTCGAGGTTGGGGACGATGCTACTGGTCACGAAAAGACACACAGAGGTCAGGGTTAGTTGCGCAAGTTCGAGGCGAGTGAGGGAGCGTGAACGAGGAGGATCGGGGCGGTCAGTGTTTACCAGGGGAGGTCGTCGGAGATGTTGCAGACGCAACGGCGTTCGGAAGCTTGTCGTAGCCGACGCTCTGGGGCGCCCGCGGTCGAATGGGTGGTACAGGGAGGAGTGTATGAGAGTGGGGAGTCTGCTAGCGTGCTCAGGAAGGCAAGGGGTGGTGGAACTCGGCCGGAATTGGTCGGAGACGGTGGTCGAAACTGGGAGTGTGTCGAGCCAAATTGAGGCAGCCTCGGGGCAGAGAGAAAGTGGCGACAGAGGGGAAAGGAGGAGAAGATGTAGGCGCTTAATACCGTGCAGTCACGGCAAGGTTTAAGGCGCGGCGTTATTGCGAATTGATCGCGGCTTTCAAAGGCAGCAACGGCAGGCGTCGTTAGCGCGAGGAGGAAGAAGGGCTGGAAAAGTGGGGTCGGTTGGTCAGTGGGAAGTGGAGTGAGGGGAGGGTCCACCAGTCATACTCTGTGCGGGTCTAGTTGCGAGGTATGAAACGTTTTCTTCCGAGAGAGGGGAACTGGGCTGTTTGCTGGGCCCTTGTGGGCTGCTGGGTTGGGTCGACCTAACCTCATTTTTTTCCTTTTCTGAATCCTTTTCTTTTTCTGAATCTAATTTCTATTTTGAATTTCAAACATATAATTCAACAATCAAATCAAGAAAAACAATCACCAGACTTTGAAAGTTTGAACTTGGTTCTGTTCAGTAGTATAAACCAAATCCAAAAACCAAAATAATAATTTTACTAGTAGAGTCCATTATTAATTAAATAAATAGACCAATGTTATTAAATCAAAATAGGATTGGATTTATTTCAAGGCTCCATTTGAAAACTATAAAATTTTAAAACCAATCAGTAGGTTTTATTTGAGAATGTAAAATACTTGGAAAACTTATTTTTAAACAAATAAACAAGTTTTTGAAGGTTTATTAATAATAAAACTTTTATTAATAAAACTTGGATATTAAATCCTTTATTGTTTTATTTTTGAATAAACCTTTATTTAAAACTTTTTGTTTCCAAGTTTTGGCTAAGGTTTAATTTGGCTCTATAAAATAATTTCTTATTTTAAAATCTTTCCTTTTCTTTTGGAAACTAAATCCTTTTATTTAAAAGATTCAAAATAGTAATTCCAAAATATTTTATTTTCCTTTTATAAATGTTTAACCTTTTAAATCCTTTTAGGATTTTATTTAATCCAAATAGGTCTGAAGTTCCATTTAAATTCAAAAAGTTTCTTCTGGCCCTGAAAATCAAACAAAGTTTTATTTTATTCATTTATTTTCACATTACAAGATTTGGAAAATCTTGGGATGTGACAGTAAACCTACTTCCTCTCTATCTCCGGCAAGCATTTGACTTGTTGTGTTTTGTAAGATCCCTCCTTTGTAAAGGAAAAGGATCCCTGTGATTGCAATGCTAGTCCCTAGATCATTGCTAGCATCCACAGTTTAAGATGAAGTACACAGAAACAAAGGTCATTTATTACATCCATTCCAGAGATAAAACATAGTCTTTTACAACTCAAGGCCACAGGCCTAATACAAGAGTTTGGAATAAGTAAATAAACATAAGTCTTCATCTTCATGTGCCACAGGCAAGCATGTTGAGTGTAGACTCATGACACCTAATCATCATCGGAGTAACCTGCAACATCACAAGTTACAGCCACAGTGGCTCAATACTTTGGAATAGTATTGGCAAGTGATACCTTAGTAAATTTTAAGTGGACTATATTACTATATGCATTTTGGCTAAGTGTAGTTTGGCTTGCTTTGCTCAAAATAGGTTTTTTCCTATTAGCTGAAAACTCTAAGTTTTTCTTTGTCAAAACCTTTCCCAAGAAACCACCAATAGACATTGGGGTCCTTCACCCTTGTTCACCCACAAGTTTTACTTAGAAGTTGGAGTGATGAGATTCTTGATAGCTTCCGTGTCTTGATGCTCAAGTTGTCCATTGCCATGGACTTGGCTAAGTACTTAGATTTTCCATCTGCAGAGGTTGTGCACTTTCCCCACCAGACTTGGTTTCCCAGGACAGGACCTTTCAGAAGCCTTTCCTTAGACCAAATGGACGCGCTCCAACCTATCATTCCCACTACCACCAACTGTCCAAATGGCTAATTTCTAGCAACTTATGTGATCCAGGCAGAGCCCATATTGCCAAGTGGCTGCACTATAAGCTTCTCAACACTCGGCCTCCAAAATCCCTTTGTGCCTGGGTGGCATACCACAAGTGAGATACACAAGGTAAACCATGTCCATGGGCCTTGTGTAACCACTCAACCAAAAACCACCATTCAAGTCCCATTCCACCCAGGTGATTCATTGACTTAGTTGTTTTATTAAGAAAAACATAAGTCAAAAGACTTAGAAATATTTTCATCATAGCATGTATATACTTTACCAACCCTTGTTTGCTACTAGCTAGGCTAAGCATGGCATAGTAACTTAGGAAAATTTCCTATCAATTCTACAACTACATAGGATTTCCCAACATAGCATTTGGCAAAATAGTAACATGCAAGACTTAGCAAAAATTCTAATGCTTGTACAATATATAGGGATGGAAATATTCATGAAGTACCACTTGCCTTGGTAATGGGGAGAGTAGCACTCTTCACAATCACAGTCACTAGCACCAAAGTCTACACAAAGTTATAACCACGATCACATACAAGTCATATACAAACAAAAATATATATGCATGCATGCAAGAATGCTAAGTGATGATTTTTAAAACTCCACCAAGCAAGTGCATGCTACTAAATCATAACCAAGTCAAAAACTTGCTAAACCAAACTTATTTAGCACTAAAACAAATTACTAAACAAATTCTATATTCGAAATAGTCCTAAGCAAGTTTCTGCATAAAAAGTCATTTTAACAGAACCTAAACTTTAAACACATTGCATAAACAGAAAGGGCGTGTCTCCCTGATTCCAACGATATAAAATTTGCAAAAATCTAACGTGGGAATCAAAAGTTATAGCCATTTCAATTTTGGATCTAAATCTGATTTCAAATCTGTTTTTGAATCAAACCCTAGCCACGCGTCATATTCTTCTTGGCGGCAGACGATTCGCCAGATCACGCCATGAGCCAGAGGATCTAACTAACGTGCGGCTCAGATCTAAACATAACGATTCGATAAGTGGACTAATCCTACGCTGGATCTGATCTGATGGCTACAATTGTTTGACCAAAACCGAAGCGCTTAGCGGCATGATCGGCGTCGCAATGTCGGTGACCGGCATTCTAGGTCGCGGGAGTGGGGAAGAGGCTTACCGTAACCGCAGGAAGCTGCTGATGCTCAAGGTGGCGATGGCTTGGGAAGGCGACGGGTGTCGGAGATTCTCGCCGGAGTTCGCGAACGCGTGCGGGTCCGCCGACGTTGGCGAGGTTCTCGCGCACGCTAAGTCAAAGGAAGATACACGATGCGAAGATGATGGGGATCCTAATCAGACGACAGAGGGCAAGGCTGGTACTTACGAGGAGAGGTCGCCGGAGTTCGTGCAGAGAGCGGCGGCGCTCAGTTGAAGTCGCTGTCGAGGCTACAGATCATGCGAGAGCAAACAAGGCGTGTCAGTGGGTGCGCAAGAAGTTGCTGAGCGTGATAGCATGTGTCAGGGGCAGAGGGGAACACAGAGCTCACCGGAATTCGTTGGCGCGGTCATCGGAACAGCGGCGGCGTCGAGCGAGTTTGGGCAGCCTGGTGGCGTGAAGGAGGAATTGTTTGAGGGGAAATGGTCATGAGAGAGTGGGGATTATATGGCCAGAGGCTCGACAAGAAACGCTTACTGAATCAATGCAATTTACCTCGCGGAATCAAGGCAGCAACGGGCAGCGGCGGAGTTCGTGCGCGGGATTTGGGGAAGACGACGCTGACGTGGAGAGGGCCCTTCGTCAAATAAACGCGCGGAGAGAAAGTGGGGTCTGGATGTCGTGATCACAGCGGTGCGTTATGCGGCGAGAGAGAGAGAGGAGGCCGGGTGGGCTAACTGGCAGGTTCTCATTGGGCTAGAATAGGAGCGCCTGGCCCTTTTCTATTCTTTATTCCTTTTCTTTTTCTGTTTTGATTTTCAGGAATGGTTTTTAACTGAATTCAAACTCTTTTTGAATTCAAATCTTTATGGGGTTTTTGTAGTGTGCAACAGTCTCAAATCTAGGCATAAAACCATGTGGTTACTTTGTAAAGGCTTGGTCATTTTTGGAGAAACAAAATAACAGGAACTTTGCACTTGATTTGCAAATGTTTGAAAAATGGTTTTTGAACCATTTCCATTTTGTAAAGCTTGGTTCAAATTCCACACTCAATCCATTCAACAAAGGAGACAAACAATCTAGGTTTAAAACATTCAAACTCTCAAATGGGGATGGCCATTTGATTTAAGTTTGCTCACATGAAATGATAGCACTATGTGCTTCTGTTTTTCTGAAATGAGTTTTGAAATTGATCTCAATTCTATATGCATGCATGAATGATATGCAATCTTTGAAATCATGATTTTAGGTATGTAACAAAACTAAACCCCAAAATGTGAATCTCGCCCTCGAGATTCGGGTTGGCTAGCAAATAGGTGAGGGTGGTCTTTCCGAAGATCATCTTCTCTTTCCCATGTTGCTTCCTCTTCGGAATGATGATTCCACTGCACTTTGCGAAACTTGATAGTCTTTGTCCTTGTGACTCTTTCTGCAGTCTCAAGAATTTTGATAGGTTTCTCTTCATAAGTGAGATCACTTTCTAGTTGCACTTCCTCCAAAGGTATAGTATCTTTCAAGGAAGTTTCTTCCATTTCTGGGTGACATTTCTTAAGCTGACTCACATGAAACACATTATGGACAACTGATAGAGATTCTGGTAGTTCTATTTCATAGGCAACTTCTCCTTTGCGACTTAGGATCTTGAATGGCCCAACATATCTTGGTGCCAACTTTCCTTTGACTCCGAATCTCTTCACTCCACGAAGTGGTGATACTCTAAGATAAGCTCTATCACCAACTTCGTAGGTGACTTCTCTACGCTTAGGATCTGCGTAGCTTTTCTGTCAGGACTGTGCTATCTTCAACCTGTCCTTAACCAACTTGACCTTCTCTTCGGCTTCTTTGATAAGATCTGGCCCGAATAAACTTCTTTCTCCCACACCATTCCATAATAATGGGGTGGTACACTTTCTTCCATAGAGAAACTCAAACGGTGCCATCTCAATGCTGGCTTGATAGCTGTTATTATAAGAAAATTCTGCGTAAGGCAGACTTTCATCCCAACTGGCTCCATAGTATAGGGCACATGCCCTCAACATGTCTTCAAGGATTTGATTTGTTCTTTCTGTTTGTCCATCGGTTTGAGGATGAAAAGCAGTGCTGAATTCCAACCTCGTTCCCAATGACTCGTATTTGTCTCCAAAATGGGAAGTGAATTGAGTTCCCCATCGACACAATACTCTTGGGCACACCATGTAGACATACAATTCTACTCATGTAGATTTTGGCTAACTTGGCACTTGTATAAGTTGTCTTCACGGGTATGAAATGAGCCACTTTAGTTAGGCGATCCACTACTACCCATATGGAATCATATCCTGATCTGGTCCTTGGTAATCTGGTAATGAAATCCATACCAATCTTGTCCCACTTCCAATCAGGAATAGGTAGTGGTTGAAGCAAACCTGCTGGTTTCTGATGCTCCGCTTTTACTCTACTACACACATCACACAAAGCGATATGTTCGGCGATGTCTCTCTTGAGATTGTTCCACCAAAATCTTTCTTTCATGTCCATATACATTTTGGTGTTACCCGGGTGGATAGAATACGGAGAGTTGTGTGCTTCCTGCAAAATCAGTTTCTGCAACTCCGGATCTTGTGGAACACAGATACGTTTCCCATGCCATAAAGTACCCTGTTCGTCTTCATGGAAATTTTTAGCTTCCCCTTGGCCAATCTTTTCCTTAACCTCTTCAATTTCCTTATCAGTCTTTTGAGCTTCTCGAATCTTGTCCAACAAAGTGGGTTGAACATTCAAAGACATGAGATGTCCTTCGGGCACAATCTCCAATCTGAGTTTTCGGAATTGGGTACACAAGTCATCTGGCAATTCTCCTTTGGTAAGGCCATTCACAAATACCTTACGACTTAGAGCATCTGCTACAACATTTGCTTTTCCGGGGTGGTATTGCAAACTTATGTCATAGTCCTTGATAAGCTCTAACCATCTTCTTTGTCTCATATTGATTTCCTTTTGGGTGAAGATATACTTCAAACTTTTGTGATCCGTGAACACTTCACAACGCTTTCCCAAAAGGTAATGTCTCCATGTTTTGAGTGCATGGACGACAGAGGCTAACTCTAAATCATGAGTAGGATAATTCACTTCATGAGTTTTGAGTTGTCTCGAGGCATAAGCTACAACCTTACCGTCTTGCATAAGTACGACACCCAAACCTTGATGAGATGCATCACAATATACCTGGAAATCCTTTTCCAAATCTGGTAGACATAAAACTGGTGTTGTCACAAGTCTTTTCTTCAACTCCTGAAAGCTGAGTTCACAACCTTCAGACCAAGCAAACTTCTTGTCTTTCTTTAACAATTCAGTCATGGGCTTAGCTACCTTAGAGAAATTCTCAATAAACCTCATGTAGTAACCTGCTAAGCCAAGGAAACTACAAACTTCCTTCACGGACTTGGGAGATTCCCATTCAGTCACAGCTGAAACCTTAGCAGGATCAACTGCTACACCATCCTTTGTCATAACATGACCAAGAAAACCAACTTCTTCTAACCAGAACTCACACTTGCTGAATTTAGCATAAAGTTTATGCTCTCTCAACTTCTCAAGTATCAAACGCAAGTGTCCTTCATGTTCTTCCTTGCTCTTGGAGTAGACTAAGATTTCATCGATGAAAACGACAACAAACTTGTCAAGGAATTCCATGAACACTTTGTTCATCATATTCATGAAGTATGCTGGAGCATTTGTCAAGCCAAAAGGCATTACGGTATATTCATACAATCCATACCTTGTGGTGAATGCTGTTTTAGGTATGTCTTGCTCTCTTATCTTGAGTTGAAAATAGCCTGACCTTAGATCAATCTTTGAGAACACACATGCTCCTTCAAGCTGATCAAATAAGTCATTGATTCTAGGCAAAGGATATTTGTTCTTGATAGTTACCTCGTTGAGTGAACGGTAATCTATGCATAGCCTTTGACTTCTGTCTTTCTTCTCCACAAACAAAACTGGGGCTCCCCAAGATGAAGAACTTGGTTGAATGAATCCTTTCTACAACTGTTCTCCTAGTTGCTTCTTAAGTTCTTTCAGTTCATCAACTGACATTTTATATGGTATCTTTGCTATTGGTCCAGAACCTGGTACCAAATCTATCAGAAACTCCACATCTCTATCTGGTGGCATTCCCGGCAATTCTTCCGGAAACACATCCGGATACTCACTCACAATTGGCACACTGTCCATGCTAACCCCCTTAAGAGAATTTAGCTTACTTCCTTTGGATTCAAAGTTGGACTTGAATTTAATTCTTTTTCTTTCTGGGGTTGTGAGTGCAACAGTACGATTAGCACAATCTAGTACTCCTTCATACTTAACCATCCAATCCATTCCCAATATTACGTCTAGTCCTTGAGAATCTAGGATTATCAGACTTACTGGAAACTTATGTTTTCCAAATTCTATTACTAGATCTCGGCATCCAAGACTTACTATCATTTCTCCACCCGGAGAACTAACTTTTATTGGACACCCAATGTTTTCAGTTGGAAACCCATTTCTATAAAAAAATGCTTTTGATATGAATGAATGCGATGCTCCAGTATCAAAAAGAACAAATGCTGGAATAGAATTGAGTCTGAACTTACCAGCAACAGCGTCAGGTTCCTCATAGACCTCCTCCACACTGACGTGATTCACCTGTCCTTTCTGGAAAGGATTGGGCTTGACAGGTCCTTCAACTTTCTTTTCGGGGCACTCATTTGCATAGTGTCCCATCTTCTTGCATTTGAAGCATTCAACCTGACTGATGTCTCTCTTAGCAGGCTGACTTCCACTCCCACTACCATTTCCACTATGGTGGCTCTTATGTCCACTCTTATGGTTCTTGTACTTGTCATTGTCATGACTGCGGTGATGCTTGTTGTCATGACGGTTGTGGTTGTGGTGCTTGTTGAATTTCCCATGCTTGTGGGATCCTGAGCTTCCGCTGTCATCATAGTGAGATCGTTTGTGAGACGATCCCGAGCTGTGCTTGTCGGAGTGCTTTCTCTTTCTACTCTCGACTTGTTTCATTTTGTTCTCCAATATAGCAGCCTTGTCACAGAGCTTAATCGATAAGTGGGAACATATGCCACAGCCAGCTGCAGATTCAGCTCATCATTCAAGCCTTCCAGAAATTTTTCCTTTCTCTTGGCATCTGTGTCAACCTCATCTGGTGCATAACACGCCAGATTGTTGAACTCTTCAATGTATTCAGCCACGCTGCGGTGGCGCTGCTTTAGATTGTGGAACTCTTTCTTTTTCAGGCTCATTATTCCTGATGATATATGAGCAGTGCGAAAGCCATCCTCAAAGATAACCCAAGTCACCTCATCTATAGGAGTGGTGATTTGGAAGTTGTCCCACCAAGTGGCGGCTGGCCCTTCCAGCAGATGTGCTGCAAATCTGACCTTTTCAGCATCTGTGCATCCCACGGTCACTAAGTCCTTGTTTACAAAACGTAGCCAATCGTTGGCCACCATGGGATCAGTCGTCCCTGAGAACTTAGCTAGCCTCAATCTCAGAAATCTGGTGAGCATATCAAAGCCTGGAGGGTTGTTGTTGTTATTGTTGTTATTGGGGTTGTTGTTGTTGTTGTTGTTGTTGTTTTGGTTCTGAATGAATGTTGTCATCATCTGCATCAGCTGTGTTTGAGCAGTCATCATTTGTTGCATTTCTGGTGTGATATTGTTGTTGTTGTTGGGGTTGGGGTTTACGCGACGGGGAGGCATCTGTGGTTTGTTCAAATAGAGATAAGAATGAGATACCCATAGATGTTTTTATGCACATTACATCACATAAGCAAACACATAGCATGCAACACAAATATAAAAGTTCAACAATAAGATAACAAGTTCACAAAGTAAAACACACAAGTAGCAAGCCATCCACATGTCGGATGGTCCAATAACAAGTTCTCCCATAACAAGTATGATAATAAAAGACAAACGAGTAGTCAAGTCTACTCATTAGCATCAATCTCCTCCTCGACAAAGGTAAGACTCATGCTTCCATCGCGTCTTGTTCTCCTCAATGGTAGTGGTCAAGGACTCAATCTTGGCCTTGAGAGCCCTCTTCCGGGAACGAAGCCTCTCTATCACCGTCTCGCTGCTCTAGCTCAAGTCCTTGACCGTAGTTCTTCATCATATCCCGGATCTTCTTGTTCCTATCCGACACGCTTCTCCCGACTTTTGAACTTCCTGTCCTGGTCTCGAACTTCGCCCATTTCCTTGACTATCTCTGCCCCGCTGCCAAGAGCTTGTCCTTCTCAAGTTGCACTGAGCTCGTCATTACCGAGCATGACATTGGTCCTGTCCGTGTCCACGTGCCTAATGAGATACTCTAAGTCCCGGAGGTGCACGTATCGGCTCAAGGGCGCCCTCGAGTCATCCTCGAAGTCGATGGACTCTCCATCCTCATCACGCCTTCCGAAGACGTGGAAGTGGGTGCCTCTAACCTGTCGGGAGTGTCATCCTAGCAGACATCCTATCAGGTCCTGCATAACTACCTCCATGCCTCTCTCCCTGTCATCGTGCATAAGCTTGAAGACGATGGCCTCCGTAGTAGGCTCTGTTTGGCGTCCGGGCTGGTTCACCTTGAAGCCCCAGAGGTCCTTCCTCTCGAACTTGGTGAGTGGATGCACCATGATGGTGGGAAGAGGGAGATTGAGCAAAGTGGTAAGCTCAACGATACGAGGACCAAAGCGGGTAACCTGGAACTCCTCAACAGTGCTGATGGTAATAGGCATCTATTTATAAGATAGAAGAGTTAGAACAACACAATTCAAGATAAGCAAAAGTCATAACACACATACATATCCTTGGAAAGCAAAATCACACAAGTCATGCATACATGAATCCATTACATCAACCAAGGTCCAATCTTATTTTAAGGTAACATTTGGAAAATAAGGCGATAGGTGGTGGTCCAACTAACGAAGTACGTTTACAATCCTATCTCACTGGATCTGTTGGCTAACACAATGTTCCTAGAAGCAATCAGCCTATCTTGCTCACATGATTCCATCACTAGGTCTATAATATCTCCTCTTAAGGTTTGGTTGGTAGCTTCCAACTCTTGGGTATGTTCCTTCTCTTTCTCTAAGTCTTTTTGGAGGTTGAGCATTCTGCACTTGACTCTAGCACTAAGTTCTTTGATAGTCCTCCAAGCTGCTTCTCTTAATGACTCAAAGAATGTGGTGTGCACCACAGTGTTGGTGTACATGCAGAATCCTATTTCTTTGTGGTTGTCTTCCTTGTTTTTATACAAGTGAAGTTGCACCCACTAGTACTCAACTCCTTCATCCTTCACTGGAAAGCCTTTGTACACAGCTGCACCATGTATTTCCATTGCCACCATGAGGTCCTTGAGAATTTTGGAAAACTCACTCTCACACTCCAAGGTCATGGTCATGAGTGGTCCTTTCTTTACGGCTTCGTTGATGGAGTTCATCTACAAATAGAGATGAGAAGAGAAGATTAGAAAAGTTTACGAGAAGAATAGACAAGTGTGGAAGTAGTTGAAAATTTTCCTTAGTGGTTTCCAATCCTAGGATCATAATCCTACAGGCAACACAGTGCTCTGATACCATCTGTAAGATCCCTCCTTTGTAAAGGAAAAGGATCCCTGTGATTGCAAAGCTAGTCCCTAGATCATTGCTAGCATCCACAGTTTAAGATGAAGTACACAGAAACAAAGGTCATTTATTACATCCATTCCAGAGATAAAACATAGTCTTTTACAACTCAAGGCCATAGGCCTAATACAAGAGTTTGGAATAAGTAAATAAACATAAGTCTTCATCTTCATGTGCCACAGGCAAGCATGTTGAGTGTAGACTCATGACACCTAATCATCATCAGAGTAACCTGCAACATCACAAGTTACAGCCACAGTGGGTCAATACTTTGGAATAGTATTGGCAAGTGATACCTTAGTAAATTTTAAGTGGACTATATTACTATATGCATTTTGGCTAAGTGTAGTTTGGCTTGCTTTGCTCAAAATAGGTTTTTTCCTATTAGTTGAAAACTCTAAGTTTTTCTTTGTCAAAACCTTTCCCAAGAAACCACCAATAGACATTGGGGTCCTTCACCCTTGTTCACCCACAAGTTTTACTTAGAAGTTGGAGTGATGAGATTCTTGATAGCTTCCATGTCTTGATGCTCAAGTTGTCCATTGCCATGGACTTGGCTAAGTACTTAGATTTTCCATTTGCAGAGGTTGTGCACTTTCCCCACCAGACTTGGTTTCCCAAGACAGGACCTTTCAGAAGCCTTTCCTTAGACCAAATGGACGCGCTCCAACCTATCATTCCCACTACCACCAACTGTCCAAATGGCTAAGTTCTAGCAACTTATGTGATCCAGGCAGAGCCCATATTGCCAAGTGGCTGCACTATAAGCTTCTCAACACTTGGCCTCCAAAATCCCTTTGTGCCTGGGTGGCATACCACAAGTGAGATACACAAGGTAAACCATGTCCATGGGCCTTGTGTAACCACTCAACCAAAAACCACCATTCAAGTCCCATTCCACCCAGGTGATTCATTGACTTAGTTGTTTTATTAAGAAAAACATAAGTCAAAAGACTTAGAAATATTTTCATCATAGCATGTATATACTTTACCAACCCTTGTTTGCTACTAGCTAGGCTAAGCATGGCATAGTAACTTAACTTAGGAAAATTTCCTATCAATTCTACAACTACTTAGGATTTCCCAACATAGCATTTGGCAAAATAGTAACATGCAAGACTTAGCAAAAATTCTAATGCTTGTACAAAATATAGGGATGGAAATATTCATGAAGTACCACTTGCCTTGGTAATGGGGAGAGTATCACTCTTCACAATCACAGTCACTAGCACCAAAGTCTACACAAAAATTATAACCACAATCACATACAAGTCATATACAAACAAAAATATATATGCATGCATGCAAGAATGCTAAGTGATGATTTTTAAAACTCCACCAAGCAAGTGCATGCTACTGAATCATAACCAAGTCAAAAACTTGCTAAGCCAAACTTATTTAGCACTAAAACAAATTACTAAACAAATTCTATATTCAAAATAGTCCTAAGCAAGTTTCTGCATAAAAATTCATTTTAACAGAACCTAAACTTTAAACACATTGCATAAACAGAAAGGGCTTGTCTCCCTGATTCCAACGATATAAAATTTGCAAAAATCTAACGTGGGAATCAAAAGTTATAGCCATTTCAATTTTGGATCTAAATCTGATTTCAAATCTGTTTTTGAATCAAACCCTAGCCACGCGTCATATTCTTACTGGCGCGTACCGCTTCGCTCCGGATCACGCTCGCGAGCCGTAGGATCTAACTAACGCGCACGGCTCAGATCTAAACATAACGATTTGATAAGTGGACTAATCCTACGCGCTGGATCTGGATCTGACGGCTACAATTCGTTTGACCAAAATCGGGCGGCGCGGCGATGGCGGCGTGTTCCCAGCTGGCGCCAGCGTTTCTAGGTCGCGCAGGAGTGGGGGAAGAGGCTTACCAGAACTGCAGGAAGCTGCTGATGCTCAAGGTGGCGATGGCTTGGGAAGGGGCGCACGGGGTCGTCGGAGATTCCTCGCCGGAGTTCGCGAACGCGTCGGGTGCGGCTGTCGTCGACGTTGGCGAGGTTCTGCGTCGCGCTAAGTCAAAAGGAAGATACGGTCAGATGCGCAAGACGATGGGGATTCTAATCGTATCAGACAGAGGGCAAGGGGCGGCTGGTACTTACGAGGAGAGGTCACCGAAGTTCGTGCAGAGAGCGGCGGCGCTCAGTTGAAGTCGCTGTCGAGGCTACAGATCATGCGAGAGAAAACAAGGCGTGTCAGTGGGTGCGCAAGAAGTTGCTGAGCGTGATAGCATGAGTCAGGGGCAGAGGGGAACACGGAGCTCACCGGAACAGGTCGGCGGCCAATGAAGTTAGTTGGGGCAGCCTGGTGGCGTGAAGGAGGAATTGTTTGAGGGGAAATGGTCGCGAGAGAGTGGGGATTATATGGCCATAGGCTCGATAAGAAACGCTTACTGAATCAATGCAATTTACCTTGCGGAATCAAGGCAGCAACGGGCAGCGGCGGAGTTCGTGCGCGGGATTTGGGGAAGACGATGCTGACGTGGAGAGGGCCCGCTCGTCAGCGAAACGCGCGGAGAGAAAGTGGGGTCTGGATGTCAGCGACCGCGTGGGTGCGTTTGCGCGTGCGAGAGAGAGAGAGGGAGGCCGGGTGGGCTAACTGGGCCGGTTCTGCTGCTGGGCTAGAATAGGGCCTTTGGCCTTTTCTTTTCTTTATTCCTTTTCTTTTTCTGTTTTGATTTTCACGAATGGTTTTCAAATGAATTCAAACTCTTTTTGAATTCAAATCTTTCTGGGGTTTTTGTAGTGTGCAACAGTCTCAAATCTAGGCATAAAACCATGTGGTTACTTTGTAAAGGCTTGGTCATTTTTGGAGAAACAAAATAATAGGAACTTTGCACTTGATTTGCAAATGTTTGAAAAATGGTTTTTGAACCATTTCCATTTTGTAAAGCTTGGTTCAAATTCCACACTCAATCCATTCAACAAAGGAGAAAAACAATCTAGGTTTAAAACATTCAAACTCTCAAATGGGGATGGCCATTTGATTTAAGTTTGCTCACATGAAATGATAGCACTATGTGCTTCTGTTTTTCTGAAATGAGTTCTGAAATTGATCTCAATTCTATATGCATGCATGAATGATATGCAATCTTTGAAATCATGATTTTAGGGATGTTACATGTTTCAAGCATTCATATGGTGATTTATTCAATCATGTTCTTTATCTTCCTTGTTTGCACAAGACTCTTATCTATTGAGTATTACTTTGAAAGCCTTCATTGTGAAAAACCTTTTTGAGCAAAGAGTGCTCCTATTCTGAAAACTTCTACAAAAAAGCTTTTTGTGAAACTGATTGCCAGGTGTTCTCTGACCAAGAACAAAGTTTGTCAATTCCAATTATGATTTATCTTTATGCATCTCTATTGTGACTCCTGTACTTGTTGCAATCTAAGTTATATAATGGTGAGTTGCTTTCTTCTATGAGTTGTGCAATGGTAAGTGTGATGCTTCTTGTTCGTATTCTTTTATCGACACTTCACTCCATAAACCTGTGGACATGTTTATTGAGCTCAGTTTTCGCTTGGGGACAAGCGAAGGTCTAAGCTTGGGGGAGTTGATACGCCCAATTTGCATCACCATTCTATATCATAATTTACCTCTATTCATTGATATATGTATTATTATGAGGTATTACTTATGTATTTTCATTTGTTTATGCATGTTGGATGATTCTTGGAGGATGAACTGCTAGAGTCTGGATTCTGATGGAAAAAGAGGCGTTTTGATGCAATTTCGCGAAGATCAGAAAAATACTAGAAAAATATGGGAAAATTATATTTTTCCAGAAGACAGAGGAAGGCGGAAGGGGAGGTGAAGAAGGGCCACATGGGGCCCACACCCCCTAGGCGCGGGTCACCCCTGGGCCGCGCCTAGGGCAGGTGTGTTCCACCTACCCGGCTCCCGACTCCGCCCTCTAGCCTATATCTTCCCTACGGAACCCTAACACCAGGGGAGCGACCACAGATAGATTTCCGCCGCCTCTACGAGGCAGAAAACACCGAGAGAGAAAGATCTCTCCTGCAGACAGTTTTCTGCCGAGGGAATTCCTTCCCGGAGAGAGGAGACCGTCGCCATCAACACCATCATCAAGCTAGGCTTCATCGGGATCATCATCATCATCCACACCATCATCTCCACCATCACCATCATCATTACTCCATCCCGCTATAACAATTATGTTGTATATTGCTTTAGTTCATTAGGGGAAACCTTCCCGGTGTTAATTACTATTGTAGTTGATGCTTGTGAGTGGAACCATTGGATTATCATTTATGTTCAGATTGTTATCCATTACCATATCATCTTTGATCTTGATCCATATGATGTCTTATGAGTAGTTCCTTTAGTTCTTGAGGACATGGGAGAAGTGCATGTTGTTAGTAGTGGATTTGTGTTGAGTTATTATTCAATGGTTTAGTATTTAAGTTGTGGTGCTATTCTTCTACTGGTGTCATGTGAACGTTGACTACATGATACTTCACCATTTATGGGCCTAGGGGGATGCATTGTTGCGGTGACCCAGCATACCACTGCATGATGTAGTACACTATAGTAGTTGACATAACACCAATGAAACACCGTTCACTAGTATTACATCCCTCAGAGTGGTACAACAGAAACACAATAGGTCCAAGACATGACTATAGGTTACAACTCAACTCTTTACACAAGATCCAGAGAACACCCTAGGTTAAAGAGAGAGGAAGAAACTTCTTACAAAGAAGAATCAGAAATAAACAACTCAAAAACTATCATACTAATAAGACTAGTATCTGAACTATTGGTCTAGCATTGCTGCTATTGCAATACACTACAGAAATAGGTTCTATGGCTAGAGATTATATTCCTATCTATCAGTAACTTCGTCTTCACTTGAGTTGATGTATATGTTGACTTTCTTTACTTCATTTGAGAGCTTTAGCTTTTGATGATGATTCCTGGAGCATAACTTGATGTAGACATTGTCTGTACTGGCTTTAGAACCTAGAAACGGTTAAGAAGATACGTTGAGTACGAGCGTACTCAGCAAGTTCACTAGAAAAGGAGTGTTTGATGCACTATATCTATAGCCACATACCATAGGTCGTAGGCAATGCGAGTTTTCGAAAACATTTCTTCAAAGGTTGCTTTTATTCTGAAAAGCTATGTCCGTCGGCCTTCACGGGTTTACCAGAACTTTCATGGAGTTCCTTTCCCGCAGCGTTCGCAGCTCCTTCCCGGAACAGGGAGTAACAAGTTATAGTTCTTACACTCTGCAGAGGTGCGTTACTTTACCCATGAGAGATCAAATCCTTGTTGCACAACCGGGCGATCTTTCCCGTCCACACTTCCTATGGTGTGGTGCCTAGTAGATGATCCAAGCCAATCACTGCCCTCTCTTCGACCCCATATGTCTGCAATAACCTTTGGGGCTGGCTCACCTCCGTTAAGCCCCCTTTCGGGCAGGCTAAAACCCTGATGAGTCCCGAAGACTCTATGAGATGGTGATGCCTAGGTAAGTACCTTATAGGTCCGGTTAAACCCCTGGTAGCCACTCATAGATAATCTAGACAAAAAATGCGGGGCCTAAGGGTGCCCACCCATATGTTGGATCCACACAAGGAATCACAACGTCACGTTAAGATAGTCTTGCCTCCATACAAAGGGAAAAGGATACAACTGACTTCTCCGTCCCATTCCAAATCTCATGGTTAACGCGTAATATACGACGCAAGAATCACTGATGACATTGGTTGTTAAGTCCTAGATAATATGTTCCTTTACCACCGGAACTGCCATAGTAGGTTATTACCTCATGGTAAATAACCTATAATCATATTATTATAAATAATAGAGTTTTCTGACCTTTTTCAAATGCAGGGGATGACAACACTGGATTTGCAAAATACTTTACAGAAAATAATCAAAGGACATGAGCAAGTGTGAACTTGCCTTTTGTGATTGCAATATTATGCACTCACGGTCTTCGAGACGACATAAGGGCCAATATCTGAAATCAGCATAATTGGTCAGGTAAGGACTAATGTTTAAAGAAGAAATATGCATTTATGCATAAGTAATGCTATGCATTTTGTAAAACTCCCAAAGTGAATCTCCAATACTTTGAGTGAAGTGAGTTTAGGTAATTCTTTTAAGAGTTGGTTTATCTTCAAATTTTTACTTTATAAGTAATGACCTTTATAAAGGAGCTTAAGTGTTAACAATTCAAAATATACAAGTAAAGTATAAAATAATGTGATTTATGGTTAATTGTTATCTGGTGAATGGGATAAAAGTCCTTGGGTTGAGTTGTTAAGAGCTGAAGGAACTATTATAGACTTGTTGTTTGGAATGGCAAAAAGAATAACATTTGAAGAAACTAGTTTTTAGTTAAGGTTAATCAGTCTTGAGGGTTATTAGGTTTTACATTAGGGTTTGAGATGGTTACGAATGATATTAAGTTATCATGTTTTAATTGATGGTACAAGTGACCAAAGTTAACTATAAAAACATGAATAAACTTCAAATGAGATGTTTATGATTGTTTAGACCAAAGTTAACTATAAAAATAGAAGTGAGTTTTAAGATATAGTGAGTTTTAGAATATCATCTAGTTTTAGGGTTTTGACAAATATGATTAAGGATGATCCCTTTTAATTTAAGTGAAAGATGAATTTAATAACATGCAACTTATTAATGGGAGCATAATTAGATGATCTTATAAATTTATTAGAGTTTAGAGTCATTTTAAGAGTGGCTAAGAGATGAAGATTATTCACCATCTTATACATGAGTGATATATAATATGTATTTAAAAGGAGTTTAATTTGAATTAAAGATTTAAAAATATTTAAAGGATAATAGTTATGTTTAAGTTTTATTATGATTATGGATTTAGACTTAGTAATTAAACTTTAAAGGATTTAGTGTTTTATAAGAAAATGTGATTATTTCTTGCTTAAGAAATAATTTTAAGAATTAACAAAGTGGTTATTTTAGTAAAATAAGTAATGAATTTTATTTATCTTAGGTTATTAAAATGTTTTTTTGAATAATATAAATAGTATTTTCTAGTGAAATATACTTATTAAAGATCTTAAAATGAATTTTATTTATTTTGAAGTATTATCTTTATTTTTATAAAATTCATCAAAGAATTAAGTGTCTTTAAATATTTGCTTTATGTTTTATTTGTAAAACTCTAAGTTAGTATTTTTATAAAATAATAGAGTTATTTTGATACACAAAAATGATTTTTATTCATTTTTAGGATTTTTCCTTATTTTATGAAATTTCACTAAGGATTTAATGATATTAATATTTATTTGTATTTTATTTAACTTATTATATTTTTCTTAAGTTAATATTATTTTAATAAACACTTAGATGTATTAAATATATTTTTAGGATTTTCTAAATTTTTCTAGAGCTTAAAATGGGTAGAGGGTATTTTAATAATTCCATTTTTGTTTTTATATAATTTGGGCCTAGTTCTTGGGCCCATCTAGCCCAATACCCAGCCTAGTCCACCTGGTTGGACTAAGCCACAGAGCCCAATCGACCGAGTCGGTCAACCCGACCCATACGATCCCTTCCCTTCTCCCACGCTGGCTTGCTCTTCTCCTTCTCCCTCTCTGGCGAAGTGGCGTCATCACCGTCACCGCGCAACCATGGCCGGCCCCGGCCTCCTTGGTCGCCGCTATAGGTCGCCGTCGACGCTCTCCCCTCTGCTAATCCTTTCCATCCAATTCGATCTGTGATACGAACCCTCTTTCGCTCGTCCCCGTTACACTCCCGTGGCTAGGGTTTCGGCCTTCATCTACGGTGTGCTCCGGTGACTCCTGGATGGTGACGGTGGTGAAGTGGTGGTGCGGTTAAGGTAGTTTGCTGATGAATAGGTTGATGGCACCGCAACTTCTATGCGCATGTATCCACTGGTGCGGCTCGGTGCGGGTTGAGTACTACGGTGCTCCTCGTGCCGCCGCGCCATGGTCACAGTTGATGGCCTGAACTACTTCCTCTTCTCGACTTAGCAAGGACCCCCGGGTGAGTCAACTCCTCTACTCTCACATTCTTAGAGTATCTCTGTTCCTCCTAGAGACCAAGTCCTAATTTGTTCAAGCAGTGGCTCAATGATGTTCATGTTATGATCTTTATGTGGTTACTAATATTGACCTGGTAATTATTCATGGGCTAAAATAAATTATGTACTGCAACCTGTTGTTGCCAGATTCATTGATGAAGGAGGACTATATGGAAATATTGGAATTGCTAACTGCTAGTTGATTTTAGATTCCAAAGATTCCATTTGGCTTCAGTTACAGTAAATTTGGGTAACTAAGATGTTAATGGACATGCTCTGGTTCCTTTTGCTAGTGATAAAATCTTGAGAATGATTTAAAGTTGTTCTTGTGGTTTAAGATGGCCGATATTGAGATGGGTTCATTTGATAACTTTCTACCTAACGATGAGTTGTTGTTGTAGATCTCCTGTCAATAAGACAGTGATGTTTTAAGTGGTTTATGGCCCTAGAAACAAGGGAAATGATGTTGGAATATTACTTCTGATCCAATATAATCTTGTTGGATTGTGAAACGTCTTTCACTTGTCATTATAGAATGTCCAATGAAAAGATTCCTAGTAAGATGTTTCTAGGAAGATGATTTGACTTAGCTACTGGTGATTTCCAGATATTAAATGATATGTTTGGGCTTTTGTGTGAGATATACATGGAAATCTGAACCTATGGTTTAGGAATGATCATAGCCCCTTATGGAATAGATTGGTATTACTTTAGACTGATTCCTAGTTTAAGAACTAGGAAGATGATTTGAAACAGTTTTCTCTTGCTTGCAAATGAGCTCATAATATGTTAAATTGGTGAGGCTTAAATAAAGTAAAGAGATTAATAGCTCTGTTGTATTAAGTTGCTATTGTGGGTCCTCTATTTTGAGTGTGCACAATAGACTTCCTTGATAGCATGAGTTATTGTTTAGATTTAGCCAATGATGCCAAGTCTGAGGTTTTACTTGTGTTGCACATGATCACATATCATTGTTTCCTTGCAACTGATTTGGCTTATGACCAACTACTGTCATTAAGACAATGATCATATGATTCCTAGTTATTTTTAGCTAGGAAAAGGATTATGTGGTACTATTCTCTTGTGTTGTGTAGATTTACTAATGAGATGTCTCTGTGAGGCCTCCCTTAGGATGGAACACAGTGATTTCCACTAATGGATCTGCTAGACTTGCTGAGTAGGGTGTGGAAAAATGATATCATCTAGTTTGTATGATCTAGATGTAATAATCTTAATATGTGATCTTGGTCAATGATGCATAAGGTTGTGACTCTAGTTTCTTAGAGAGATAAGAACAGATTCCACAAGTGTTGCCAAATCCTGGGATGATCTTGTACTCCATTTGAGTACAGATCTGAGGATACAACCCCTATTCCAACAATCATGCCTATAATTGTTAAGAATGGATCTGCATGATTTCTTGAGGCTAACCTGATGTGCATAGTAAATAGATGGATGAATCTGGAGATGTTTGTGGTGAGCTTGATGATCTGCTACTCCTAACTTGGTTGTGGATGTTGTGGTGATTCTGTTCTGTTGCTAGATCTAGTGCTTTTCTTGCTCCTCCTTGCACTCCTGTCCTGCTCCTCCTTGTTTCTCATTTGGCCCACTCCTTATGCTCCTGACCTCCTCTTGGTGTCCTTGGATGGCTCCCTCGAGCAACCAGGGTACTAGTGATGTGGTTTGATCTATGTGTTATTGGGAAAATCTAATAAGAACAGGTGATGTTCTATGTGGTGCTACAAAACTATGAGAAAACAAGCAGTCCTCCTTGTGTTTGTATTGCTTGAGATAAGAACAGAGGTGTGAGACTTGGTCTAGTTGTGGATGTGAAGAGAGAATATAATAGTGGATCTACTACGGCTGGTGCTTTTCCTCTACTTGTTGTTGCCTTGTGGGGTTGACAGCACATAGGCATGCATGCATGTGTGAGCTGCTTGATTGTGTGCTGCTGGTCCAGGAACCTCCCCTGTCCAGGTTTCATCCGTGAGATCTTTTTTCTATGGTTATGCTCGGCTGGTTTGGTATTATCTGAAGTTGGGCTATATTTTTGGATGTTTCCAAGTGGATTCTTAGATAGCCAATGATGGTGTCCCGAGGCAAAAATATTGATATGAATAGATACTACAATCTGGTGAAACTTGCCCCTTCTAAAATTTAGCTCAATGATGAATTATACATAGCATTTCAATGTCAAATCTGAGAGCAAAACTCTAACCAACTAATCCTTCTTTTATTTTATTTTTGTTTTGTTTTTATTTTTGTTGTGTTTGCAGGAAATGAAAAGAAAAAAATGCTAGATGATGAAGGGATAAGAGAACAATAGCTTAGGAATTTATTAGTATCAAATATTGTAATTTATATTCTGTTAGAATATTGTAAAAACATTGTATTGTTGTATTCTATTCAATAAAGTTTACTTATTTCCTTTTTCTTTTATAATTCTTTTGTAAAGACAATGTCTTATATATTTTGTTGTAATAAAGAATTCTTTCATTTATTTTAATAATGTAATTCCTTTTTCTACTTATTTGTTTCCTGATACTTTACTTTTATTTATCTATTGTAAAAGATCAATGTAATACTATATGAATATATTTATATTAATAAATAATCCTTTTTATATCATTTCTGTAATCACTTTATTTCAAGTTATTAAATATTTCCAATTCCTATTTGTAATTTTATAAATTCATTTGAATTTCATATTTGAAATTCAAATACATGTTTGAACAATTTTTTCCCCGAAACAAAGAATTCTACAAAGGTCATGTCAAAATCTATCGCACTTGCTCTGAAGTTTCCTTCAGTACATGAGAGATCCCGATCCCTCTATAGCTCTTTTAGTTTTGCGCGAAAAATTCCCGGGTTTTCTTATGCATGAATGCAATGCACACACCTATGTCCTCTATAATTCTAGGTGCTAATCCTGGGATGTTACAATTGTGTATTTGGCTACTAATTGTGGGGTTGCCGGAGTGACAGAAACCTGAACCCCCGTTAGGACACCTTTGCACAAGGGAGCGTAGGATCTCAGAGTTTAAGGCTATGGTAAGATTTATATCTTAATTACTTTCCTGTAGTTACGGATGTTTGTAGCGGGTTTAATCACAAGTATGTATTAGTACAAGTAAGGTCGGTATGTTAGCACAGGTTTACCCACACAACACTTACAACACCAAAGAAGAGTACTCAACTATTTGAAGCGAAAGCACTTGACATAATTCCCATGTGTCCTCGAGAACGTTTGGTCCTTATAAGTATTTCCACCGGCTTGTCCTTTGCTAAGAAAGGATTGGTCCACTTGCTCCGTTTGTTCGTTGTATTTATTATTTGCTCTTTGTTTTGTTGCCTTATTAGAAAACCACTAAAAATCCGTTTGCTAAGTATTTACAGAGATTTCCTGCTCCATACCACTGTTCAGCACCTTCTGCTCCTTGTTGGGATCGACACTCCTATTTATCGAAAGTACTGCGATACACCCCCTATACTTGTGGGTCATCAGCTACCATGGGATCAGTGGTTCCCGAGAACTTTGCAGTCCTCAATCTCAGAAACCTGGTGAGCATGTCAAATGCAGGTGGGTTGTTCTGATTGTTGTTGTTGTTATTGTTGTTGTTGTTTTGATTCTGATTTGCCATGAACTGGGTCATCATCTGCATCAACTGAGTTTGAGCTGTCATCAGCTGCTGCATCTCGGGATTGTTGTTTTTGTTGTTTTGGGTGGGGTTGGCACGATGGGGAGGCATTTGTGGTTTCAATAAGGATAAGTAATGAGATATAACCTATATATGCTTAACATGCATAATACATCTGTAGAGGGAGTGTCCCAACCTTACAACAACATAAGGTGGTGTCCCCTGTGTTTACAATGCTAGTCCCTGGATCAATAGCTAGCATCCACAATTTAGATGTAATATCAAGAAACAAAGGTCATAATATAACTTTATAACCAGGAATAACATAATTTTATTACATCATACATAGCTCATTTGGCTATTACATTACATTGCAGCGGAATAACTATAGGCATGGGTCCTTCATCTTCAAAGTGCCACAGGCAGATGTTGGTTGTAGACTTTGTAATCCTAATCAATCAATCTTCACTCAAAAATCAATCAAACCTGCAACATTACAAGTTACAACCACAAGGGTCAATACATTTGAATTGTATTGGCAAGTTCACTACTATGATGAATATAAGTGGATCCTATCATTATATGCATATTTGGCTAGGTAGAGTTTAGGCTTATTTGCATAAAGCAATATTTTATCCTGTCCTTTCAAAATGGTTTTGGTCCTTTGCCAAATCTTTGAAAACTTCTTGGTAAAGTCCAAGGGTTTAAGTTGTTATCAAAAATGTCCTTGAACTACTTGGTAGAAACTCAAGTATTCAAGTCCTTGTCAAAATCCCTTGAGCTCCTTGGTAACCCCAAGTGCATCAAGCTTAACAAAATCTCTTTGAATTCCTTGGTACCCCCAAGTGCATCAAGTTTTTATTTTAGAAGTTGGAATGTCGAGATCTCCCATAGCTCAAACTTTAGTTGCTCAGTATTGTCCATAACCGGGGACACGGCTAAGTACTTAGATTTTATTATCTTCTGCATAAGGAGTACACTTTACCCACATGTCACAATCCCATCTTGTTGCCACCAGTGGCCTACTGGATTAGTGCTCACCAAGATGGAGTACTGGCAGATTGAGAATGTGACGAAGTCTTTCCAAAGGGTCCTCCCATACACCATTGCTAGCTTGCCTTCAGCACCCATGTAGGATTCCAGGTCCCCATGTCCAGTTAACTGAAGACAGTGCATGGGTCTTCCCAATGTAGTTGACTAAGCCAGAGCCATAATAGCATGTGGTTGCACACGAAAGCCACAATTGGAGAAACATGTTCAATCTCTAAGTTTCCTGGGTGGTTTCCTTTGGAGCACAACACAAAGAGATTGGCATAGACATGGTTCCTTTTGTTGCCACCTTCTCCAAAACTCAAAGTATCCTTGGCCACCCAGGTGGTTCATTGAGTCCTTGTTTTATTATATAAAATCACAAGTCCTTTTCTCAACTTCATAAAATCTCAACATGTATCTCTTTTTAAAATATAGCATGGCTAAGCATGTACAACTACATTGTTTTCACTAAGGAATGTATAGGGAATCCTATTAGGATTTAGCATAGCATAAGTATAAAATTATTTTCATGCATGTTTCAAAATCCACTAAGTATAATGAAAATAGTAGGACTTTTAGATGATAGTGTCACTTGCCTTTTTGGTAGGGAATGTTGGTTCACTCCTTGATCTTGCTAGTCTCACACTTTTCTATCTTTACTACAATCAATCCAGCAAACACAATATCAACTAGCATTCCAAACCAAAGTCAAATCAAATAATTTCACACACATAAAACAATGGGATCTAAGTCATGCATGTAAGCATGCAAGGGATGGTTCTATTTGCAAAGGTGGTCTCCACTAGGCTTCTAATCTTTGTAAGGTCCAAAGTGGTCATTTACCAAATGGCAAAGTCATTTGCAAATGGGTTTTATCCATAAACCATTTTCAAAACCTTTCATCATTTTATGTGGTGAAAAACATTTTTCTCAATGCCACAACCTTAAGTGGTTTCACCAAATAAGTTGTTGTTTCCCAAAACTTGGTGTTTATGGTCAGTAGGTTTGGTCCAAAACATTTTCTCCAAAGTTTTTACTCAAAACCGTTTTCATAACAAAACCATTATTTTTAAATGGCTAGAAATGACCAAATCAAGTTTTTATTCCCAAACTTTCACAAAAACCATTTTAAAATCCATGGGTTGGTTCCTAGGGTCAGTAAGTTTACAACAAACCATTTTGCAAAGGTTTTAACCCTAAAAACATTTTTAAACAATTTTTCTAATCTAAACAAGCACACAAAAGTATCTGCAAAAACAAGCAAACTAACAGATACTATTTACTAAACCAAGGGCATGGTTGGCTAGGGATTGTTCTCCTGATTCCAACGATATAAGGTTTGTAATTTTTGGACGTGTAGATCCAAAGTTATAGGGTTTTCAAAATCATATCTCAATCAGATTTCAAATCTGCTTTTAAATCGAATCCTGGCCACGCGGCGCGTTCTGGTTGGATGGTACCGTTTCGGCCGGATGGGCGTTGCGGTGCGTTGGATCTAATCACATCGTGCGGCACAGGACGCGTACCCCTTCGCTATTAAGTGATCTAATCTTGCTCGCACGATCTAGATCCTACGGCACTGGTTGGCTTGAATGTGAGCGGCGCCAACGGTGTCTAGCGGCGGCGCACGGCCAGGCGGTGGCGCTACGGCGGTTACGGGAAGCAAAGAGGGGATGGGAAGTGCTCACCAGAATCGCAGGGCTGTGGTGATGCTCGACGTACTGTTGGCTTGACAAGGGGCGCTCGGGTACTACAGCAATTGCTCGCCGGAGTGGAGGAAGACGCCAGGTGGCTCTGGTTGCTGTCGAGGGCGACGCTGTAGGTCACAAGGGGGCAACCGAGTGTAGGGTTAGATGCGCATGGTCGAGGCGAGTGAGGGAGCGTGAACGAGGGGGCGTGGGGTGGTCAGTGTTTACCAGGGGAGGTCGTCGGAGAGGTTGCAGACGCGGCGGCGTTCGGAAGCTTGTCGTAGCCGACGCTCTAGGGCGCCCGCGGTCGAACGAAGAGTACTAGGAGATGCGCCAAGGAGTGGTGAGTGTGTGTGTGTGTGTGGTCAATGAGACAAGGGGAGGCGTTGAGTCTCCGGAATTGGCACTGGACCTCGTCGGAGCAGAGGGTGGTGTTGGGTGAAATTCGGCAGCCTGAGGGCGTGTCGAGGTGGGGCGACAGAGGGGAAAGGAGGGGAAGACGCAGGCGCTTATGTATGCGTGGTCAGGCGCGAGATTAACGCGGCCATTATTCGTGAATTAACTCGCGGAATCACTGGCAGAAACGGCCGACGTGGTCGTCGCGAGGAAGAAGGAAGAGTGGTGGCTGCGTGGGTCCCTGCTGTCAGCGAGGAATGAGAGTGAGGGAAGGGTCCACCGGTCAGTCTCTTTGCGGGTCTGGGAGTGAGTGGAAAAGAAAACGCTTCAGGGAGGGGAGTTGGGCTGGTTGGGCCTTGCTGGGCTGCTGGGTTGGGTCAGGTCCAAAATCTATTTTTTTTTCTTTCCTGAACCTTTTTCTATTTCTATTTCCAATTCTGTTTTGAAATTTCAAACAACCAAACAACACTCAAATCAGTTCAAACAACCACCACACTTTGTTATTTTGAAATTGGTTCTGTTCAGTAATATAAACCAAAATTCCAAAACCAAAACAATAATTTTATTTTTAGGGTCCTTTATTAATTAAATAAATAGACCTTGATTTAATAAAACAAAATAGAATTTGACTTATTCAAACTCCATTTTGAAATCCAAATATTTTCAAACCAAATCAGTAGGTTTTATTTGAGAATATAAAATACTTGGAAAACTTATTTTAAACAAATAAATAAGTTTTGGTTGCTTTAGAAATAGTAAAACCTTTATTAATAAAACTTGGATATTAAATCCTAATTGTTTTATTTTAAATAAACCTTTACTATTTTAATCAAGGTAAAACCTTTGTTTCAAAATTCTTGGCCAAGGTTTAATTTGGCTTTATAAAATAATCTTTATTTCAAGACCTTCCTTTTCATTTTGAGAACCAAACCTTTTATAAAAAGATTTCAAAGTAGAAATAAAATATTTTTTTATTTTTCCTTTATTAATTTATTTATCCTTTTAAATCCCTTTAGGATTCTTTGTTCAAAATAGGTTTGAAGATCCTATTGGAAAACAAAAGTTTCTTCTGGCTCTGAAAATCAACAAAGTTTTGTTTTATTCAATTCTTTTTCACATTACAAGATTTGGAAAATCTTGGGATGTGACAACATCACATAGCAACAATCACAAAATAATCAAGCATAAGATAAATTTAGAGTTTGAACAATGTAAACAACAAGTTTTGGAAATGTAAACACACTAGCAAGCCATCCACATGTTGGATGTCATTGCGACTCGATAAATCAAAGGATGATAGAAAAATATATATTCGAGTAGTCAACACTACTCCTCCATGTCGACCTCCACGTACACAAGAGTAAGTCCGGCTATCTCCATGGTTGTCTTGTACTCCTCCACGCTAGTGGTCAAAGCCTCGACCTTCGCCTGGAGGGCTCTCTTTTGCGAACACAGCCTCTCTATCACTCCCTGTTGAGTCTCTAGCTCAAAGTCCTTGGCCTCTATCTCCGCTCTCATGTCTTTGATCTTCTTTTTTCTGTCCTGCACTCTTTTCTCCTGATTCTTGAACTTCTTGTCCTGGCTCTCGAATCTGGCCTCCATCTCCTTGACGATCTCGTCCTGCTCTGCAAAGAGCTTGTCCTTCTCCCTCAACTGAACCTGAAGCTCATCATTGCTAAGCATGACGTTGTTTATATCCATGTTGAGGTGTCTAATGAGACCGTAAGTCCTGGAGGTACAGACGAACTGGCTCAATCGTCTCTCTAGCAACGCCCTCATACACCAATGCCTCTCCCTCCTTGTCACGTCTCCCGAATGGGTGGAAGTAGAGGTCCCTGAGCTCGGTGGAGTGGCGTCCGCAGAGGCGTCCAAGTAGCTCCTGCATGACTACATCTAGTTCCTTCTCCTTGTCACCGTGCATCAGCTTGAAGGTAATCTCCTCCGTGAGTGGCTCCGTCTGGCGTCCCGGCTGCGAGACTCTAAAACCCCAAATAACCTTCCTCTCGAACTTGGTAAGCTGAAGTGCTTTAATACTGGGAAGTGGGAGGTTGAGCACACTAGTGAACTGCACGATACGTGATCCAAAACGAGTTCCATTGAACTCCTCAGCAGTGTTGATCACAAAGCTAGGCATCTAATGCATAAGATAGAGAAAAAATTAGAACAATACAAGTAGAGATAAAAACATAGTATAACAAAAGCAAAAAGCATACAATCATCCACAAAACATACAAGTCATGGCATACAAAGTCTACCACAAGCACTAAGGTTCAAACATAACTTAGACAAATTTTGTGAGAAAATGACAAGTGTGGTGGTCCAACTATTGGAATACGTCCCAATTCTCACTTATATGCTAAGTCTATGATATCTTCCCTTAGACGTTTTATGGCGGTCTCTAAGTCTTGGGTATACTTCTTCTCCTCCTTAAGGTCATTTTGAGTGTTGAGCATTCTACACTTGATTCTTTCACCAAGCTCCTTGATAGCATTCCAAGCTGCATTTCTTGCAGAGTCAAAGAATGTCGTATACATTTCTGAGTTGGTGACCATGCAGAATCCCGACTCTTTGTGGTTGTCTCCCTTGTTTTTGTACAAGTGGAGTTGCACCCACCAATATTATTCTCCTTCATCCATAACCGGAAATCCTTTGTACACGGCTTCACCCTGTATTCCTAGGCTAACCATGAGGTTTTTGAGTGCCTTGGGAAACTCCATCTCACATTCTAAGGTCATGGTCATGAGTGGTCCCTTCTTGACGGCTTTGTTGATGGCGGCCATCTACAAATAGATATGAGAAAGAAGATTAGAAGAGTTTTACGAGAAGAAATAGACAAGTGTGGAATTTGCAAAGAGTTGCATTTTTTCCTAGTGGTTTCCTTAGTCTAATCCAACTTAGGGTCATAATCCTACAGGCAACCTGGCTCTGGTACCATTTGTAAGACCCCTACCTTTTAAGGTAAAGGTCCCTGTGATTGCAATGCTAGTCCCTGGATCAAATGCTAGCATCCACAGTTTAAGATGAAGTACACAAATACAAAGGTCGTTATTACATCGCCTTTCCAGAGGTAACATAGTATTCACAACTCAATAGCCAAAGGCTAGTATAAGAGTTCATAACATAAAGTAAATAACAATAAGTCTTCATCTTCATGTTCCACATGCAAGCATGTTGAGTGTAGAGTCACAACCCTAATCTCCATCAGAGTAACCTGTAACATCATAAGTTACAGCCACAGTGGGTCAATACATTTGGAATTGTAGTGGCAAGTGATACCATAGTAGAATAGTAGTATCTAACATCTATATGAATTTGGCTAAGTGTAGCTTAGGCTTTCTTTGCTCAAAATAGGTTTTTCTTATCAGTTGAAAAGCACTAAGTTTTTGTTTGTCAAAAACTCCCAAGGAACCACCAATATAAATTGGTGAACCTTTAACCCTTGTTCAACCACAAGTTTTTAACTTAGAAATTGGGATGAGGAGATCCTTGATAGCTTCAATTTCTTCGATGCTCAAATTGTCCGTTGCCAGGGACAAGGCTAAGTACTTAGGTTTTACCCTCTCGAGAGGTGGTGCACTTTCCCCACAGGACTCGACATGCATCGAGACGATACCTTTCAGAAGCATTCCCTTAGACCACCATGGATGCGTTCCATCCTATCACCCTACCACCAACTATCCATCTGGCTAAGTTCTTGCAACCTATATGATCAAGGCAGAGCCCATATGCCATGTGGTTGCACTAGAAGCTTCTAAACACTAAATATCTCAAATCCCTTTGTTCATGGGTGGCTTTCCACAAGTGTGATACACAAGGTAAACCATAGACATGGGCCTTGTGTAACCACTCAACATAAACCAACATACCATTCCACCCAGGTGATTCATTCACTTAGTTGTTTTATTAAGCAAAAACACAAGTCATAGACTTAGCAAAATTTTATAGCATGAATATTCCACCCTTGTTTGCTACTAGCTAGGCTAAGCATGAAACATAACAAGTATCTTAACATAGAGAAAATTCTACTAAGACTACAACTACTAGGATTTCCCAAGGCATAACATAGCATAGATACTTAGAAAATTTCCATGCAAGACCTAGTCAAAATATCACTAATGCATAGTCAAAATAATAGGAAAAAATACATGAAGCACCACTTGCCTTGGTAGTTGGGGGAGTAGCAACAGTCCTTACAATCACAATCACCACTAGCACCAAAATCTACACATAAAATCATAGCACAAAATTCACATTCAAATATTCAAACAAAAATATACATGAATGCATGCAAATGCAATGGAATGATTTTTATATACTAACAAGTCAAACCAAACAGTACTGAACACAAAGTAATCTATCTAAAGTCTAAACAAACTCAAATTTGCCTCAAAACAATTTTATAAACATTTTATATAGCCAAAATAAGCCTATAATTGTTTCTGCAAATAATCCTATTTTTCACAAGAAAAATACAAATTCAAGGCCACAGTAGTGTAGGGCTTAATTTTATGAATCCAATGATATATTATTTGCAAATTTTGTCCAAACAGAACTAAAGATATAAATTTTACAAGTTTAAAGTCCTAATAGATTTAAAAACAGATTTTAAATCAAACCTACAGACACGTGGACGCATCTGATTGGCCCGTACCGCTTCGCGCGGATCAAACGCGTGGGCCGTTAGATCTAAGTCAGATCATGCGGTCCAGATCTGGTGATAACGATTCGTTAAGTGATTCTATCTACAAAGTCAGATCTAAATCCTACGGCTCACGATAACGCGACCAAAGATGGGCGGCGCAAACGGACACTAGTGGCGGTGGCACTTCTACCGGTGATGCTCCGGCGATTCCAGAGGCGGATAGGGGTAGTGGCGCGGCTTACCAGCGTCACACGGATGCGAGGATGCTCAAGGTGGCCTTGGTTTGGTCGGGGGCGAGTTGCTGTGGCCGTGGGAGCTTGTCGAAGTAGCTGCCGGCGTTGGGTTGTTGCAAACGGCGACGGAGGCAACGACCAAGGTCACCGTAGCGCAAACAAAAGGCATCAGAACCTGCACAAGGACAAGGCACACAAGTTGGTTTGAATCAGAGGCCAAGGGGCGTACGAACCTGGACGGAATTACTCGTTGGAGTTGAGGACGGCGTTGGGTGCTCACGTTGCTTGACGGGGGCGACGTTCTGGGTCACAAGTAGATAAAAAAGGGCATGAGGAGAATCGCAAGAACAAGGGGAGCACGGCAGAGTGAATCAGAAGGCACGGGGTGGACAGAGCTCACCAGAATCGCTCGCCGGAGGCGCTCGGGCAGCGGTGATGTGTAACATCCCTAAAATCATGTCTCAAAACTCATGCATATCATCCATGCATCCATCATCATTTAGGGTTTCATCTCAAAATCATTTCTAAAAACAGGAGCAATGTTGCTCATTATTTTATGTATCAAAACCCTAGCCTTTGTGCTACATGCTAATGAGAAAGGTGCTATTATTCATTCAGGATGTTTTGAATTCAAACTTAAGTGATTTCAAAAGCTTGAGCAAAGTTTCAAAACAAAATATGGAATAAAACCAAAGTTATGCCTATTATTATATCTCGTAAAAGGCTTGGTTTTATTGTATTATTTTCAAATAACCCAAGTAGGTCTGAGTGAACAGAGGTGTTTTACACTTATTTGGATGCAAGGAACACTGTACAAAAAGCTAGAGAAGATTTGGATTCAAAATTATTTGAAATAGGATTTGAAAACCATACCTAGAAAAGCAATCAGAAAAAGAAAAGGAGTAAAGAAGAAAAAATAGACAGCCAGCCAATCTGGCCGACCCAGCCCAACACGGCCCAGCTAGCCCAGTAGCTCCCACCCTCACAACGCTTTTCACCCGGCCGCACCCACCAGCTCATTGTGCAGGACCCACTCCCTCCTCCTTTCTCACGACAACCGGCCCACACGGGTACCGCTGCTCCACCCCCACGATGGTTCATCCCCAAATTGACGCTGGCCGCTTCTGTTGATTTGTGCAGCTTCAATTACAGAATGCGCGAGTAAATCTCGCTCAGATCCTGGCTACTAAAACCCCTCCGCCTCTCCATTCTTCCCCAAACCCCAAGCCCAGCACCCCAGTTGCAAGAATTGCTCATCAGAACCCCGCTTGTCTCCGACGAGCTGCAGCCACGATTCCGCCAACTCCGACCACCCCTGGCTCCTGGTTCACACGAGCAGTTCCATTTGACCTCGCGCACCTCCCGGTACCACTAGCTGCTCGCTGTGACCTGTAACGTCGGCAACGCAAGCGACTGAGCGCCACCGTCTTCGGCTTCAACTCCGTCGAGCTCCTCCGGTAAGTCCAGACCGCCCCAAGCCTTCTCCTTCACGCACGCGTCTTCTCCATGATCCCCTGCATCTGACCAAACCCTTTGTTTGCCTTCTCGTGACCGACAGCGTTGCCTTCGACCTCGAACAGAGCCACCCGGCGCCAGACCCTACTCCGGCGAGCAATCCACCGCAACCCTGAGCGCCCCTTGCCGAACCACCCATACGTTGAGCATCCCCACGTCCTTGCGATCACGGTGAGTACCTTCCCTACCCTTCTAGCTTCCTGTATTGCCGGCGCAGCCACCATCTGACCGTCGCCGCCGCACGCAGCCGTTAAGCGCCGCCAGTTAGTGGCTTGTTGTTTGTGTCCGTTGGATCTGTATCGTAGGGCTAGGATAGATTATAATCGAAGGGGTATCGCATGCCTCTGTGCCGCTAGATCTAAGTTAGATCCTACGGTCCGCGTCTGTCGATCCGACCGAATCGGTACGCGCCAGTAATATTGCGACGCGTGTCTAGGGTTAGCTCAAAAACAGATTTCAAAATCAGATTTAGATCAAATTTTCAAATGGCTATAACTCGAGTTTCCCACGTTAGATTTTTGCAAATTTTATACCGTTGGAATCAGTGAATCAAGGCCTTTCTGAATCTGCAATGTGTTTAACAAAAAGTGTCTGTTAAGATGACTTTGTATGCAGAAACATGTTTAGGTCCATTTTGAGCATAGATTTAGTTTAGTAATTTGTATTAGTGCTAAATAAGTTTGATTAGCAAACTTTGTGACTTGTTATGTTTCTGTATCATGCACTTGCTTCGTAGGGTTTTCAAAATCATCACTTAGTAATTTCTTGCATGCATGCATTCATATTTTTGATTGTATATAAATTGTGTGTAATTGTATGCTACAAATTTTGTGTAGATTTTACTAGTGACTGTGATTGTGAAGAGTGCTACTCTCCCCATTACCAAGGCAAGTGATACTTTATGATATTTCCATTCCCTTTATTTTGAATAAGCATTAGAATTATTTTTGCCAAGTCTTGCGTGCTAATTTTGCCAAATGCTATGTTGGGAAATCCTATGTGGTGTAGAATTGTAGAATTGCTAGGGAATTTTTCCTAAGTTAAGTTACTATGCCATGCTTAGCCTAGCTAGTAGAAAACAAGGGTTGGTAAAATATGTTCATGCTATGCTGAAAATAATTCTAAGTCTTTTGGACTTATGCTTTTCTTAATAAAACAACTAAGTCAATGAATCTCCTGGGTGGAATGGGGCTTGAATGGTGGTTTTTGGTTGAGTGGTTACACAAGGCCATGGATTTGGCTTGTGTATCTCACTTGTGGTATGCCACCCAGGCACAGAGGGATTTGGAGGCCAAGTGTTGAGAAAGCTTACAGTGCAACCACTTGGCAATATGGGCTCTGCCATGATCATATAGGTTGCTAGAACTTAGTCACTTGGACAGTTGGTGGTAGTGGGAAAGATAGGTTGGAGCGCGTCCATTTGACTAAGGAAAGGCTTCTGAAAGGTCCTGTCTTGGGAAACCAAGTTTGGTGGGGAAAGTGCACAACCTCTGCAGATGGAAAATCTAAGTACTTAGCCAAGTCCATGGAAATGGACAATTTGAGCATCAAGACATGGAAGCTACAAGAATCTCATACTCCAACTTCTAAGTAAAACTTGTGGGTGAACAAGGGTGAAGGACCCCAATGTCTATTGGTGGTTTCATGGGAAAGTTTTGACAAAGAAAAACTTAGTGATTTCAACTAATAGGAAAAACCTATTTTGAGCAAAGCAAGCCAAGCTACACTTAGCCAAAATGCATATAGTAATATAGTCCACTTAAAATAAACTAAGGTATCACTTGCCAATACTATTCCAAAGTATTGACCTCCGTGGTCAGAACTTGTGATGTTGCAGGTTACTCTGATGATGAGTAGGAGTCATGGGTCTACACTCAACATGCTTTCCTGTGGCACATGAAGATGAAGACTTATGTTTATTTACTTATTCCATAAACTCTTGTATTAGGCCTTTGGCCCTGAGTTGTAAAAGACTATGTTTATCTCTGGAATGAATGTAATAAACGACCTTTGTATCTGTGTAATTCATCTTAAACTGTGGATGCTAGCATAGATCCAGGGACTAGCATTGCAATCACAGGGATCCTTTTCCTTTACAAAGGAGGGATCTTACATGATGCAAGAGTGAATACGGGAAGCCTGGGGGCGACTGGGCATGGGAGTGTGAGGGGAAATGGCCGCGGTACAGAGAGGGTTAAGTAGCCCATGAGGGACGAGGTAATGAAGCTTGCATTCATCGGCAATTAAACCCGAATCAATCGGCTGTGAAAGCAAAGGAAACGGGCGGCGACGATGTTTGTGCGCGGGGTTTGGGGGAGACGATGCTGATGTGGCGCGGGGCCCAGTGTTAGCGGCTGCACGGTAGATCTCGCGCGGGTGAGAGAGGGGCAGAGGGGAGAGAACCCCAGGTGGGCTTTTGGGCCAGAAGTGGTACTGGGCTTAAAAGGCAGCGCCTGCTTTGTTTTTTACTCTTCTCCTTTTCTTTTTCTACTTGATTTTTTAGTAATGGATTTGAACCTTTATTCAAATTTGTTTGAATTCAAATCTTTTCTAGATTTTTGTACAGTGAACCTTGCACTCAAAAGTGTGACCAATACATCTGTTCACTCAAGCACACCTTGGTCTTTTGAAAATGAAAATAAACCATGCCTCATATGAATAATAAAATGGGCATAAATATGGTTTTATTTGGTTTCAAACTTTGAAATTTTTGGTGCAAGCTCTAGATGCTATGATGATATGAATGCAATGCATGCTTTTACAATTCATGAATTTTGGGATGTTACACCTTCTGTCTTTTTCCTTTTCTGTTTACATTTTCTGTTTTCTGTTTTCTGTTTATCTTTGTTACAAATTCATTTCAAATTTAATATTCACAAAGTATAATCTACTAAGAACTTTTGTGGAATTATTAGAATAATGTAGGGATTCATCATAGCTAATATTCTATTTATGTATTTCTTGTATGTATAAATTTCATGATAATATGAGAGGTTTTTATATTAAACAGAACAATTAGAAATTAGGGTTTTAGAGTTTTAGGATTTTTTATGATATTATAAAATGATTTTTATTTCCTCTTAATGAATGTAATAAGAATGGTTTAAGATAGTTAAGGATATGCAATGAATATATCCATATTTATTATTATATAGCAATCATTATATATAAGATGATTTAATTATTAAGGTTCTTAAAATGGTAAATTCTATTGTCCCCATTCCACTAATAGGTGAATAATGTTTTAATAATTTTGGTTATGACATTAATTATGCATTGATAATCATAATTGAAATAGAAGTTAGGGTTTAGAATTATAAATGTTTACCATGAGTTTTAGGAGATTTAATATACTTGTATTATTTTATAAATGTGGATGAACATTATGGGTGAAGACATATTGCCCTCATGTTTGTGATCATAAATTATATCACCATCTAAAGTAAAATAGTGGGGTTGTTCTTTAGAATGACTTATGAGAAAGAATTGATAAAGATAGTCTCTAAGCACATATGATTATGATAGATGGAAATGACAAAGATGTGCTTAAGTGATTTGCTATAGGAAAATATTCCTATAAGGCATTGTGGAAATAATATGATTGATCAAACATATGAGATAGATATGAAGCTTGATTATAGATTTAAGGTTGAGTGTTTACCAAGAATTCCTATCTTCCATACTTCATAATTCTTGACTTCTACTTAAGGAATTCTTTTCCTAGATATACTACTTATTCATATATATCATCATGTTACATGATGAGCTTTACTTCACAATAATATACTTACCAATAATTTCTCTTCATAAATCCATTTGTAAATCCAATGAGCTTGACACTAAAGCTCTATATGATTTTCTCGTAGAGATAATTCTCATCTCTAGAATACTTACTATGAATCTAAGTCTACTTGAATGTTTACTCTCTCACTTCACAAATTACTTTATAATCTCACTTATAAATCTCAGAAGCTTGTCACTAAAGCTTTTCATAATCTCATCATAACTACACTTGGTTATATTAAACTACTCTAGTAATGATAACCTCCCATCCAACAAGTGGTTATTGTTAACTTCATTCATACACTTCCTTTATCATCCATCACTAATATTACTTCAATAGATGTATATATCAAATCCTGCTTCCTTCAAGTGTTCAATATTCTCTAAGAGGAATATTACTACTTCAATAACTTAATGCTTCTCTAGCATCATATTATTCATAATATCTTATCTCTACTTGGCTCTAGTATCTCCTTGTCACATCCCAAGATTTTCCAAATCTTGTAATGTGAAAAATAAAATAAACAAAATAAATTATTGTTGAATTTTAGGGTGAAAAGAAACTTTTTGTTTTTAAATGGAAACTTAAAATCCCTTCTTGAACAAACTTTAAAGTTTGAATTTAACAAAATCCAAATCAAGTGAATTGCATTCCTCAATGAATGTATCTGGAAATTTAAACACTTGGAAAATAAATCCAAACCCTAAACCCTAATGGAATAAAAGTCATTTCCAAGTTATCTCCAAGCCTATGGATTTGATCCATATAAAATCTTGTCAACAAACATTTACAAATGATCAAGAAAGACAAATGGAAACATTATAAGACCATGGAAATTGGTTTCACTTAATTTGGAACCATAAGTAAAATCTTATGAATTTAAATAAAATAAGGAAAAGCAAATTCCAAAGCTAATAAAGCACTTATCTAAAATCCATACCAAATGGTGAGAAAATAATCCTAAAGATATTTAAAAAGGATAAATAAATATTAAATAAGATTTTACAAATTGGAATCACCAAGTTTGGATCACTAAATAAAAAGATATGGATTTTATAAGACAAAGATAAAAATATTAAATAAAGAATATTTTTAAAGACCAAATAAATCTTGGCCTAATCCATTAAGCAAATGGAATAAATATAATCCAAATCAAATAAAAGGATAAAGAATTTCCAAATAAAATAAATGGCATTAACCATTCTATCCCTATTTTAATAAAGACAAATCTTTAATAAAAATAATTATTTAATACATGAGAAAATACTATTTTGGAATTTACCCAAAAGAAATAAAAGTGGTTTAATCCAACTTAAATAAGATTAAAGAAATCTTCCAAATAAAAAAAATTAGGGAATTAAAACTATAATTAAATTCCATTGGAATTAAAACAAATGCCCAATTCAAATGATTTATAAATCATATTAAATACTTTCCAAATACTTCAAAATGAATTATTTGAACCCTAATAAACAAATAAAAACCTACTGAAAAGATTTGGAAGGATTTAGAAAATTTAAATGGTGTTTGAAATATTACTAAATCTCATTTGATTTAAAACTGGAGCCTATTTTGAATAATTAAAAGACCTCAAAAAGAGTAAATAAATTATTCTAAAAATGATTACAGAATGTTTTACTAATCATTATTTGAACCTACAAAAATTTTGGCAAGGGTTTGAATTCAGGTGGGTGTTTGAATTGGTTGTTCAAAATCAAAACAGAATAAAGGAAATGGAAAAAGATAAAACAAACAGAACAAAAAAAATGAAAGGAACAGCCCAGCCCAACAAGGCCCAGCCAGCCCACCTCTCCCTCTCACCCGAACGAACCGTTTTTCACCAGAGAAAGAACCCGCGAGGACACTGACCGATGGACCCCACTCTTCCTCTCCTTCTCTCACTCACAGACGAACCCCACGACCACGTCAGCTTCTTCCCCACGCGACTTGTTCTTCCTCGCTGTTTCTGCATTGATCTTGCGGGAGTAAATCGCGTCAATGCAAAGAGTAATTCCCGTCTTCAATCACGCTCGTTAAATCCTCTCCCTCTCCTCTTCCTTTCCCCTCAAACCCCACCGCCAGTAAGCCACCAGGCTGCGTCAATTCTGCCTTGCTTTGTCGCTGCTCCGACGAGCTACACGAGTGAATTCCGGCAGCCTCGCATCACCCCTTGGCTCCTCGACCATGCTCATATGCTCCCCACATCCTGGCGAACCTCCCCGTAGCGTTGGCTCGCCCGCGTGCACCGTACGGCGAACAATAATGACGCAATGGCGCCACACCGCTTTTCTTCTCCGGCGACTCCTCTGGTAAGAACCTGACCGCCCCTCTCCTTCTCCTTCACGCACGCATCATCGCCACGTCCTTGCGCATCTAACTGTGCCTTCCGTTTGCTCCCTCGTGACCCGTAGCGCCGTCCTCGACGACGACAGAGCGTGGCCGTTGTCAGACACAACTCCGACGAGCAATTATCAGCAACCCTGTGCGCCCCTTCGTCAACCGCGAGCAGGTTGAGCATCCCCACGTCACTGCGATCACTGTGAGCCATCTCTCTTCCCTTTTTGCTTCCTGCATCGCCAGCTCCGCCCGCTAAGCGGCGTCGCCGCCGTTGTCGTTAGATGCAGATCGTAAGGATGCGATAGAATCACTTAACGCGTACGTGTATGATCCAACGCCTCACGTTGCTGATCCACACGAACCGGTACCGACGAATGAGAAGCAGTCACGTGTCTCTGTTGTTTTGTTTAAAACAGATTTGATCTATTAGATACAAGATTTTGTAAAATCTATAACTTTTAATCCACACGTCCAAATTTTATATCAATGGATTCAGCAAGACAAGCCCTAGCCAACCATGCACTTTGTTTAGTAAAAAGCTTCTGGTAAAATGTTTGTTTTTGCAGAAACTTGTGTATGCATGTTTAGAATATAGAAATTGTTCTAAAATGATTTTGAGGATAAAATCTTTGAAAAATGGTTTTTTTGAACCTACTGACCATAGGAAACAAATTGTGGTTTCAAAAATGTAATTGGTGAAGCAAAAGAATAAAACTTGGATTTAAACCATTTCTAGTCAAATAAAAATATGGTCTAATTATTAAACATGGTTTTGGAAGAAAACCTTTGAGAAATGTTTTAGAAATAAACTCTCTGACCCTAAACACAATGTTTTGTGGTTTGAAAACATATTTTGTGAACCCTATAGATTAATGCCTTATTAAAAACATTTCTACACCACATAAAATGATACCTTGTTTTAAAAAAAATGGTTTATGAAGTAAAACCTTTTTGCAAATGGTTTTGCCACTTTATAAAATGACCATTAGGTGTTTTCAAATGTTTATGAACCATTAGAACCCACTTTTACAAATAAAACAATCTTTTGCATGTTTGCATGCATTGTTTTGTTACTATGATTTTATGTGATGATATTGCTTGAATGGTAGATTGAAATATTGTTTGCTTGATTGAATTGTAGTGATTTGAAGTGAGTGAACATTGCAAAGATCAAGGAGTGAACTTATACTCTCTACCAAAAAGGCAAGTGATGCTTCATACTTTTGTCCCATTATTTTCACTATGCATTAGTGATATTTCTAAGTAGGACTTGCATGGAATTTTTGCTAAGTATAAACTATGCCATGGGAAATCCTAATAGATGAAACCTTAGTAGAAATTTCCTAAGTTAAGATTCCTACTACTATCATGCTTAGCTTAGCTAATAGAAAACAAGGGTGGAATATATATTCATACTATGGAAAAATTTCTAAGTCTGTGGACTTGTGTTTTGTTTAATAAAACAACTAAGTAAATGAATCACCTGGGTGGAATGGAAGGAATGGTTTGTGTTGAGTGGTCATGCAAGTCCAGTATGCTAGGGAAAACTTGGGCATCACCAAGTCCAGTATGCTGGGGAAAACTTGGTGTCTCACTTGTGGATGGCCACCCAGGAACAAAGAGATTTGAGATGTCAAATGTTGAGAAGCTTCAAGTGCAACCACTTGGCATTATGGGCTCTGCCTGGATCATATAGGTTGAAATAACTTAGCCAAATGGACAGTTGGTGGTAGGGGTTTGATAGGTTGGAGCGCGTCCATTTTGGTCTAAGGGAAGGCTTCTGAAAGATCTTGTCTTGGGAAACCAAGTCTTGTGGGGAAAGTGCACAACCTCTGCAGAGTGAAAAATCTAAGTACTTAGCCATGTCCCTGGCAAAGGACAATTTGAGCATCAAGACATGGAAGCTATCAAGAATCTCCTCATCCAAATTTCTAAGTTAAAAACTTGTGGTTGAACAAGGGTTAAAAGGATCACCAATTTCTATTGGGGGATGCCTTGGTAAAGTTTTGTCAAAGAAAAACTTAGTGTTTTCAAATGATAAGGAAAATCTATATTGAGCAAAGCAAGCCTAAGCTCCACTTAGCCAAATGCATATAGATGATAGACTCCACTTTACTACCATGGTATCACTTGCCAATACAATTCAAATGTATTGACCCTTGTGGCTGTAACTTGTTATGTTGCAGGTTTGTTTGATATTAGTGAAGTTAAATGATTAGGATTACAAGTCTACAACCAACATTTCTGCTTGTGGCACTTTGAAGATGAAGGACCCCATACTATTGTTATATTCTGCTGCATTGTAATGAGTTAGCCAGATGAGCTATGTAAGATGTAATAAATTATGTTATTCCTGGTTATAAAGTTGTATTATGACCTTTGTTTCTTGATATTACATCTTAACTGTGGATGCTAGCTATTGATCCAGGGACTAGCATTGTAAACACAGGGATCTCTACCTTATTAAAGGTTGGGAACCTTACACTCCTTTTTCAACTTCACATTATAACATTGTGAATTGTCATGACTCATCTAGGATAACATATTTATACTAGGGTTTAATCATGTTCTATCCACCAATGTCACTTATACATGATATAATCATTCACTCTTAGTGACTTGAGCATGATCATTATAATCCTTTGATCATTTATGGCTTAGGTTTCCAGTTGGCTAATCAAGGCTTTCGTCAATACAACACTACAATTGTATTATACTTATCTTCTTAGTGTCTCTATCTGACTAAGAGATATTATCCATTGACTATGCCCACTTGATCCAATAGGATTACTCCTTGGTAACTATCTCCAAAATTCATCCTTATAATCTTTTTTGTTACCACCACAATATCTATTCCAGATAACTCTGCTATCCATTCAGGAGTGAGTTAATTCCATCAATTAGCATAGTGATTTCATTCTCTTCAAACACTCACATCCTATAGATGATATCCAAAACTAGCATTACTACTTACCTCATCTTACTTTTTTCTCTAAAGGCTTTAAAGTGAATGCTATGATAAAGACAAGAGTTGATAGATCAAGAATTTATAGGCTAAGATTTGATAGATCAATAGTTGATTACTCAACATTGATGCACAACAGATATTAGGATAATATTCAGTAGAGATGATAAGGATTGATATGGAAAGAAAAATATATGGTGAATGGTCTTGAATTGGTTTCCTTCCTACTCCATATAACTAAAGAGTTAGGTTTAAGTATTACCATGATGCTCATGGTATAAATATATGGGAACAAGATAGATCAAGATTTAGTTATTAAATTCTTGTTACTTGAGTTATATTCATATCTTGGTATTCATGGGTTATTGTAATGACTACTATGGAATGATCACTTAAGGATCAGATATTAATCATTAAGCAATGTATTATGGTTTAATTTTTATTACATTTGATCTACCCTTAGATCAAATCTTCTTTACCAAAAATAAGGTTTTAGCAAAGGTCATATTGAAACTTATCGCAGACAACTTGATGATCTACTTTAATTCCATCAACTTAAGATAAGCTTCAATCACTTTGACAAGTTTTATTCAAAAGCGCGAAAATTATTCGGATTTTCTATGCATGAATGCAATGCACACATCTGAGTTCAGTTCATTTCTAAGCTCTAATGTTGGGATGTTACATGGCCTGCTGCCTCTTCGTAACCCAAGCCTTGCGATTGGGGTCGGCGATGCTATCCAGGTCGGTGAACATGATGGCGTTCTCCTCGGCCATGATCTTGTCTTTGGCCTCCTTGGTCTTGGCTTCGGCCTCCTTGGCTTTGGCTTCGGCCTCCCGCGCCCTAGACCTGGCCTCGGCCTCCTTGGCATTAGATTTGGCCTCCGTCGGCTTCGCCTTGGCCTCGATCTCCATCAGCCTGGCCTTGGCGTTGTCCTCCTTCGCCTCAATGGAGCCCGTCTGCAGCTCGATGAAGGCCTTGGCGGCAACCTCTTTATCTTTGTGCTGCCTCTCCTCCCTCTCGGTGATGGCCTCTTCCTTCTTCTCTAGGATCTGGTTCAAGGTCTCCTAGAACGCCAAGGAACCAGCCTGGCGGGCGAGGTCGGCCTTTGTGGCCTTGTGGCCACCGGGGTGGCGGGAATGGCCGGCAGTCCCATCGCTTACAGATGGGACAAAGCCTTCGTCATTGTTGGCGTCTAGGTCGACAACGCCGCCCGTTGAAGCATTGACCTTTCCCTTCTTTTTGTTCACTTCTCTCCAAAGGGCAAAGCTAGTCTCCCTTTTTTGGTGTCCTTGAGCACCGTCCAACAATGGCACAACGAGAAATCCTTATTATCATTCACCGTCTTGAAATGCTCCATTGCTTTCATGATCTACACACATGGATGCCAACAATGGCTCAACCGGCAAATGCAGATGCAAGACATCGACAAAGAGGGGAAGAGGTTTTACCATGTCAAGCGGCTGCAAGGTGCTTATTTTCCTTTTCGTCACCAACTCATAGGAGCCTTGGAACTTGCTACACCCGATATGGATGGTGCCCCAATGCTTGGAGAGGGAGAGATCATTTCGATCGCTAAGAAAGGCGTCCTTCCCAAATTTCCTATGCTCATGGAAGAACCTGCCCACCTTCTTCCAATAGGCAAAGCCCTTTTGCTCGGCGCCCCATAGTGGATCTTGTGAAATCTCTATCCATGCCTTGCATAGGAGCTTGTCTTCGGCGGGGGTGTAGCCCCCGGTTTGTTGGCTCACCTTGCTGTTGTGGACAATTGAGGCCGCAAGTGAAGCGGCCAATGACGCGGCCGTGATTCCCTCGCCCATGGAAGTGCCATCGTTTCCATGGTTCCCGAACATGCCTCGTCCATAATGTTGCATGCATCTTGCTGGGTCTCTTGTTGCGTCTCCATCTCGGCCTCGTCGTCGTCGGCATAGCCGTGGCCACCCTCGTTGATCATGACGTTCATGATGTCCTCGCCGTTGTTTCCCACAAAATCCTACACGCCAATTGTCCATCATAAAGCGGCGAGAGCAGTGCACGGGCAATGGCGAAGAAATGTGGCAATCATACCGTGTCGGCGGCGGCCGGCCACTCGGCGCGCATTCCGCCAAACAGGTTGACTGGCGTCATCATGTTCGCGGCAGAGATTGTCCGCTGCTTTGTCGATGCCTCCGGGGTTGCGTCCGCGGTGGTTGGAGTGCGGTTCGGGTCGATGGCGGGCTCTCCCGCCTTCGACGACGCTATGCGGGGATGGTTGAACCGGGACAGCTGGTGTCCTACGAGCGAGGGCGTGCGCGGTCCTGTCGCCCTGGGCTGAGTTGGTGGTCGGCCTGTAGGCGTGGAAGTGAAGGAGCTGGTAGAGGACGTCCTGGCCGTGGCCAGGCCGGGAAGAGAGACGGCACCGACGAAAATGGTGTCGAATGCCTCCTACTTGATCAAGTTGACAATGTGCTTGGCGGCATTCACTACCACCTCGTTGGCGTCGACCCTGTTCTTGGTGACGAGGAGGCGCTCCTCCTCGTCCCGACGCTCCGTCTCGAGCCTAGCAGTGGTGCGTCGATCTCTCGCCGCCACCCGCCGCCCACTGCGCTTGTCTGACTCGATCTTCCGCTCATCCGGCGTCTGGTCTTTTGCGGGCTTCCTCGGCCGTCCGCGCTTCTTGGCGGCGGAGGGCGGAGCATCAACCATGGCGGTGGGATCCATTGCCTTCCCTTCCGCTCCCGTCAGTGGAACATTTGGAAGAAGTTTTTTGGAGGGAGAAGTGGTGTGGGTTCTGTGCCACTAGCAGGAGGGACCGCCAATGATAAAAGGAGAACGCGCTCGGACAAGCGCGCGTGGATGGGTTGGGCCGGACGCGTTTCGCCGGATGGGTTGGCCCGCTGAGGCGCCACGCATGCCCCGTGCAGATAGTTTCAGACACACGCATACCGTTTGGATCGACCCGGTGGAGATAGATGCCCTTATGAAGCAGACATTATTTCTAGCGATGGTCGGGGAGTGCACACCTGGCAGAGTTACAAAAGAAAAAAGCAACAAGATATAGAAAAGCTTGTAAAGTTAGGGTGCATCGCCATGTCAAGAGCAATAAGGCCAGAGGTCATAGCCAGCTCGTTAAAGGGGGCTTCATCTAAATCTAAACTAATATAAAAAAACCAAAGGGTCAAATCTAACACAGTGTAGCCTGTATGATGCGATTATGTGATGGATGACAATTGCCCCATTTTTATCGGCTCATCACGGTACTGTAGCGACAATCCCGCGAGCCTTTTTTTTCTTATCAACACACGAACCGTTTGACACCCCACACCCATACCATCGCAGTTACAATCTATGAAGCCACCGCCCTCGCCTCTGCCCCTGCCAAAGCCAACACCCCTGCCTCCGCCCTGCCGAGACCCAGCCATCACCGCCCCCGCCGTCCCCCGCCAGGAAGAGAGGCGACGCTTGCACGCTGGGACGAGAGGCCGTCCTAGAGGTCGCAGAGAAATCCATCGCCGCTGCCGCGGCGGAAGCCACTGCCTCCTCCCCCTCTGAGACGCGGCCGTCGCCTCGCGGACGCCACCACGGAATCCACCGTCGCCTCGCGGAAGCCGTCGTGGAATCCACCGTCGTCACCTCTGCCGCCGCCCCCCGCCGACACGCGGTTGTCGCTGCCCCGCCTGCACGCCATGAGGAGAGTCCTCCCTGATGTCGCCTCCTCCCCCGCTGAGACACGATCGTTGCCGCTCCCGCCAAGGTCGCGATGCACGCCAGGAGAAAAGGCTTCCATAACGTTATAAATTAGGTATGCCTTTTCTTCTCCCAACCTGAATATTCCTCCGCAACCAAGTCTTCAAACCTATCCATCAATTGGATCCCAGACGGTTCTTCTTCAATCGTGCCTTGCCCAGCGCCGGCAAATAGTTGCCACTTTTAGGTATTGTATTCCGCTGGTTTTGCATCCAGTTTTTGCAGATGGTTCTCCATTGATTTCGAGGGAGATGCATTTGCTTGAGTTGTTTGCTTGAAGTTTTTGGATGGCCAGGTTTTCTTGCTGCAGGACTGCCAAGCAAGACATAGTATCCAATTCATCAGATAAGATTCGGATTGTTGTATAACTCAAATTTATGTTGTTTATTATAAGAAATCTAATGTGATTTGATTTTTAAAAAATACGCAAATCAGTTGTTTCTTTTCTATTTACTTCTCTTTGTATAATGCTTGTAAAGCTTAATTTGATGTGCTGTTAATTACATATTACTTCATTTTGGTTCACCTTGATTTTTCTGGTGCAGGTTGATGAACAGTACGAAATAGTATAGGAAAGAGAGGCCAAAATCAAATCCCACGAGATTTATGAAAGTTAGGACTTCTCTGAATGTTAAAGAGGTTAGTTTGTTCTCAACTTATCCCTTCCATGTAATTCTACTCAAACAATTTTATGACCACTCAGTTATGCCTGTAGCACTAAATAAATATGCAAGTATAGAATGTATACAAAGACTATGAAGACATTAGAGAAGTTTTTCTTATTTACATGCTGCTTAGAGTATCGTCGTCTTTGTTTTTTTTTCAGACAAGCAGGAGATGGATATTAGCATGCTCATTTCTCTATCATCAGGAGCTGCCCCGCAGCCAGATCTCGGCCACTACGCAGCATCGTGGCCGTGGAAATGGACCAGGGGAAGAGGTGGCAGGCGCTTGGGCAGAGGTGCCGCCGGCAGTAGAGGGCTCTCCGTGCTGGTTTTTCGGTGGAGGCTCGTGACCATGAGGGAGGTTATGTAGGTGATCTACTAATCTGTGTGATTTTTAGTATTTTAGGCTTTCATACTTTCGACCAACAGTTGTATTGCATGATTATAATGCGCTTTCAACGAGCAACCTTATGCTGTCAAATGTTTTTTCTCTATGGGTTTTTGTTGTATTGTTATTTTACTTTTTGGAAAAAAAAACATCACAAGTGGTTCTGATGTTATTTTACAATGCTGAGATGTTGTAACCTGCCAAAAAGCGGAGCCGGCAATATATGGGGAAGGCTTTCGCCACAGAAGATAGGACGACTGATCTCAATTTTGAATCACTCTTGGTAAGTCCATTTATGAAATAGAATCTTGGTAAGTTCGTTTATGAAATAGAATATTCTGTGTTGCACTGCAATCCTATGGCATACATGTTTAATTTTCCTTATACTTGGTTTATTATAATCTAAATATACTTTTCAGCAACTATACTTATTACCAAAAATGTTTAAAAGGTTAAGATTCATTCTGAAATCCTAATACAATATTTTCTTTGTTATATTGTCATCTAAAAGGCCTCAGTCCATCTCGCCTCGTTCAAGAACGTATGATGTGGAGAACACGGTACATTCTGAACCAAATGAATGTAGTGCACAAATCAAATTTTTAAAATTGGACTTGTTGGGGACCTTCTCAAAGAAAAGGCCACCCTTTAAAAATTAGAGTATGCTGCACAAGTGTGGCGCGGACACGGTATTCTTTAGTAAAAGGCGAAAGAATAGTTCGCTTTGTCCTCACCACGCAGCTGCTTGAGTTCAATCTGTAAAGGGGGCGGTCTATAAGTAGCAGTCGGGGAGTGCAGCTCTTCTTAGGCTGAGCGATGTGGGATTATTCCAACGTCTCGTCTAAACCATGGAGCTCTGCCTTGCCGTAAACCAACAACCTCCCGCATGGGCCTCAGCGTACTTAAAGCCTAAAAGCCTGTTGCTGTTGGCCTGGCCTTTATGACCTGCAGCCCATTGTGTGTTTATTTTTTTTTATCCATGCCGCATGGTAGATCCCTGTTAACATGCAAAAGAGGTTTGGAATGTTATAAGTACTCATTTCACAGACCAAAAAACAATAAAGAAGAATATCCCACTCAGCAGATACAAAAATAAAGCTAACATGGTCGCTTCACATGGCGCATGGGAACCTTAGCTCTCTCACGCCGCCTTCACCTCCTCCCTTCCTTCCTCGCCACCGCCAGAGGGCGTGCTCGGGCGAGCTCGCCAGCCGGCGGCGGGGAGTTCTCTTCCTCGCCGACAGTCCGGCGAGCCAGCGCTGCTGCTTGAGGCGTGAGGCGTGGGTCGCAGCCGCGTGGCTGGGTCACGGGCGACGCCAGCAGCGGCGCGGGCTGCGGGGTGGTGGTGCGCGCCCGTTCTGGTTGGCGGCGAGGGCCGGGAGCGGCAGGTTCTGCGGGCGGCCGTCTCTGCATCGCAGGTGGAGGTGGCGGCGCGATAGTGGTGGCTCGGGCTGTCGAGCTCGGCCTGGCGGCGGTGGCTGGTCGCGGCGGCGGCCTGATGGCGGTGAGGGAGGTTGGTCGCGGTGAGGCGGCGACAGGCGGCGGTGCATAGTGGGGTGGCCGAGCATAGCGGCAGATCTGGGCCCATTAGGGCCCGATCTGGGTCTTGCGGGCCAGATCTGGGCCAGTGAGGGCCTGATCTGGGCCTTGCAGGGCCTTGGCTGCCTTATTTTGCGCACCACCCCTACCCGTGTGTTGGGCCAGATCCGGGCCAGGGGGCCTAGATCTGGTGGCTGTCTGTGGGTCTCGCTTAGCAAGCAGTCCGGAGATGCCATGATTGCCTTGCTCGCCGCCCTGGTGCTGGCTCGCGTGGACCCCCTCATCCCTGCCATCGGTCTCGGTTTGGTGATTGGTTCTACCCCGCAGGTGCGAGATCGTGGCTCTCCTCAGACCGGCGGCGGCCCGGTTGGCCTGGGTGACCAAAGTGGCGATGACGCGGGTGCTTGGCGGCGGGGATCTGCGGTGGCAGCAGATCCACTAGTGGATCGAGGAGTAGGCACTAACACTAGGGTTAGCGGCGTCGGTGACACCCTTGCTGCAGTGTGGCGGCGGGGCTTCACGAGTCCTTCTAGGCTCGGCCGGGCCAGAGAGGGTCTGGTTTGCCCTTGTCGTTACATACGGTCGGCTATCGCCATAGGCGATGGAGGTTGTTCCCTCCCGCGTGTCACTGTTCCGCCGACCTTTGCCGAAGTTGCTTCTTTTCAGTCGTACCAGTCTTCCATTGTGGGTCACGGTGAGACGACGGTGGTATCTACAAGACCGTGGTGGCGTGTGCTAGTGGGTGGCGAGCTCGGTGGAGCAATTCGAAGTGTCCGGGAGTGTGGTTTTTTGAGGGGTCAGGAGAAATCCTTGTCGTCTTGACACCGACGTGGCGTCGCCTGCGGGTGTCGCTGCCCTTCCTGAAGGACGTCGGGTGTATCTCTTCCCCACCTCCTGTAACGTATCGGGGGAAACCCTAGGACCAGTCCGGGCAGCAGCGTCGTGGTCGTCGCTTTCCTTCTTGGAGGTGTTGCTTGGTACGTGACGCTTCGGAGCGCTTGGTGCGGGGTGGAAATTCTCCGGAGGACGCAGCGGTTGCGGGACATCGTCGTTTTCGTCGAGCCACTGTCGTCGGCGTTGTCTTCTCTTCTTTTTCTTCTTTCTTTCTTCTTCGTTTTCTTTGTTGTTTTCCTTTTTGGGCGTTGTGCTGTCTGGCCCAGCAGCGGTCTCAAACGGTTGCTATATTTATATAGCTGGGCGTAGGCCTGTTTCGAGGAAAATAAAGCTAACATTGGCAGAAACAAGCTGAATTATTCGGTGCAGATGGTAAATCGTACTTCCTCTGTCTGAAAATGACTCGGATTTAGTGTGTAGATCTAGAAAAATCCGAGTCATATTTTCGAAGTCACTTATTTCTGGAGAAAGAGACCAGTACCATAGACTGGAAGGTCACTAGAGTAAACGGGAGCCGGGTATAAAAAATTAAACACAGCAACACACTGGTCCGATTTCACAAAACAAAACATTTCGTCACTTAGAGATGATTATGTGACCACAGATGTATTTTACTCTTTCATCTTTCATGTGCGAGTTTACTGCGCGTGACGGCCGTGACCATACGTGCGTAACGAGATGGGCCAGAATGCGAATAGGCCAACCCACGATCTCTGTGGGCTCTATGCCTTCCTCATGCCCTCTCATAGTTTTCTAGAAAAAAAATTCACCCCTAAAAAAATGTTCTGAATTTTTTTTGATACGCCCAGTCGTCACTCAATACTTCATGCTCGGATTTCACAAAAAAAAAAACTTACACTCGGATCATCAGGACGTCACAAGCAGTCACCGCAGGCCACTTTCTTCCGTCTTTGCTGATTGCTTGCTCCTCAGGCAACACCGCAACATGATCATGTTTGAAAGTTTGACCAGAAACTTTTAAGGTTTGCAAAGTTTGCAAAGGTTTGACCATAAGGATATGGTGTACGCGTTTCTGCGCGTGAGGGCCGCGGCCAAAATGTGCGTAACGAGATGGGCCAGAACGCGAATAGGCCAGCCCACGGTCTCCGTGGGCCTTATACCTTCCTAAGAGCATCTACACTGCGTCGAAATTAGATTCGGACGCCGAAATTCGTTCCAGTCGTAAACCTTTTTTCGGTCAGATTTAGGCCAACTTTGGTCCAAACTTCTCAGGCCATTCCCAGGATACCGGGAACGTCCTGGAAACGCCGGACGAAGCGAATCGGCCGTGGACCCGCCCAGTCAGCGACGAAAGCCGAGTCGTCGTCCTCCTCGGAACTATGCGGCGACAGCTGGACAATAATTGCCCGTCGTGTCGGCCACCCGTCGCTGTAATGCCACGCCACCGCCGTTCCCTCGGCTCCCGCGACGGACCGGCGGGCACTAACTTCCCGTTGTTTCCGCTTTTCCCGCCCTCGCCGCCCCTTTCGGCCTATATAATCCGGCGACCTCACCGACTCATTTCACTCACTTCCAACGCTCCTCCACTTTCCCTCCACAGCTCCCCAACTTCGGCGAACTCCGAGTTCTCCTTCAACACACACCATGGGCGAAAGGTATCCCGACGACCCAGCGGCGGCGAATGGCACCCTCCAGCCGTGGGAGACCCGCATGTTGTACGCGGTGGGCTACATGGCACCGCCGGACGTCCGCCTCCCAACCGGATGGAAGCTCGGTACGCGGATCGGGATCGGGAGCTGCAGGAGGAGGGCGACCGAGATAGCGGGCGGCGCGCGCCGCCATGGAGGACCCGAACCTCGCCGAGGATCCGAGCAACCACGTATTTTGGGAGTAGCATCTCGCCGAGCGGCGGCAGCAGGCGCTCGCCCGCCACGAGGGGCCGCCGGGCTCGCCGCCGAAGAGGAACAACACGGCTGGGCCCCGCCCTCCACGAGGGGCCGCCGGGCTCGCCGCCGAGGACCAGGTCCGCGACATCGTCATCAACGAGTCGCGCGCTCTGCCGCCGCCCACCGGCTGTCTCCTCCTTCGCAGGCCAAAGTCGGAGCCACAGGACTGGGCGGTGCCCGTCGACGAGGATGCGTTCGCAGTCAAGATGGCGGTGGAGGAGTCCCTCCGGGAGGCGGCAACGTAGCCGTCGATGGAGCCGTCCTCGCTAGGCATACTCGTCTGGTCCAGGGCGGACTTGGAGGAGACGGAGCAACGGCGCGTCCATTGCCTGCAGCAGGAGGCCGAACGGTAGGCCTGTTCGGGCCGCGTTCTTGCCTACCAGGGCGCGCCGCTTGTCGTCCTCGACGACGACGAGGCCGACCCCTCCTACCAGCCCTGGAGGTGCGGTGACGCTGGCCAGGAGAGCTCCCGCCCGCCGCAGCCGCCGAGCGACGACGATGACGATGGCAGGGCCGATCCTGGCTACACGTCCTTCTACGACGACTTCGGCATGTAGCGGCGACGGCATCGGCGAAGACGACGGCAGCGACCTTTTTTTACTGTTTTTAGTTTATTATCTAGTAATGTAGTTTTAAATTCAATGTAATCCGTCTATATTTGCTTAAGTTTAATGAAATCCGCCTAAATTTTTTTAATTTCGTCTGAATTTTCACGGAATACGGGAAGAGTTCCCACGCCGAAATCAAGTTTTATCCGGCCCAAAGATTGTCCGTTGTCACTGAATACTTCATGCTCGGATTTCACAGACAAAAAAAACTTGACTCGGATTATCGAGGACGTCACAAGCAGTCACCGCAGGCCGCTTTCCTCCGTCTTTGCTGATTGCTTTGCTTGCTCCTCAGGAAACGAAGCAACACGATCATGTTTGAAAGTTTGACTAGAAACTTTTAAGGTCCGCAGAGTTTTTCCACCAAGCAAAGAGATTTATCCCGCGTTCAACGTGCCAAGATAAGTCTAAGTTTCTTGTTGTGTTTTGCATCCACCTCTGCGGCCATGCGGCTGAGATTAGTCCAACAATCCCTCCGTCTTAAAATTCATCACCTCGTAGTCTTGTCCCTGTCAACGTGTGTGGCTTCTATTTAACTTTCGACATCTAGTAGTAGCTGACAGCCGTATCGATCTTGCCAGTCTGCCTGCCGAAAGAGATCGAGATTGTAGGAAATAATATGTCCTGCAATTTATTCAAATTGGTTGATATTATTTATATTCGGAATACCTCGTATGGAATATGTGTGTGCTTCACATGGAATTGGTTCTTGTTTTCTCTGTCATGAAATTATATGCGTATACTTGCTGGAATATACTTAGTGCATTGTTGTACCTAAGGAAGCTGGTCAATTATCAATGGAATACAATCAATATATATAATATATATATCATGTATTGGAAAGACTACCCGGGTACATTGATAACCGGAAGGAACTAGGTCATGGTTTATGGAATGTAAACGTGATCATGACGCATTGTTCACAAGTGCGTGTTTTCGGGACTTAACGACAAATTATATCGTGGTTGGTAGTTTGATCTGGACTCTATCCCGGAAACTAGTTTAAACAACTAGAAATCTTATCTGAATAAAAGATGGACTCTTTAAAAACACAGTATAAGAAGGTCCCTATCCCAAGGCTCGGAAATGCGAATTGTGAGTGGCACCGCGTAAAGGCGCAGAGGAATAGAGGGTAGACCACAAATCGTTTTTAATCTACAGAGATGGCGGCCGAGCAGAGCAGAGAGGAGCGGTGGAGCCTCGCCGGCACGACGGCGCTCGTCACCGGCGGCAGCAAAGGGATCGGGCACGCCATAGTGGAGGAGCTCGCCGGGTTCGGGGCGCGGGTGCACACCTGCGCCCGGAACGCGGCCGAGCTGGAGGCCAGCCGCCGCCGGTGGGAGGAGAAGGGCATGCGGGTCACCGTCTCCGTCTGCGACGTCTCCGTGCGTGCCCAGAGGGAGAAGCTCATGGAGACGGTCAAGGAAACCTTCGGCGGCAAGCTCGATATACTCGTAAGCTAGCTAGCTTCTGTCATCGATCCCTCGTGCTATTCCTATTCTGTCATACAGATGTTCATAATTTGCCTCGTGCATGCAGGTAAACAACGCGGGGCAGTTGTTCGTCAAGGCGGCTGCGGAGTGCACGGCGGATGAGTACTCGCATCTGATGGCCACTAATTTGGAGTCGATCTTCCATCTCAGCCAGCTCGCAAGGCCGCTTCTGCTTAACGCCGGAGGAGGCAGCATCGTCAACATGTCCTCCATTGGAGGCACTATCAGCTACGCAGGCGCCGCGATCTATAGTGTCACCAAAGGTATGACTTCTTTCTACGACCAAGCCTACTGTCATTTTCATGGTTATCAAGAAAAGGGCTCAGAGAAAAAAAGCACTCTTAATTATTTGGGAACCAATAAAAAGGTTCATCTAGGTCCTACTTAAAATGACAAGTTGTATTACAGTAATCTATGTTGGTATGCATGCAGGAGCAATAAACCAGCTTACAAGGAGCCTTGCTACCGAGTGGGCACCGGACAAGATCCGTGTGAACGGCGTCGCCCCAGGATTTGTCACGACTGATATGATCAAAGATGTAAGTAGTCCATACGCCTCTTTCTTCTTTAGCACCCTAATTATCATGTGTAAAAGGAGCTTAGTGTAAATTTTGACGTCTTGTCTTGTGCACAGGCAACTGCAGATCAACTAGAGGATGAGCACTCGAAGACGCCGATGCGCCGAAGCGGCAAGCCGATGGAGATCGCCTCGGCGGTGTCCTTTCTGTGCTTGCCCGCCGCTTCCTTCATTACCGGCGAGGTCATTTTCGTCGACGGTGGACGAACCATTAGCGCTTAGCTGCTGCTGCTGACGAAATGGAAAGAATAAATTGGACGTCTAGCATTGAAAATAATCAAGGTGATGGAGTATTTGTATGACTGCAAAATTGTGTAACTTATCTGTTCTTCGAACATACCATCTGCCGTTGCTCGTTGTTTCTTCGAGTTCTGCTCATCCCAAACTACTAGACTTATTCTCCTTGTGAGCCAAGCTCACATCCCGTACGTGTTCATCCATCGTCGTATCTGAAATTCAGAATTGGGCGTTAGAGAGAGGGAGAAGACAGGTCTGGCTCTATTGGGCCTGATAGTCTTAAGCCCTTCCCTTTTCCAACTTGCAGCTCAGGGACGATTTGTCAAGAGAAAATAACCAAAACTATCACATTTGGAACAGTTCCGTCACTTTTGCGCGCGGAGGTGTGCTTCCTCCCCTAAACTTAAATTTTGTATGTAAAAGTTTTCTTTTTTATTCCGTCGAAACCCATATTAAGACTATGTATATCTTCGTAGAGGTGTATTCGGTCGAGCTGGGTATACTCCACGTTCTTAATGGCTGATTCCACCTCCCGTTATCGTGACTACGGCTTTGCATACCAAACATTGAATTTTTGTTGTTGTTATTATATAACTCCCGATTTCCATCTTCCCGTCGACACGTGAGTATAAGTGTACGGTGAGTATATGTCCAAAAGGACCATACGTTCTTAGGATGGGTTCGTATCGTATTTAAAACGAATCAGTATCGAGTTTTTGTTTATCAAAGTTTGAAGGGAGGAGGGACACCGAAGCAAAAGTGTTGCGCGACACTAGTGGAAACGAGGCCTCTAACACCGGTTCGTAGAGGCCTCTAACACCGGTTCCAGAACCGCTGTTGGGGGTGGCGCACGTGGGGCTGCCACATCGCTCAGGCCCCCCCTTTAACTTCTCTGCCGCGGCAGGAAAACGACATAAATATCTGCCGCGGCAGAGTTCTACCGCCGCCCCGTTCTGGGCGTATTTCTACGGCGCGGCGCGGCGGGGACGGAGAGGGGGGAGGAGGAATCGATCGGGAGAGGTATACACATACATCTTTGGTATATACGAGTACATGCATAATTAAACAACTATTATTATACACAAACATCGTCATTGTGGTATTCTCCGTTCAAGCATGCATATATACAATATAACATCTCCGTCCATGTTCATTTTGGTGGATATCTAAAGAGTTCTCCGCCAGGCGTGACGACCTCATCAAGTATGAACCCCGCCAATTCCTCTTGAATGGCTCGTATGCGGTCAAATGGTAGGAGTTGGTCCCGCATCCGTTCGATCTGAATATATATGAAGAATGGGACCAATATATATATAAGAATAAAACTCAACACAATTGATGGTAATAAAATAATATTGTGTACTTTGTTTACTTACTCTAAGTTGTTCTAGTGCGACTTGGCCCGTCGCACATATCGTGTTGCGAATGAACTCGCAAACATAGTACCCACATAAGTTATTGCCGTGTCCCTGATGCGCGCACTTTACAAGAATAGAGAGTTCAATCAAAATAATAATCAATAAAGCATGATATAATGGAATTGGAAGCAGAATCAAAGAGATACGCAGACCTAGCTAGCTAGTATTACTTACATTTTGGTCTACAAATTTTAGTTCTTCTGACCATTCACCCATGGCCCTGCCCGTGAACCTTTTCCAAACCCTGTCCGGCAAAGAAAATGGATAAAGAAGTAATTAATTACTTGTTGTCACGAAAGTTGCCGATCTAGTGCGATAATATGATTGAAATTACCTCTGGAGCATCTCTCTAAAGTCTGTCCATAGCTCTTTTTCTTTTCGTAACGAGTCGATGACAAGGACTTTTCCTGAGTCAGGTTGAATGACTAGCAGAATAAAGTGGAACCTACGCACGCATAACTCATCACCAGTTAAACTTAACATCGAGTAAGCCGAAACAGAATGTGTACAAGAGAGGGTAACAGTACTCACGAGAAGTTGTAAGGTAATAGTATTTCCCTTTTGGTTTGTTGTCTCAGTAAAGACCTTAGCAATAAATCTTCTGTTTGTTCGGGTTTGTCTCTTACCACTTGTTCATGAATTCTATTTGGGTTAATGAATCCAATGTCAAAAGGGCCTCCTTTCATGCATTCCATAACCTTTTTCCTGCATAATAGTATATATATAAATATATGGTGAGCATATATATATATATACATGCAATTAATGAATTGAATGAGATGAGATAGAAATTAAAGAAATAGTACTTACACACAATAAAGGCTGATGACAGCTTTGTCGAGTTCCTTCTGATTGAATAGAAAATGCAAGTCTTGAATGTTGAAGGTGATAGCGTCGTCTTCGCACAAGAAAATCTGATCTCTTATATGCGCCGTGATCCATTTTTCCTTTTTCGTCTTGCAGAAATCAAGGTACCACTTGTGCAATCTTCGCATCTTTGTTGGTAGATTCTTGAGCTTCTCTTTCTTGACGAGATTCTTCCCATACTTCCATGGTTGTATGAGGTTGGTATCGCCTTTGGGCAAGTTGTCTCACATGATGTTCAAGTATTCAATGTAAGTCATCCCCATCTCATTGGCCTTTCTTTGTAGCTCTGCCTCGTAATCATTTACGCGAGGAGCGTCCCGTGTATCGAACACTTGGAGCGGGGCGCATGATTGGTTTTCCTGCTCTCCGAGCATGGGAACTGTTTTCTGGGGTGCCGCACGACTACTACTTTCAGTCTCCCTACGGCGCCTTGCATCCCCCTTCAAAATCTGGCGCTCGTAGTCCGACACAAGTAGGGTTTCAAGTTTCAAAAGATTTTTGTAAAACTTCTCCACCACCGCCAGATCTATTTTCTCCTTTGGCTCGGCCCGTCTAGGTGCAAAGAATTTCTTGACCTCTTCTTCCGAGATCCTATTGGTCTCCTTGTCGCTGCGATTCCACGGTAAAACCGGCAATGGCTTGGCGGAAGGCTGGGACGAAGTTTTTGAACTCTTTGGCGACGGTTTCGCGGATTTCTTTGTGGCAGTGCTAGTGATGCTCTTCGTGGCATGCTCTTCCGCTTACTGTGAGAGATGACTGAGGCCGGAGATGGTCGACGGGCAGAGATGGTCGTGGCGCAGGAGATGGCTGCAGCCTTGAGATGGATGAAGCGGAGATGGCTGCCACGCAGAGAAGGCTGAAGCGGCTCGCCGGAGATAAGGCTGCCAATTTGGAAGCACGATGTGTTCCTTCTTCCAAAGAATGGTTGTTTTCACTGTAAATTTGAGTTGAGTTTCCCCTTTACCTGTAGCATGGTCAAGCTGTGCTTTCTCATATTCCTTCACAACCTCATCCACCCTGACAATAGCATAGCCATCTAGAATCGGTCGGCAGTGGTAAGTTCTACCAGCTACAAGAGGTAAGGCATAGCCGACAGCCACCTTAATGGATAAGCCCATTAATCTCACATGCAGCTCAGCGTGTTCGCTCTCCGTGATCTCATCTACGGGGTATCGAGGACCCACCATTTCAAGCGTGGGCTACACGTTCTCCGTGGAAGCCACGCTGCTTTTCCGCGCAGAGTCTGGGCCGCCGGCAGCTTCCAATGCAGGCTCTTCGTGCCGCTGAGATGAGCCGGTAGCTTGATGGCTCTGTTGTGCATTCACTTGCGCCTGCAGCGCCACAAGTGCATGTTCTATCTATGTCATCCGCTCTGTACGCTCTTTTTCTTTTCTGCCGCGCCATCTGTAAGAGTCGCCCCACTCGGCAAACCCATCCTTTCACGTCATACCCCCTGTGCCTCGTGCATGTCCAGGGTGATCTTTTTACCGATGGCGCGTGTGAGCTGGTCATTCTCTCTGTCGGGATGGAAGGTCCTAGCGGCTGTTTCCTCGTATGCCGTGATGAGTTCAGTGACGGGTTTGGCAAGGAGGGTTGGGAAGATACACAATCATGTTTCTGGGTCCAACCTTGCCCCGATTCCGTAGAACCAAGTCTTTGCACGTAGGTCCCACCCATGTGTCTGGGGTGTGATCCCTCTCTCGCGCAGGGCCTTCTCAGCTTCCTCCCACTTAGGCCTCTGAGATATGTAGCCACCTGACCCCGTCCTCTGATGATATTCCTTCTTCTGGGCATTTAGCGTATTGGTTTCTGACCTCTTTTTAGCTATAGCACCTTCCTTATATGCCACAAATTCGGGTCAGTGAGGTCTTATCTTCACATAATATGCGTCTTCGAAATCTGGAGTCTCGCGAGCTTTGACAAATTTGTTCAATTTTGTCTTCCAGTTGCGGAAAGCGTCAGCCATCTTCTTTAGAGTCCACTCTTTGAACTTTTCCTTTATAACCGGTTTGTTTTCATCCTCCTCTAGTGAAAGGGTGAAATTTACCAACAGCGAATTCCAAAGCGTTTCTTTGGATCTTTCATCGACAAAGGTACTGTCACCCTTCTTTGGCTTATTCCAATATTCAATTATGATTGGGATTTGGTCCCTAACAAGAACTCCAGCCTGACGTACAAATTTGTCTGCGGCCTTCTTGGGCTCCATCGTCCTGCCATCAACACGGACTGCTTCGATCGTGAACTTTGCATGATCTTTCAACCGATGGCTCGCGCCTCGCTTGCTCTTTTTCGTAGAAGAATATTTTTGCTGGCTGGTCGATCCAGAGGGCTAAAAGAAGAAAGAAGAGTTAATTAATACATTTACATATATACAAATCAATCGGTGCAAGTCAGCAGAGGCTTAATCCATGCATATACCTCGACAGACTTTGTAATCACTAAAGTGCGTTCACCGGAGTCGTCATCTTCTCCATGACTACTTGAGTTGTCATCATGTCCCTCCAAGTTCAGATATTGTGAGGTGTCCTCGTGAATCATGTTCTCCATTATTTCTTCATCTTCAAGGTTTCTACTAAGTGGATCCATAGTTTCTAAAACAATAATATGATCACACAAATATCAGTAATACATCTATTGAAATGCTCAAGCAAAGATGATGATATGACAGGTTAAAAGTATTGAAATATAACCCTAATACATGCTTGGTCATTCCAAACCCTAATTCGGAGAAACCCCCGATTCATATGAGAGGGTACATTTACTTCTTCTAATTAACTTGTCATGAAAGTTGATTAACATAGCATGGTTATTATAATGCTATATTGACAACGAGAGGTGGCGGCGCTAGGGCGAGAGCGGGGCCGGGATGTGTGGGGGTGTGCGTTCGAACCAGCACGACGTGGGCTTGGCGAGGACAGAGGAGGTCAGGGTCGACGGCATAATATTATCTAGAGTAAGAGAGTAAACATTCAAGTGGACTTGGATTCATACACAAATATACATATTATTCATACAAAAATACACAAATAAATACACAAATGAAATTAAAACCCTAAGGATGCTTGATCATTTTAAACGAGTTCCAATGGGTCCAAACCCTAATTCGAAGAAATCCCGGATGCATATGAGAGGGGTCCAAACCCTAGGGCGCGCGAGGTAGCGGGTTCGCCTTAGCGTGATGCGGCCTACCTAAAACGGGCGGCGCCACTACCTAGGGGTCACCGACAACGGCCAGCGCATGCAAGAGCGAAAAGGTGACGACCCTAAACTAATACTAACTATAAAATACACTAAATAACCCTAAACTAAATACACTAAACTACACTAAATAAATAACCCTAAACTAAATAACCCTAAACTAAATAAACCTAAACTAAATAACCCTAAACTAATAACCCTAAACTAAATAAACCCTAAACTAAATAAACCCTAAACTAATACTAACACTAAACTACTAATAATACAATAATAACAAGTAGAAATCTATTGCGAATCCCCATATAATAACCCTAAACTAATACTAACCCTAAACTAATACTAACCCTAAACTTAATACAATAACAAAATTCTATTAATAACTACACACTTAATTTTAACTAATTAATAACTACTACCATGAGGTGAGCCATGGGTCAAGGGGTCAGGGAGTGGCAAGCGACTTGGCGAGGACAGGTCGAGGCGTGTGGTGGCCTTGCGCCGGCCGAGGCTCATGGCAGTGGGCGGAGGCGCCTCCCGAGAGTTGCTGGTGCGGTGGCGCGCGCGGTGGTGGCTCCGCGAGACGGGGTGGTGGCGGACGACACGGACGCGGTGGCGGGCGGCGGACGACGAGGTCAGCGCGGGCGGCTCTGCTCGCTCCGCCGCTCGCTCACTCTGCGTGGCCCCTCTTTGCGCTCGATCAATCTGGCTGGGGGGGGGAGGAAGAGGAACGCTCCCGCATTTATACCCCCCTTTAACACCGGTTCCAGCCAGGAACCGGTGTTAAAGGGGGGAAGTCGTTTCTTTAACACCAGCTTCCAGAACCGTGTAAAGGGGGGTTATCTGTACATAACAACGAATATAGCGCTTTTAACACCGGTTCGTGGCTGGAACCGGTGTTAAAGGGGGGGCATTTATTTCATGCATTAAAGGGGTGGGGGCATTTATAATTCAAAAAATAGGATATGAATTTAGAAAATTCATATCTTATTCATTTCAACTCAGAAAAATATGAATAATATATCATAATTTTCAGAAAAATAATATCTATCCATTCATGTAAAAACATTTTATATTTACTTTAGATGAAAATTTTCAAAATGATTAAAACACTTACATATAAATTTTGATTATTCAATTCAAACAAAAATAAATTGTCAAATCCTAAAACTTTGAACATAAGAAATATTAAGCATCTAAAAAGGAATATAACCTATTTTATTGGAGCAAATCATATTTTATTTTGTATTAATATTTTTTAATTGATTGGATATTTAAATGCCGCATCTTTTGTATACACTTGAATCTGACAAAGCCTCGCTCAACTTGCATTGGATTTTTGGTAAAATAGTATATTGTGAACCTAAAAATGATTTTTGTAAAAAATCATGAGCATCGTATCATGTACCTGTAGTTCATATCTGACCCACTTCCTGCCGATTCGAGAATTTGTCTTTTCACCGAGGTGGACTTGAAAGGTTTCAGATCCCCCTGTTGGTACATTGTCCATATAAGGTGGTATAGTATTTTTGTAAAATGTGTTGGTGGTTTTTTGAATTAGCCATTTGGTGGTTGCTTCACAAAACTGTCCATTTTTTATGCTCGGAAAATGGAAAATGCCTTTTTGGTGCGATAAAAAGGAAAACTTCCTCTTGCAACATTGTTTGCCATGCCATGATGCACATGTATGCACAATATGGCCATATTATCATAAACTATGCCTTTATTCTAGCCATAACATTGGTCATTTGACCCGAAAGCCAAGAAACCTCGAATGAGATAGGTCATTTTGTGAAGGTTTTTTTGAGACATAATCAATATATCAAGTTTGAGATTTTTCCTTCTAACTGTGTCACATAATATAACACCATGCGAAGATTTCGCACTGTTTTGATCTTTTTTTATTATTTTATCCCCTGGGGGTTAGTGCTATGGTGGAAGCCATGGGAAAGAGTGATGAGGTTGCCGATATGAGTCTAGAGATGTGCAATGACAATGGAGGCCAACCCTACATATATATATATATAGTGAAGAACTGGCGGGAAAAAAATAGCGGGAAGAAAAATGGCGGGGAGGAAAATTGCGGGAAGAAAAATGGCGGGAAAAAATGGCGGGAAGAAAAATAGAGGGAAGAAATAGAAGGAAGAAAAATGGCTCATTTAATACATATACTGTTAACAGAAGAAATATGACATTGATTTCCATGTTGAGATACATATGTGTGCCAAAAATGGCTCAATTAATACATATAGTCAATCTTATGACCGCGTCGGCCGTAACCATGGAGTATCAACACCGTTTAACAGGATGGTTGGGCCAGTCTTCACTCTGAAGGGCGAAATTTCATCAAACTTATTATAATCTTCTGACATGTATATCTTGTCCTCCACTCCCACGATGTTTCTTTTCCGGACTATGTGACGCTTTGGCTCATCGTGTGATGTATCTGTTTGCTTATTTTTTTTTCGGTTTGGTAGACATGTCCTTCACATAGAAAACCTGAGCCACATCATTGGTTAAGACGAATGGTTCGTCTAAGTTCTTGTCTACCTTCATAAGATTGTTGAAATCCACTGTTGTCATTCCGTACTTCTTGTCTACCTCAACCCCTCCTCCTGTTAGCTTGACCCATTTGCATCGAAACAAGGGGACCTTAAAATTAGGTCCATAGTCAAGTTCCCATATCTCCTCTATGAACCCATAATACGTGGTCTTTTGCCCATTGTCTTCTGCTGCATCGAAGCGGACACCACTATTTTGGTTGGTGCTCTTTTTATCTTGGCCTATCATGTAAAATGTATTCCCATTTATCTCGTACCCTTGGAAAGTACATACAGTCGAAGATGGTGTCCTGGCCAACAAGTACATCTGATCCCCAACAGTGGTGTTATTCGTGAGAAGTCTTTGCAGCCAGCCGCCAAAACTCGCCATGTGTTCACTTATAATCCATTCATCAGACTTCCCCGGGTTTTTTGAGGCGTATTAAATTCTTGTGTTCATTGATATACGGGGCAACCAGGATAGATCTTTGTAAAACCGTGTAGTGTGCTTGATTGAGAGAATGCCCGTCCCTACATATCATTTCTTTACATCCTAGGGTGCCTTTTCCACGCAGTCTCCCCTCATGTCGTGATTCTGGAACACCAATCGCCTTAAGGTCAGGAATAAAATCAACACAGAACTCAATGACCTCCTCTGTTACATAGCCCTTGGAGATGCTTCCTTCTGGCCTAGCACGGTTATGAACATATTTCTTTAAGACTCCCATGTACCTCTCAAAGGGGAACATATTGTTTAGAAATACAGGACCGAGAATGGCAATCTCTTCTACTAGGTGAACCAGGAGATGCGTCATAATATTGAAGAAGGATGGTGGGAACACCAACTCAAAGATGACAAGACATTGGGCCACATCATGCAGAACCTCGTAGGCTTTCTGGATCGATTACCTTCTGAGATATTGCATTGAGGAATGCACATAGCTTCACAATGGGCACTCGAACATTTTCAGGTAGAAGCTCCCTCAATGCAATCAGAAGCAATTGTGTCATAATCACGTGGCAGTCATGAGACTTCAGGTTTTGGAATTTTTCTCTGCCATATTTATTATTCCCTTTATATTCGACGAGAAGCCAGACGGGACCTTTATACTGCTCAGGCATTCAAAAAAGATTTCCTTCTCTGCTTTGGTAAGAGCGTAGCTGGCAGGAGTTAAGTGGCATCGTTTACCCTTCTCGTTCTCAGGATGCATAGGCGTATCAGGGTCTTTCAGACGTTGTTGATCCTGTCGTGCTTCCGGTGTATCTTTTGTCTTCCCATACACTTCTAGGAAGCCTAGCAGGTTCACGCAAACATTCTTTGTCACGTGCATCACGTCGATTAAAGAGCGGACCTCTAAGACTTTCCAATAGGGTAGGTCCCAAAATATAGATTGCTTCTTCCACATGGGTGCGTGTCCGGCATCGTCATTTGGAACAGATAGACGGCCAGGACCTTTTCCAAAGATTACTTCTAGGTCCTTGACCATACCAAATACCTCCTCACCGGTACGGAGGACAGGCTTCCTCCGGGGTTCTGCCAGACGTTTGAAATGCTTGCCTTTCTTTCTTACTGGATGCAGGTTCGGAAGAAATCGACAATACCCTAGATACACAACCTTCTTACATTTATCCAAATATACACTTTTAGTCTCATCTAAACAGTGTGTGCATGCATTGTATCCTTTGTTTGTCTGCCCTGAAATGTTACTAAGAGCAGGCCAATCATTGATGTTTACGAAAAGCAATGCTCGTAGGTCAAATGGCTCCCCTTTGTGCTCATCCCACATACGTACACCTGGTTTGGCCCACAGCTGTAAAATTTCTTCAACTAATGGCCTTAGGTACACATCAATGTCGTTGTCGGGTTGCCTCGGGCCTTGGATGAGCACTAGCATCATAATGAACTTCCTCTTCATACACAACCAAGGAGGAAGGTTATAGATACATAGAGTCACATGCTAGGTGCTGTGACTGCAGCTCTGCTCACCAAAAGGATTCATGCCATCTGTACTTAGACCAAACCTTAAGTTCCTTGCGTCACGTGCGAAGTCCAGGTACTCTCGCTCGACTTTTCTCCACTGTGACCCATCAGCGAGGTGTCTCAACATCGCGTCTTTCTTACGGTCTTCCATGTGCCATCACAACAACTTGGCATGCTCTTTATTTCTAAAGAGACGTTTTAACCGTGGTATTATAGGAGCATACCACATAACCTTGGCAGGAACCTTCTTCCTAGGGGCCTCGCCCTCAACATCGCCAGGATCGTGTCGTCTGATCTTATACCGCAGTGCAGTGCATACCGGGCATGCATCCAAATTCTCGTATTTCTCAATGCAGTAGAGGATGCAGTCATTAATGCAGGCATGTATCTTCTGCACGTCTAATCCTAGAGGGTAGACAACCTTCTTTGCTTGGTATGTATTGTCGGGCAACTCATTATTTCTTAGAAGAAGATTCTTCATTTTTACCAACAACTTTGAAAATGCGCTGTCAGTCACACCGTTCTCTGCCTTCCATTACAGCAAATCCAGTATGGTACCTAGCTTTTTGTGGTCATCTTCGCAAGTTGGATACAACAATGTTTTGTGATCCTTTAACATCTGCTCCAGCTTCTCCTTCTCCTTTTCAGTTTCACATTCTTCCTTTGCATCAGTAATGGCCCGACCAAGATCGTCATCAGCGGGCCCATCTGCTGTCTCTTGATCTTCATTATCTACCCCCGTTGCAGTATCATCATATTCAGGATACATATTATGATAGTTGTCATCATCCTCTTCTTCTTCGTTGTCTTCCATCACAACCCCTTTTTCTTCGTGCTTGGTCCAACAATTATAGCTGGGCATGAAACCGGATCGAAGCAGGTGGACGTGAATGGTTCTGGTATTTGAGTAGTCTTTCTTGTTTTGACAGTGAACACACGGACAACACATAAAAACATTGTGACCACGGTTTGCATTAGCCACAACGATGAAATTTTGGAGGCCCGTAATGTACTCGGAAGTGCGGCGGTCACCGTACATCCATTGCCGGTTCATCTGCATTAATATATAGTATATATCAAAAATTAATAGGGAGATGACCATTTATATATATAGTACATCAATGACACATGAAAGGATAGTTGCCGACCTCGACTGAGAAGGAAAGTGCAACGAGAAAACTTATTTTGAGCTCTCGGGCATTTCACCGAACACCTCTTGTGCATAAGAAAAAAACACAAACTAGCACACTTCACACCCTCTTGCTAGGCTCCAAAATGAGATAGTGAAAAAATGGAAGAGTGGGGTGTGGGCTACGGTGTCTTATATAGCCCCCCCTTTAACACCGGTTCAAGCCCACGAACCGGTGTTAAAGGGGGGTTGCGCGGGCCACTGGTGCAGGGGCCTTTAACACCGGGTCGTGCCACGAACCGGTGTTAAAGGGGGGCTCCTTTTTGCTGCACAGGCCACGCTGGTACGCCCCCCCCTTTAACACCGGTTCGTAGAAGAACCGGTGTTAAAGCCCATTTCTAGGCTCAACCAAAGGCCTCGTTTCCACTAGTGTGAGTTGACATATAAATCCCACTTTTGCGCGGGCGGGCCGATCCAGGCCACGAGGACCGGCGTGTGCTGCTGGCCAGGGAGGTGCTAGAGGAAGAGCTTGGCGGTGGTGCCTTCTTTGGTGGTGGCGACGATGGGGAAGGTCGGCGTGGGAGGATGATGGAGTGCGGACGGCTCTGAGATTTTGGCGCATTAGTTTTGGTCCCCGGCGGGAAAGATGGCGTGCGTGGTGCGCGTCGCGCGCCTGATGTTTGACTGCGGCTCGAAACCATGGTGGTTCCTGGCCTCGGGCTGCGCTCTTCCGTTCTTTGCCGGCATGGTGCTCGGCAGGACTTGGCGGCTCGCACGACATCCGGAAATCATGCGCCTGGTTGATTGTGGTGGATTTGGCGCGTCCAGCTGTAGTTGGCTGCCGGTGGTCTCTGCGAGGTGCTGCTGCCTGCGGCGGGTGCTGGTGTGCTCTAGTCAGATCCTGAGTCGGGTGTGTGGATGCTGGCGAAAGTTAGGCTCTGCTGCAGTTGGAGACGTCGACGGCGAGGCCCGTGGGTGCCGCAACCTTGATGGAGGTGTTGATGGTATTGTCCATGTACCCACCTGATTTTATCCGGTGGAAACCCTAGTATTTGAGAGATAATAGACATTGGCGATTGCTGGGCTCTCCGGATCGGACGTTGGCGACGATTCTTGTGTCGTGTTCCCTCTTGGGGGCAATGTTTTGGAGCTGGATGTTGTTAGAGGGACTATGGAGGTTGGTCTCCTAGGCGATGTTGCTTCGTGGCTGGCAGGAGGTCAGTCGTCGATGCAGAAGTTCCGCGTGGAGGCTAGTGCGCCAACGACGGTGCTGAAGAGTGAAGATTTGGTCGCGGCAAGACTTTGGTAGTCGGCTCTTGTTCCGGCGTGTTCGATGGATTTTCGTGTTGGGCTGCCTTTGTTGTGAAGTCGGAGCTGCTGCCACGTTGTGCTAGTGCCAGCGAGGCCCTGCGTCGGGCGAGTGGCAACGATGCCCTGCTTGGGCGGTTCAGGCGCGGATGTCGTCACCAGCGCGAGTATCAACCATCTTCTTTTTGGAGCTCATCATCAGAGTCAGAGCTGCTGGCCATATATGCCAAGGGTTGACTATTTGGCATAGACAAGTGTGGGCTTCACGAGGCCGTTACGGCGATGGCTTATTAGCTGGTCGTTCTTGGGTGGAGCGATAAGGCAGGGCAATTGTTCGTCAAGGCGGCTGCGGAGTGCACGGCGGATGAGTACTCGCATCTGATGGCCACCAATTTAGAGTCGTTCTTCCACCTCAGCCAGCTCGCGAGAACTCTTCTACTTAACGCCGGAGGAGGTAGCATTGTCAACATGTCCTCCATTGGAGGCACTATCAGCTACGCAGGCGCCCCGATCTATAATGTCACCAAAGGTACTGAATGTTTTTATTTGTGCGACCGAAAGTCAATTAATTTCTCAACACTTCACTAGATAATATATGTTGGTATGCATGCAGGAGCGATAAACCAGCTTACAAGGAGCCTTGCTACGGAGTGGGCACCGGACAAGATCCGTGTGAACGGTGTCGCCCCAGGATTCGTCACGACTGATATGATCAAAGATGTAAGTAGTCCACACGCCTCTTTCTTCTCTAGCACCCTAATTATCATGTGTAAAAGAAACTTCGTACGAAATTGGCTGTCTTATCTTGTGCACAGACAACTGATGATCAACTAGCGGATGAGCACTCGAAGACGCCGATGCGCCGAAGCGGCAAGCCGATGGAGATCGCCTCGGCGGTGTCGTTTCTGTGCTTGCCCGCCGCCTACCGGCCAGGTCATTTTCGTCGACGGTGGCCGACCCATTAGCGCTTAGCTGCTGCTGCTGCTGCTCCAGCTGACAAAATGGGAAGAATAAATTGGACGCCTAGCTTTGAAGAAATCAAGGAGATGGAGTATTTGTATGACTGCAAAATTGTGTAACCTATCTGTTCTTCGAACATACCATCTGCCGTTGCTCGTTGTTTCGTTACTAAATCAATAACAATTATTATAAATCGGAGGGAGTAGACTTATTCCCCTGCGAGCCAAGCTCACATCCCGTGTTCATCCACCATCGCATCAGAAATTCAGAATTGGGCGTTGGAGAGAGGGGGAGACACGTCAGCCCTTCCCTTTTCCACCTTGCAGCTCAGGGGCGATTTGTCAAGAGAAAATACGGCCAAACTATCACATTTGGAACAGTTTTGTCAAACATTTACCACTTTTGCACGACTTGACATATAAATCCCACTTTTGCATGGGCGGGCCGACCTAGGCCAGGGAGGGTGCAGGAGGAAGAGCTCGGCAGGTGGTGCCTGCTATGGTGGTGGCGACGACGGGGAAGGTCGGCGTGGGAGGAGGATGGAGTGCGGAGGGCTGCTCTAAGATTTTGGCGCATTGGTTCTGGTCCCTGGCGGGCAAGATGGTGTGCGTAGTGCGCGTCTCACGCCTAATGTTTGACTGCGGCTCGGAACCATGGCGGTTCCTGGCCTCGGGCTGCACTATTCCGTTCTTTGCCGGCATGGTGCTCGGCAGGACATGGTGGCTCGCGCGGCGTATGGTAATCATGCGCCCGTTTGACTGTGGTGGATTGGTGTGTCCAGGCGGAGTTGGCTGCAGGTGGTCTCCGTGAGGTGCTGCTGGTTGTGACTGAGTGTTGGTGTGGTCTAGTCAGATCCTGGGTCGGATGCGTGGATGCTGGCGAAAGTCAGGCTCCGGCTACGGTTGGAGACGTTGCCCGTGGGTGCCGCAACCTTGATGGAGGCATTGATGGTGTTGTCCATGTACCCACCCGATTTTATCTTGGGGAAACCCTAGTATTTCAGAGATAATAGACATTGGTGTCTCCGGATCGGACATTGGTGAATCCTGGGCTCTCTGGATAAAACATTGGCGACGAGTCTTGCATCATGTTCTCTCTTTGGGGCACTGTTTTGAAGATGGACGTTGCTAGAGGGACTGTGGAAGTTGGTGGAGGTGAAGGGAATATGCCTTGAGAGACAATAATAAAGTGGTTATTATGTATATTCCAAGTATATAATAGATGCTTATTTTGCATGCTATAATTGTATTAATACGGAAACGTTAATACATGTGTGTTTAATAAACAAACAGAAAGATCCTAGTTATGCCTCTCTCATAAACTAGCTCATTGATTAACAAGATAATCAAGGTTTCCTGATCATAGACATTGGATGTTGTTAATAACGAGGTCACAATATTAGTGTAATGATGTGATAAACATTCATCTGAAGTATAGCATTACATTCAAAGTCATTGAGTTTATATTGCTATAACAACATACGAAGTGATCCTAATCCTTAGACCATGAGATAATGTCAATTACTAACATCGGAAGAGTATCTTGATAACATCAAACGTTACACTGTAACAGGGTGATTATAAAGATAGGTTCGATACTACTAAAGTGTTATGTTCAGGCACATGGATCGAGAGTGGAATTTGTTCATCCCGATGACGGATAGATATGCTCTGGGCCCTCTTGGTGATATCACATTGATTAGCTTGCAAGCAAGTGATTTGATCACTAGAATGTTATATCGCGGGAACGTGAAAAGAGTACATATCAGTAACGAGATCAAACTAGGTATGAAGATACCGATGATCGAATCTCGAACATGTAATATATCGCCAAACAAAAGGATTAAGATACTAGCATAAAAGGTTCTCGAGATCACAAGAAAGTCGTCGCTGAATGTGTGGGAGTCAGTATGGATCTTCAGGTTCCGCTTCTGATTATTGATCTGAGAGGGGTCTCGATCATGTCCGCATTATTCGCGAACCGTAGGGTGACACACTTAAGAGACACCACATCCATTTGGAGCAAAAGTTTCATGCCGGAAAGAATAACAAGCGCATGAATTTATTTCACTAGATACCGAAACGGGTTTTCGGGTGAAATTGCAGAAAGTGTTTTTGCATGTGAAATGAAATACTAGCAAGGGGTTATATGTGAATGTTTGTCATGAAAGTAATTGACAAAATTCTGAATAAATAAAAGGAGTTTTATTTAATGAGAGTTTACATTAAATTTGGTGGAAATTTAATGGGAATTTGAGTGGGTTTTTGAGTGGAGGGAATTGAAAGACATTTGTGTGAGTGGAGTGTCCACCCACATGAATGAAGGAGGGGAGGGGGCAGCCCCCATGGCCGGCGGCCACCCCCTTGGGTGCCCTCCTCCTCCTATAAAAGGTCTCACTCACACCTCCTCGTGAAGGATCTCTCTCCCCCTCTAGTATTTATCCCTCATGGTTTCGGACTAGCGAGATACATGTTCCCGGTGGCTATTCGGCAAGAAAGAGTTGTGCTTCTGCTGCATCGCTGGAGCGAGGAGGCGAAGGTTGCTCGGTGCCTTGGACGTGTGTACGAGCACAGATGCGCCGCTGATTTGCGGTGCTAGGACTTCCTCTCGATCTTGAGATCGGCAAGAGATCGTCTACATCAACCACGAGTTAAACCTTATTAAGCTTTGTCGGTCTTCAAGGGTATGTTCTCTATGGATGTATATCCTCCCGTTGCTTATATCTAGTAGATAGATCTTGGTACATAGTTGTTCCCATTATAGGATTTTTTTGTTTTCTATGCCCATAACCCTACAGTGGTATCAGAGCCAGATCTATGCGTAGATGCTTTTGAAGGGTTTCGCGGCATAGTAAATCAAAATTTTCTACGGATGCGAACAGAGGGAAGCCAAGATCTAATTTAGGATATGCAAACAACGAGAGAGATTAGATTAGATCTTCATACCCTTGAAGATTCAAGACAATGAACGCTCATTTAACGTGGGTGATGTAGTCGTACTCGCTTCTCCTCCTCGCGATCCGATCCGATCTAGCACCACAAGTGGCGGTGCCTTTGTGAGATGCACACGTGCAACACCTCGACGTCTCCTCCTTCCTTGGTCCAGCAAGTATGGTGGAGAGATGGGTTGGATCTACAACGCGACGGCGTGGTACAATTGGTGGAGAATTTCTGCAGCAGGGCTTCGCCTACAAGCAGTCGGGAGGGAGAGAGGAGGGCAGCAGGGCGGCTAGGGTTGGCGGGGAAGGTGTAGGGGGTTGGTGCGCCCCCATCCCTCTATATATAGAGGGGTGGGCGCAGCCCTATCCCCTCCCCCAAGCCAAGGCCGGCGGCCCCAAGGAGGAAGAGTGGGGGGCAAGGAAACCCCCCCTTTCTAGAAGCTCTATCTAGAGTTTAAACCTCTCTTGGCCGGCTGGGCCCTATGGGGCCTTGTGCCCCTGGCCCAATGCGGCCAGGGCACTCCCTCATAGGCCCATGCCCCCTCCCGGAAGGTGGGGCCACGTTAGTCCCCTTCCGGAAGGTTCTAGAAGCAAGTACACGATTAACCCGAACAATTCCGAACTCCAAAACTGCACCGCCTTATATGAATCTTATTCTCGGACCACTCCGAACCTCTTGATGTCCCGGATCCCATCCGAGACTCCGAACAAAAACTCATAAACTAATTATCCAATCTATCCTAGCGTCGAGACACGTTAAGTGTGTGACCCTGCGGGTTCGAGAATATGCAGACACGATCTTCTATCAATAATCAACAGCGGGGTCTAGAAACCCATATTGACTCCCACACATTCATCGATAATCATATCGGATGAACCACGATGTCAGGATTCAATCAATCCCATATATATATTCCCTTTGTCTCGCGATATTTTACTTGCCCGAGATTTGATCGTTTGCATCGTCATACCTAGTTCAATCTCGCTCACAAAGTACTTTACTGCTCCGTAATCCGATATCACTTTGTGATTAACTCCTTAACCACATGCTTGCAAGCGGTGTTGATATCGACACCGAAAGGGGCCCAAGTATATCTCCGACTTGGGAGGGACAAATCCCATCTCGATACATACAACCGAACAGATACTTTCCGATCACCTGAGAGACACCTTTATGATCACCCTCTCATAGGATGACGTTTGATGACCTCAAAGCTTTCTTCCGATACCAGGGAGTTGTATTATCTCATGGTCTAAGGAATACAATATTTGACATAAGAAAAAGCTTCGCAAAGACGAACACGATGACACGATCTAATTGCTTCGCTTAGTTTGGTCTCATCCACCATATCATTCTCCCAATGATATGATCTCATTATCAATTGACAACTCATGTCTATGGTTAGGAAACCTTAACCATCATTGATCAATGAGCTAGTCCATAGAGGCGTACTAGGGACACGGTGTTGTTCACAAACCACACAAGTATTAAAGTTTCCGCTTAATACAATTCTAGCATGGAATATAAACATTATCATGAACAAGAATTATAATAATAACATCTTTATTATTGCCTCTAGGGCATAATTCCAACAGTCTCCCACTTGCACTAGAGTCAATAATCTAGTTTACATTTGGCAACAATCTCACACCCATGGCACTGAGGTGCTGATCATGTATGTACTTTGCGACATTCAGATCTGTATGTACTTTGCTAATCTTCAGATCTCCATCTGCTATATAATCTCGGATTATATGAAACTTGCGGTTGATATGCTTGGTCTTTGGATGATATCTTGGTTCCTTAGCGAGTGCTATGGCGCAAGTGTTGTCACAATAATATCTCCAGTGGGTCCAATGCACTTGAACCACACCAAGCTCAATGATGAAGTTTCGATCCAAACTTCTTCACTTGACGCTCGCAGCAGCTATGTATTCCGCTTTCATCAGAGATCCCGCGATCACGCTTTGCTTGAAGCTTCTCCAGCTCACAGCTCCTCCATTCAAAATATACACGTATCCTGTTTGAGATTTAGAATCATCCTTGTCGGTGTCGAAACTAGCGTCGACGTAACCATTTACGACGAGCTGTTCATCACCCCCATAGACTAAGAACATTTCTTTAGTCCTATTAGGTACTTTAGGATGTTCTTCACGGTTGTCCAGTGTTCCACTCCTGGATCACTTTGATATCTGCTCGTCAAACTAAGAGCATTGGACACATCCGTCTAGTACACAAGATGGCATACATGATAGAACCTATGGCCGAGGCATAAGGCACTTTGCTCATAGCTTCCCTATCATTTCATCAGAATGGACACCGAGCCTTGCTCAATATCTTACACGACAACATAGGCACCGAACCTTTCTTTGCCTTATCCATTCGAACCTTTTCAGAACTTTGTCTAGGTATGTACCGCTTAAAGCTATCAGCGCCTTTGTCTATCTCTATAGATCTTGATGCCCAATATATAAGCAGCTTCACCTAGGTCTTTCATTGAAAAACACTTGTTCAAATAACTCTTCACATCGTTAAGCATGTTGATGTCATTTCCGATAATCAATATGTCATCCACATATAATACCAGAAACGTCACTGAGCTCCCACTCACTTTCTTGTAGATACAAGCTTCGTAGCAATTTGGAACAAATCCAAAGCTCTTGATCACTTGATCAAAACTAAGGTTCCAACTCCGAGATGCTTGCTTCAGTCCATAAATGGAACGCTGAAGTTTGCATACTTTACTAGCATCCTTAGGATCGACAAAACCTTCGGGTTGCATCATATACAACTCTTCATCAATGTTGCCATTGAGGAAAGCAGTCTTGACATCCATCTGCCATATTTCATAATCATGAAACGCAGCAATTGCTAATAAAATCCAAATGGACTTAAACATCGCTACGGGAGAGAAAGTCTCATCGTAGTCAACACCTTGAACTTGTCGAAAACCTTTCGCGACAAGCCGTGCTTTATAGACGGTAACATTACCATCCGCGTCCGTTTTCTTCTTGAAGATCCATTTGCACTCAACGGCCTTTCGGTCGCTAGGAGGGTCCACCAAAGTCCATACTTGGTTTTCTCTCATGGATCCCAATTCGGATCTCATGGCTTCTAGCCATTTCTCAGAGTCTAGGCTCATCATCGCTTCCTCATAGTTCGTAGGTTCACTGTCTTCTACCAACAAGATAGTCAAGACAGGGTTGTCGTACCACTCAGGAGGGGCACGCGACCTTGTCGACCTATGACGTTCAGTAGCAGCATCGTCCGAAGCTTCATGATCCTTGTCATTAGCTTCCTCTATTGTTGGTGCAGACGACACTGGAACAATTTCAGGTGCTGCGCTACTCTCCAACTCAAGAGAAGGTTCAACAACCTCGTCTAGCTCTACTTTCCTCCCACTCACTTCTTTCGAGAGAAACTCCTTCTCAAGAAAGGAACCGTTCTTTGTGACAAACACTTTGCCTTCGGTTCTGTGATAGAAGGTATACCCAATAGTTTCCTTAGGGTATCCTATGAAGACGCATTTCTCCGCTTTGGGTTCGAGCTTGTCCGGCATCAACTTCTTGACGTAAGCTTCGCATCCCCAAACTTTAAGAAACGACAACTTAGGTTTAGCACCAAACCACAGTTCATACGGTGTCGTCTCAACGGATTTAGATGGTGCCCTATTTAAAGTGAATGCAGCGGTTTCTAATGCATAACCCCAAAATGATAACGGCAAATCAGTAAGAGACATCATTGATCGGACCATATCTAATAAGGTTCGATTCCGGCGTTCAGACACACCATTGCGCTGTGGTGTTCCGGGTGGCGTGAGTTGTGAAACGATTCCACTTGCTTTAAGATGCGTGAGAAAATCATAACTCAAATATTCACCTCCACGATCGGATCGTAGAAACTTAATCTTTCTGTTACGATGGTTCTCCACTTCATTCTGAAATTCTTTGAACTTTTCAAACGTTTCAGATTTATGTTTCATTAAATAGATATACCCATATCTACTTAAGTCATCGGTAAAAGTGAGAAAATAGCGATATCCACCGCGTGTCGAAACACTCATCGGTCCGCATACATCGGTATGTATGATTTCCAACAAGTCCGTTGCTCGCTCCATCATACTGGAGAACGGGGTTTTGACCATCTTGCCCATGAGGCATGGTTCGCATGTGTCAAATGATTCAAAATCAAGAGACTCCAAAAGTCCATCAGAATGGAGTTTCTTTATGCGCTTTACACCAATATGTCCTAGACGACAAAGGCCACAAATAAGTAGTATTATCACTATCTACTTTGCATCTCTTAGCCTCAATGTTATGGATGTGTGTTCATCCCTTTCGAGATTTAGAAGAAATAAACCATTCACAAGAGGTGCATGACCATAAAAGATGTTACTCATATAAATAGAACAACCATTATTCTCCGATTTAAATGAATAACCGTCTTGCAATAAACACGATCCAGAAATAATGTTCATGCTCAACGCAGTACATAATAACATTTATTAAGGTTTAAAACTAATCCGAAGGTAAAACTAAGGAGAGCGTGTTGACGGCCATCACATCAACTCTTGATCCGTTGCCAACGCGCATCGTCACCTCATCCTCGCAAGTCAGCCTATTCCGTAGCTCTGCTTCGAGTTACAAATATTAGCAACGAACCGTATCAAATACTCGGGCACTACAACGAGGGCTAGTAAGGAAAACATCAATAACATGTATATCAAATATACCTTTGATGGTGCCACCTTCTTGTCCGCTAAGTACTTGGACGATAAGCTTCCAAAGGACCCTTGTCCTTGCAATAGAAGCACCATGGTCCGGCTTGGGACCAGACACGAGCTTCTTCTCAGCAGGGGCATTGCGCTTCACGCCCTTCTTGAAGGGCTTCTTTGCTCCTTACCTTTCTTAAAGGTGGGCTTGTTGACCATCAACATATGATTATCCTTTTGATGTCCACTTCCGCCTTCACTTTCATAAGAGCTCGGTGATCGTATCAGTGGAACCAATCTGATTGTGAGTCACTACAAAAATTTTGTAGCTGGGAGGGAGTGATTGCAGAACCCTGTCAATCTTGAGCTCCTCTGGAATCATGCATTCCAGTTGCTCAAGGCGTTGAGTGTAGCCCGTCATCTTAATGGCGTTCTCACTAACGGAACTCCCTTCCTCCATCTTGCAGTTAAAGAACTTCTCAGAGATCTCATATCTCTCAGAACGGGCCTAAGTCTGAAACATGGTTTTCAGCTGTTCGAGAATCTCAAAGGGCTCGGGATAGTCTTCAAAACGATTTTGAAGTTCCGGTTCCATAGCAAACAACATGGTGCTCTTAATCACACCATAATCATCTTTGTGCGACTGATAGACAGCTTTCTCATCAGCCGACGCAGTTGCAACGGGGGGGTCACCTAACGCTTTCCCAAGGACATAGTCCTTTTGACCGCCAGAGAGAATGATTCTTAGATTGCGGAACCAATTGGTGAAGTTAGACCCATTGTTCTTAAGCTTTTCTTTCTCAGCAAAAACGTTGAAGTTGAAGTTGGACTTAGCCATGTGATCTACAATATTTGCAAGTACAAATTAGACTATGTTCATGATAACTAGTTCAACTTTTAATCAAATTACTAGATGAACTCCCACTAAATTCAACATCCCTCAAGTTGTTTAGTGAACATGATCCAAATTCACCACACCTAATCCGATCTTCACGAGAAGAGATGTGGTTTCAATGGTGGACAACGAAGTGTCGATCATATCATTCATATGACTCATGCTTAGCCTTTCGGTTCATGTGTTCCGAGGCCATGTCTGTACATGCTAGGCTCGTCAAGTTAGACCCAAGTATTTACGCGTGTGCAAAACTGGCTTGCACCCGTTGTATGTGAGCGTAGAGTCTATAGCACCCGATCATCACGTGATGCTTGGACACGATTTAACTTTCGCAACGGTGCATACTTGGGGAGAACAGTTTTATCTTGATCTTTAAGTGAGGAATCATCTTATAATGCTACCGCGATCTAAGCATAATAAGATACATAAAAGGATAAACATCACATGCATATAACTTTATGTGACATGGTATAGCCAATCTTCAAGAATGATCTCCATCTTGTGCTCAAAGATGATCTCCATCACTCCACCATGATTGCCTCCACCACGAATAGCAACTACAACTATTGCTAACTACTTAGCGATAAAGTAAAGCTATTACATGGCGTATAAGAAGTTGACTCGCAGGTCATACACAATTATAAAGACAACCATATGACTCCTGCCGGTTGTGTACTTATAGACATGCAAGTTGTGAAACATTACAAAACATGATCATCGCATACAATATACACATCACATCTTGGGCCATACCATATCACAGAAAACACTCCCTGCAAAAACAAGTTAGACGCCTCTACTTTGTTGTTGCATGTTTTACGTGGCTTATGGGAGTAGATGCTAAGAACGATTCTTACCTACGGAAAGCCACAACGGTGATATTATGGTTGCCAAACTCCGGTGTTAATCCCATGACAACTATAGTGAGAGAAACTGACATCCACCAGCCGCATGTGTGGAACAAGCCACACGTCAAGTGCGGAGCCGGTCTCGCGAGCGACGTCGTGTAAGGTTGGCCTGGACCGCTTCAATCTCACTATCCCACGTCATAAGAAGAACACAAACGAGAGGCTTGCAACAGAAAACATCAACGCCCGCAACAACCATGTTCCGTTCTACTCGTGAAACACATCTACGCATAGATCTAGCTCTGATACCACTGAAGGGTTTCGCGGCATAGTAAATCAAAATTTTCTACGGATGCGAACAGAGGGAAGCCAAGATCTAATCTAGGAGATGCAAACAACGAGAGATATTGGATTAGATCTTCATACCCTTGAAGATTCGACAAATGAACGCTCGTTTAACGTGGGTGATGTAGTCGTACTCGCTTCTCCTCCTCGCGATCCGATCCGATCTAGCACCACAAGTGGCGGTGCCTCCGTGAGATGCACACGTGCATCACCTCGACGTATAATCCTTCCTTGGTCCATCAAGTATGGTGGAGAGATGGGTTGGATCTACAACGCGATGGCGCGGTGCAATTGGTGGAGAATTTCTGCAGCAGGGCTTCGCCTACAAGCAGTCGGGAGGGAGAGAGGAGGGCAGCAGGGCGGCTAGGGTTGAGGGGAAGGTGTAGGGGTTGGTGCGCCCAGCCCTCTATATATAGAGGGGTGGGCGCAGCCCCAGCCCTCCCCAAGCCAAGGCATGGCCCCAAGGAGGAAGAGTGGGGCAAGGAAACCCCCCCTTCTAGAAGCTCTATCTAGAGTTTAAACCTCTCTTGGCCGGCTGGGCCCTATGGGGCCTTGTGCCCCTGGCCCAATGCGGCCAGGGCACTCCCTCATAGGCTCATGCCCCCTCCCGGAAGGTGGGGCCACGTTGGTCCCCTTCCGGAAGGTTCTAGAAGCTTCCAGTACAATACCGATTAACCTGGAACAATTCAACTCCAAAACTGCACCGCCTTATATGAATCTTATTCTCCGACCACTCCGGAACCTCTCGATGTCCCGGATCCCATCCGAGACTCAACAAAACTCATAAACCAATTAGCCAATCTATCCTAGCCGAGACACGTTATGTGTGACCTGCTGGGTTCGAGAATATGCAGACATGATCTTCTATCAATAATCAACAGCGGGGTCTGGAAACCCATATTGACTCCCACACATTCATCAATGATCATATCGGATGAACCACGATGTCAGGATTCAATCAATCCCATATATATATTCCCTTTGTCTCGCGATATTTTACTTGCCCGAGATTTGATCGTCGGTACCGTCATACCTAGTTCAATCTCGTTCACAGCAAGTACTTTACTTGTTCCGTAATCCGATATCACTTTGTGATTAACTCCTTAACCACATGCTTGCAAGCGGTGTTGATATCAATTACCGAGTGGGCCCGAAGTATATCTCTCCGACTTGGGAGGGACAAATCCCATCTCGATACATACAACCGAACAGATACTTTCCGATCACCTGAGAGACACCTTTATGATCACCCTCTCATAGGATGACGTTTGATGACCTCAAAGCTTTCTTCCGATACCAGGGAGTTGTATTATCTCATGGTCTAAGGAATACAATATTTGACATAATAAAAAGCTTCGCAAAGACGAACACGATGACACGATCTAATTGCTTCGCTTAGTTTGGGTCTGTCCACCATATCATTCTCCCAATGATATGATCTCATTATCAATTGACAACTCACGTCTATGGTTAGGAAACCTTAACCATCATTGATCAATGAGCTAGTCCATAGAGGCGTACTAGGGACACGGTGTTGTTCACAAACCACACAAGTATTAAAGTTTCCGCTTAATACAATTCTAGCATGGAATATAAACATTATCATGAACAAGAATTATAATAATAACATCTTTATTATTGCCTCTAGGGCATAATTCCAATAGCTTTGCACGGATAGTACACATATGAGTATGTGGGCGATGATGATCATGTTATTGGTTCTTGGTTGTACTTTGGATATTGGTGGCATAGTGGGATGAAGCGGCCCGGACAAACTTTACATGTCCTCGCACATGAGACCTGTTCCACGTTTGACATGCAACTAGTTTTACATAAGTGGCTAGCGGGTGTCTGTCTCTCCTACTATAGTCAATATCTAATTTACAACGAGTTGTCAACAATTTGGTTATCCTCGTTGTGGTTCATGTTCATAGGTAAGAACGGTTCTATGTTCAAAAGCCCTAAGCCACGTAAAACTTACAATGGATAAATTAGAGGCGTCTAGTTTAGATTGTTGCTGGGCTAGTGTCATGATATGGTGATGTTGTAAGTAGAAGTAGAAGTTGATCGTCTTACAACACACATAACTTGTAAGTTTCATAGACATTGGCCTTACACATAGAGGTATGATAGTGATCATACCACGATCCACATGATGGAGATCAAGTGCAAGAATCATATCATTTCACTTATAAACATGTGATGTTTGTTGCATATTATATTGCTTGTTTGGCGTTTTATTAGCATAATAAGATGATCCCTCATTTATATATCAAGATAAGAATGTGTTCTTCCTTAAGTATGCACCGATTATATTTCGTCGCTCCAAGACATCACGTGATGATCGGGTGTTCTTGGATCCACGATCATATTTCGTGTGTAAGACAGTTACACACGCAAATACTAAGATTCTTACTTGGCGAGGCTAGCATGTACAGACATGGCCTCGGAACACGGACCAAAAGGTTAATAATGAGTCATATGGTAGATATGATGCCCGTTTGATGCTCGCTTTGAAGCTACACCGACTCATGTGATGATCGGACTTGGTGTACTGGATTTGGTCCATGTAATCACCAAAAAGGCACGAGGGATGTCGTTTTTTAGTGGGAGTTCATTCTTAATTTGGATTAGTTGAACTCAATCTATCATAAACTTAGTCTAAACTTTACAAATTCTATTGTAGATGGCACCACTTGTTTTTAATTTCAATGTGTTCATGCAGAAAGAGAAACTTGCAACAACGGTAGCAACTTTACCGAATGGGCCATAAATTTGAGTATTCTCATCTCTGCTGTACAAAAGCAATATGTGCTAGAAGCGCCGCTAGGCCCCCCACCGTTCGATGATGCCCCTGACAAGGAGAAGAATGTCTATCAGACTCTTCAGGAGGACCACAACTTAGTTCATTGCGGCATATTGTATGGGCTAGAGCCAGAACTTCGAAAGAGTTTCGAAAACGGCAATGTATTTCATACAATGGGTGAGTTGAAAGTGAATTCCGACAAACATGCTGCTGTAGAGAGCTACAATGCTTCAGAAAAGTTCTTTAGCCGCATGATGGAAGAGAACAGCTCCGTAAGTGAGCATGTACTCAAGATGTCGGGTTACACCGATAAGCTTGTGTCCTTGGGAATAACGATTCCCATTGACTTAGGCATCCATCGTGTTCTGCAGTCTCTGCCACCTAGCTATAAGAGCTTTGTGATGAACTATAATATGCAAGGCATGAATAAGTCTCTCTCCAAGCTTCTGTCAATGCTGAAAACTGCAGAAGTGGAGATCAAGAAAGAACATTAAGTGTTGATGATCAATAAGACCACTGGTTTCAATAAAGACAAGAAGGGAAAACAGAAGGGAAGTAAGGGCGGCAAGCCAGTTGCCATGCCTGAAAAGAAACCCCGAGTTGGCCCTAAGTCTGATACCGAGTGCTATTATTGTAAGGGGACTGGCCACTGGAAGCGCAACTGCCCCAAGTATTTGGTAGACAAGAAGGCCGGCAAGGAAAATAAAGGTATATATGATATAAATGTTATTGATGTGTACTTGACTAGTACTCGCAGTAGCACCTGGTTATTTGATACTGGTTCAGTTGCTAATATTTGTAACTCGAATCAGGGGCTGCTGAACAAGCGACCACTAGCAAGGGGTGAGGTCAAGATGCGTGTCAGCAATGGATCAAGTGTTGATGTGATCGCCGTCGGAATGCTACCTCTCCACTTACCATCGGGATTAGTTATAAACTTGAATAATTGTTATCTGGTGCCAGCACTGAGCATGTGTAGGGTTCAGAGCATAGAAAACAAAAAATTCCTACGATGGGAACAACTGTGTACCAAGATCTATCTACTAGATACAAACAACGGGCGGATGTATATCCGTAGAGAACATATCCTTGAAGACCGACAAAGATTAACGAGTTAAACTCGTGGTTGATGTAGACGATCTCTTGCCGATCTCAAGATCAAGAGGAAGTCCTTAGCACCGCAACTTAGCGGCGCATCCGTGCTCGCACACTCGTCCGAGGCACCGAGCAACCTCCGCCTCCTCGCTCCAGCGATGCAGCGAAAGCACAACTCTTTCTTGCCGAATAGCCACCAGGAACATGTATCTCTCTAGTCCGAGACCATGGGGAATAAATACTAGAGGGTAGAGAGATCCTTCATGAGGAGGTGTGAGTGATAAGTGAGGAGGGGGTGCCTTTTATAGGAGGAGGGGGGCACCCAAGGGGGTGGCCGCCAGCCATGGGGGCTGCCCCTCCCCTCCTTCATTCATGTGGGTGGAATCTACTCACAAAAATCCTTTCAATTCCCTCCACTCAAAATCCCACTCAAATTCCCATTAAATTTCCACCAAATTTAATGCAAACTCTCATTAAATAAAACTCCTTTTATTTATTCAGAATTTTTCAATTACTTTAATGACAAACATTCACATATAACCCCTTGCTAGTATTTCATTTCACATGCAAAAACACTTTCTGCAATTTCACCCGAAAACCTGTTTCGGTATCTAGTGAAATAAATTCCCGTGCTTGTTATTCTTTCCGGCATGAAACTTTTGCTCCAATTGGATGTCGGTGTCTCTTAAGTGTGTCACTCTACGGTTCACGAATAATGCGGACATGATCGAGAACCCTCTCAGATCAATAATCAGAAGCGGGATCTGAAGACCCATATTGACTCCCACACATTCAACGATGACTTTCTTGTGATCGTCAGAACCTTTTATGCTAGTATCTTAATCCCTTTGTTTCACGATATATTACATGTCCGAGATTCGATCATCGGTATCTTCATACCTAGTTTGATCTCGTTACTGACATGCACTCTTTTCTTGTTCCCGTGATATAACATTCTAGTGATCAAATCACTTGCTTGCAAGCTAACCAATGTGATATCACCGAGAGGGCCCATAGTATATCTATACATCATCGGGATGAACAAATTCCATTCTCGATCCATGGGCCTCAACATAACACTTTATTAGTTTTGAACCCATCTTTATAATCACCCTGTTACGGTGTGATGTTTGATGTTATCAAGTAACTCTTCCGGTGTTAGTGATTGAGATGATCTCATGGTCTAAGTATTAGGATCACTTCGTAAGTTGTTATAGCAATATAACCTCAATGACTTTGATCGTAATGCTATACTTAGGATGAATGTTCATCACACCATTACACTAATATTGTGATGTCGTTATTAACAACATCCAATGTCCATGATCAGGAAACCTTGATCATCTTGTTAATCAATGAGCTACTTTATGCGAGAGGCATAACTAGGAACTTTCCGTTTATTTATTAAACACACATGTATTAACGTTTCCGTATTAATACAATTATAGCATGCAAAATAAACATCTATCATATACTTGGAATATACATAATAAACACTTTATTATTGCCTCTCAGGGCATATTCCCTTCAGCATGAACATTGTATCTGGATCGTGTTTGATGCGAAATGGTTATTCATTTAAATTCGAGAACAATGGTTGTTCTATTTATATGAATGAAATCTTTTATGGTCATGCACCGATGATAAATGGTTTATTTCTATTGGATCTCGATAATAGTGTTACAAATATTCATAATGTTGATGCTAAAAGTATTAAACTTAATGATGATATATCTGCATATATGTGGCACTGCCGTCTAGGTCATATTGGTGTTAAATGCATGAAGAAGCTCCATTCGGATGGACTTTTGGGATCACTTGATTTTGAATCATTTGATACATGTGAGACATGCCTTATGGGCAAGATGACTAGAACGCCGTTTTCCGGTTCAATGGAATGGGCGATAGATTATTGGAAATCATACATTCTGATGTATGTGGTCCAATGAGTGTGTCGGCGCGAGGTGGATATCGTTATTTTGTTACTTTCACAGATGATTTGAGTAGATACGGTTATATATACTTGATAAAACACAAGTCTGAAACCTTTGAAAAGTTCAAGGAATTTCAGAGTGAAGTGGAAAATTATCGTAATAGAAAGATCAAATTTCTATGGTCCGACCATGGAGGTGAGTATCTAAGTTACGAGTTTAGCACTCATATGAAAGAATGTGGAATTATTTCACAACTCACACCTGCCGGAACACCACAGCGAAATGGTGTGTCAGAACATCGTAATCGTACTTTATTGGATATGGTTCGATCTATGATGTCTCTGACGGACTTGCCACTATAATTTTGGGGTTATGCACTAGAAACTGCTGCATTCACTTTAAATCGGGCACCATCTAAATCCGTTGAAAAGACTCCATGTGAATTGTGGTTTGGAAACAAACCTAAGCTCTCATTTCTTAAAGTTTGGGGATGAGATGTTTATGTGAAGAATCTTCAAGCGGATAAACTCGAACCCAAAGCGGAAAAATGTGTCTTCATAGGATACCCTAAGGAAACTATTGGGTATTCCTTCTATCACAGATCCGAGGGCAAGGTTTTTGTTGCCAAGAATGGATCCTTTCTAGAGAAAGAGTTTCTCGCAAAAGGTGTGAGTAGTCGGAAGGTAGAACTCGAAGAGGTTGTTGAACCTTCTCTTCATAGCATGGCGAGTAGCGCAACACCAGAAGTTGTTCCAGAGTTGGCTTCACCAATTGAAGAGGGAACTAATGATAAGGATCATGAAACTCCGAAAGAGAGTACTACCGAACCTCGCAGGTCTAGCAGGACGCGTGTAGCTCCCGAGCTATACGGAAACCCTGTTATGAATTTCATGGTTGATGAAATTGATGACCCTGCGATGATGAGCCCGGATTCCAACAAATGTTTAGAAGCCATGAAATCCGAGATGGAATCCATGTACGAAAACCAAGTGTGGAACTTGGTGGACTTACCTCACGACCGAAAGGCCGTGGAGAATAAATGGATTTTCAAAAGGAAAACTGATGCTGATGGTAATGTGACCGTCTATAAAGCTCGACTTGTCACAAAGGGGTTTCCACAAATTCAAGGAGTTGACTACGATGAGACATTCTCACCTGTAGCGATGCTAAATTCAGTTAGGATTATGTTAGCAATTGCTGCATATTTCAACTATGAGATATGGCAGATGGATGTCAAAACCACGTTCCTCAATGCCAATATTGAAGAAGAGTTGTATATGATACAACCAAAGGGTTTTGTCGATCCTAAGGATGCTGACAAGGTATGCAAGCTTCAGCGATCCATCTATGGACTGAAGCAAGCATCCCGGAGTTGGAATCTCCGCTTTGATGAGGTGATCAAACAGTTTGGATTTGTCCAAACTTATGGAGAGGCTTGTATTTACAAGAAAGTGAGTGGCAGCAATGTGGCATTTATGATATTATATGTGGATGACATATTATTGATCGGAAATGATATAGATCTTTTAAACAGTGTTAAAAGTTATCTAAACAACAAATTTTCAATGAAGGACCTAGGTGAAGCGTCATACATATTAGGCATAAAGATGTATAGAGATAGATCAAGGCGCCTAATAGGGCTATCGCAAAGTACATACCTTGATAAGATTTTAAAGAAGTTTAAAATGGACGAAAGTAAGAAGGGGTTCTTACCTATGTTGCAAGGCAAGACATTGAGTAAGACTCAAAGTCCGGCTACGGCGGAAGAAAGAGAGATAATGGACAAAGTCCCCTATGCTTCAGCCATAGGCTCTATAATGTACGCCATGCTATGTACAAGACCGGATGTGGCACATGCTATTAGTTTGACTAGTAGGTACCAATCGGATCTAGGTTCGGAACACTGGATAGCGGTCAAGAATATCCTTAAGTACTTGCGAAGAACTAAGGATATGTTTCTTGTGTACGGAGGTGAATAAGAGCTCGTCGCTAAGTGTTATGTCGACGCAAGCTTTGACACCGATCCGGATGACTCTAAGTCTCAATCCGGATACATATTTCTCATGAATGGTGGAGCGGTTAGTTGGAGGAGTTCCAAACAACCCGTGGTGGCGTGATCAACAACGGAGGCCGAATATGTTGCTGCTTCAGAAGCGGCTCAGGAAGCGGTTTGGATGAAGGAGTTCATATCCGAACTAGGTGTGGTTGCGAGCGCATTGGGCCCAATGATGATCTATTGTGACAACAATGGTGCCATAGCCAATGCCAAAGAACCAAGGTCTCACAAGAATTCCAAGCATATAAAGCGTCGGTTTCACTCCATCCGCGAGCATGTCAAGGATGGAGATATAAAGATTTGTAAAGTACACACGGATCTCAATGTAGATCCGTTGACTAAAACTCTCCCTAGATCAAAACAAGATCAACACCAGAACTCCATGGGTGTTAGATTTATCACTATGTAACTAGATTATTGTCTCTAGTGCAAGTGGGAGACTGAAGGGAATATGTCCTGAGATGCAATAATAAAGTGGTTATTATGTATATTTCAAGTATATGATAGATGTTTATTTTGCATGCTATAATTGTATTAATACGAAAACATTAATACATGTGTGTTTAATAAACAAACAGAAAGTTCCTACTTATGCCTCTCTCATAAACTAGCTCGTTGATTAACAAGATGATCAAGGTTTTCTGATCATAGACATTAGATGTTGTTAATAACGAGGTCACAGCATTAGTGTAATGATGTGATGAACATTCATTTAAAGTATAGCATTACGATTAAAGTCATTGAGTTTATATTGCTATAACAACATACGAAGTGATCATAATCCTTAGACCATTAGATCATGTCAATCACTAACACCGGAAGAGTATCTTGATAACATCAAACGTCACACCGTAACAAGGTGATTATAAAGATGGGTTCAGTACTACTAAAGTGTTATGTTGAGGCCCATGGATCGAGAGTGGAATTTGTTCATCCCGATGACGAATAGATATGCTCTGGGCCCTCTCGGTGATATCACATTGATTATATTGCAAGCAAGTGATTTGATCACTAGAATGTTAGGCCGGTGACAATGGTCGGCTCTTGCATGCCATTTCTAACGCTGCCACGTCGTATCGCATATCCCAGACTTGAAAATCTTCTAGTGCATGGTTTCCTCTAGCTGTGTGACATTAAATTAACTCCGGGATCTTCTATACTCTGTACTATCTATGTCTGACAAGAAAAGGGGGAGAAGGCGCTGGTGCAGCCCACACGGGATCAACCATTATTGCTTTTCCTTCGGGACACGGGACAAGAGCCGGTTCTTTGCTTGCATACAGCAATATTCTCTCCCTTCGTTAATCATCTCTCCACGTCAGCTCTAATCCTAGGTGGCAAACGCTAAGAGACGGTTGACTAGGACCATTGGCAAAGGCCTTATATGACGGAAACGAGAAAAGAGTACATGCCAATAACGAGATCAAACTAGGTATGGAGATACCGATGGTCGAATTCTCGGACATGTAATATATCGCGAAACAAAAGGATTAAGATACTAGCGTAAAAGGTTCTCGCGATCACAAGAAAGTCATCGCTAAATGTGTGGGAGTCAGTATGGATCTCCAGGTTCCGCTTCTGATTATTGATCCGAGAGGGGCCTCGATCATGTCCGCATTATTCGCGAACCGTAGGGTGACACCGACATCCATTTGAAGCAAAAGTTTCATGCCGGAAAGAATAACAAGCGCATAAATTTATTTCACTAGATACCAAAACGGGTTTTCGGGTGAAATTGCAGATAGTTTTTTTGCATATGAAATGAAATACTAGCAAGGGGTTATATGTGAATGTTTGTCATTAAAGTAATTTACAAAATTCTGAATAAATAAAATGAGTTTTATTTCATGATAGTTTGCATTAAATTTGGTGGGAATTTAATGGGAACTTGAGTGGGTTTTTTAGTGGAGAGAACTGAAAGACATTTGTGTGAGTGGAGTGTCCACCCACATGAATTAAGGAGGGGAGGGGGCAGCCCCCATGGCCGGAGGCCACCCCCTTGGGTGCCCCCCTCCTCCTATAAAAGGATCCCCCTCCCTCTCTCTCACTCAACCTTCCTCGTGAAGGATCTTTCTCCCCCTCTAGTATTTATCCCCCATGGTCTCGGACTAGCGAGATACATGTTCCCGGTGGTTATTCGGCAAGAAAGAGTTGTGCTTCCGTTGCATCGCTGGAGCGAGGAGGCGGAGGTTGCTCGGTGCCTCGGACGTGTGTGCGAGCACGGATGCGCCGCTGATTTGCGGTGCTAGGACTTCCTCTCGATCTTGAGATCGGCAAGAGATCGTCTATATCAACCACGAGTTCAACCTCGTTAAGCTTTGTCGGTTTTCAAGGGTATGTTCTCTACGGATGTATATTCGCCCGTTACTTGTATCTAGTAGATAGATCTTGGTACATAGTTGTTCCCATCGTAGGAATTTTTTTTGTTTTCTATGCTACGAACCCTACAAGAGGTTGGCCGCCTAGGCGGTGTTGCTTCGTAGCTGGCAGGAGGTCAGCCGTCGATGCAGGGGTTCCGCGTGGAGGCTATTGTGACAACGATGATGCTGAAGAGTGATGTCTGGGCGTGGCAAGACTAAGGTATTTGGCTCTTGTTCCGGCGTGTTCGATGGATTTTCGTGTTGGGCTGCATTTGTTGTGAAGTCAGAGCTGTTGTCACGTCGTGCTAGGGGTAGCGAGGCCCTGCGTCGGGCGAGTGGCAACGATGCCCCGCGTGGGCAGTTCGGGCGCGGAGGTCTTCACCGGCGTGAGTCTCAACCATCTCCTTTTTGGAGCTCATCATCAAAGTCGGAGCTGTCGACCATATATGCCAGGGGTCGACTGTTTAGCATAGAAAGGTGTGGGCTTCACGAGGTTGTTGCGACGATGGCTTCTTAGATGGCCTTTCTTGGGGTGGAGTCGGAGTCGCTGGCTAGAGAAGGAGTGGTGACGATGACACTAGTGGGCAACCTCGACGACGGCCCTCGCTTCGGTGGTGTGTTCGCGGTTTGTGTTTGTAGCCAGGTTGACAGTGTGTGACCTTGAGGTGGTCATGTTCCATGACCGTCAGCAAGGGTGTCTATATCGGTTTTAGGATGGTTTTCCGTTAATTAACCGGTCAATTATTTTCTACTTTTAAAATAATAAGGCAATATTGCCCCTTTGTTAAAAAAAATACACAATAGAGATAGAAAAATTGTCTCTTGCATCCGCAGAATAAAGTCTAAAGTCTAAAAGAGAACGAGCAAATCTTTAAGGTCTTCAAACTCTTATTTTTTCATGACACAATCCTCTACTTTTCTGAAGGCAACCAAAGAATATCACATCAAGAATTTGTAAATATCTATCACAATATTAATTTGACCGTGCACACATGCAACCATTAAAATAATTAACATACGTAGATAAGAGTACCAATACTAGTATTTTAGAGATAATAAACTGAACATCATGGTTGACATCGCTAGAGAGTCGGATATACGAATCACCATTGTCGAGAATATAACATTCATGGCAAATATTGTAAGAATAAACCTACATGTGGCAACCATGAGAAAAACACCAAAATTGACTAAGCGAAGTAAGACACTGAAGACCGTCCCTATAGAATTATAATTTTACAACACCATCATTAACGTCGGGAAGAATGAATGGCCGAAGATTAATTATTGAGAAGATGGTCCAAAAGAAGATGTCTATTAAAATTCTAATCTTTCCATTTGAAAACACTATTTTTAATAAAAAACTTCACATATAGATAGGATTCCTACCCCTCCCGACGCGAGGCGGTTGGAAGAGGTGGAGGAGGCTCGGCGGCAAAAAAGAAAGGCACATACTAACACACGTTTATTTCATACTCCCTCGTCTAGAAATAATTGACTTTGATTTGTGTAAATTCAAATGTGAGAAAAACATCAATTTGGTCTATGAACTTGCCACGATTAAGAGCATTGGTCACAGACTTGTAAATCGCGAACCATGGGTCATGAAGTTGTCCCGCGCGAGTGTTTTGGTCACTCCGTGACGACTACCGTTAGTTTTTTAACATGGCAGATAGTGTTTTTTCGAATAGCACCCTAAAGTTTGTTTTTTGTTCATCCTACGGGCTAGAGATTATATCAAACAGGTTATGCTACCCTTTGACCTCCTGCTCTCTCCGCTCGCCACCGGCCGTCGCCCCCTTCTTTTTCCGCCGCGAGGCAGCATGCACCCTTACCTCATTCCCTTTCCTTTGCCTCACCCGGGCTTTCTCCGCCTTGTCTGCTGCAGACAACACGCAATCGTGCTGCTCATCTCGAGCTCTGCGAGTACCCAACTCGGCGATAGCAATACAAATTGCCCAAGCTCAAGCCGTGCCCATGACCTGGACGTCCTCGTCACGGTGCTCGCTGAACAAGCCGTGTCCACCGAGTTTGGGCCAAGGCGGAACCACCATGACGCTGTTGGTGGGAGGATACTGCGCCGCGCACACAACCTATGCGCGCTGAGCCGAGCACCCTGGCTGCACGCCATGCTGGTCCCTGCCCTCACATGTTGAGGTCAGTGCGACACGTGTTGTTGTCCCGCGTGGCAAGGTGGCCGGGCTCAGCGAGAGCCACAACCACGGGAACACGGACTTGCCAGCGACGGCGTGAACTGATAGCCCATCTAAAGGAGAGAGGAGCCGCACAGACAAACGGCAGCCACAGCGTGCTTTACCGTCCGCGTAGGCGGGAGCCCAGCTCAGACCGCGATGAATAACGAGAATGAACAAACATTCAAGGTGTTATTTACAAAAAAAAACAGTCTGCCACGTCACAAAACTAATGGTAACCGTCACGGTGTGATCAAAACGCTCGCGCGGGACAACTTCGTGACCCACAGTTCATAGTTTACAAGTTCGTGACCAATGCTCTCAACCATGGCAAGTTCATAGACTAAATTGACGTTATTCTCTTCAAATATATCTATACACTAAAATACGTTTAGATACATTTCAATCTAAATAAACACAAATCAGTTATTTCTGAACAGCGGGAGTAATTTTTTTTGAATCACAGCTTATTTCGTTAATTATTTCAGCGGAAAAAAGAAAGAAAAAAGGCCGGTTGGAAGAGGCGGAGTGGCCGTTTTCTTAACGAAGGCGGTTCCTCCCGACGCTTCCGGAGACTGCGTGGTGGGGACGGATTCCGCGACCGCCTCTCGTTCCCCTACGCTCCGTTCGTCTCGCGTGTGAGCTGAGCCGTGACGTAACCGAGGCGGTCCCGTTCTTCCATCTATAAATTGCCCGCACCACCGATTCCCCTTTCCCAAACCTACTCCTCCCGATTCCCGATCGAAAATTTCTCCGCAGCACCGTAATTTCGATCTTCAGCTCTCGCGAATTTCCGTCAAGGTATGCGCTCGCTATCGATCCCTTCCCCTTAGCTATCTGTCTGTTCATGTTGAGGGATCGATCTAGAATTCCAGGTGCATATGCGGGATTGTTCATTTGGTCAACGCGATGAGATGATTTTCTTGTGTAAAATAGAATTATGCACCATATCGATTTCCCGTAGATCCGTGTAGATCACTGTATCCATGTTCTATGTATACTGCTAGATCCAAGATTTTTTTCATGATATCGTTGAGGACGAGCCAGTGTATGTCCTCTGGATCAATACTTATTCGTGTAGATTATAATCAAAATACTATAGCTGCCCCGTGGGTTGATCTAGAGTTGCTGATTAGGTTTTGATCAATTTTGTTTTGGGCCTGCTTTCGTAATTTGCCCCGTGGGTTGATTTCGTGGGTTGATTCATGTTGATTCCTGAAATTATTTTTGATCCATGTTCTGCCTTATTGAGTTAGTGTTTGGCCAAGTTGATTGTCGTCGTGCTGCTTCTGTATGTTAGTCCTTATATTGGACTGGGAGATACAAATCTGCTTAATTCAAACTGGAAATAGATCCAGGGAATTAGATTATTGACTTCCAAGTTCTCTGTCTTTAATGTACTCGTATGCACTTGTTCATGGTTGTTCCATTTGCTACTTCTCAACTGCAGATTTTCTATCTGTACTAAAAATTGAAATTGTTGATATATGCAATATCTATCAGAAGTTCCAACAATGCATATCAATTTCTCGTAGATCCGTTTATATTCTATGTTCTTTGGTTTTCTTCTATACTGGTAGATCCAAGATTCTTTCATGATATTGTTGAGGACGAGTCAGTATGTGCCCTCGATCAATATTTGTTTGTGTAGATTATAATCAAAATACTCTAGCTGCCCCGTGGGTTGATCTAGAGTTGCTGATTAGGTTTTGATCAATTTTGTTTTGTGCCAGACTTCGTAGATTCCTGTTTAGCATCAGATTATTTCTTGTCCGATCAAAGGTTTCATGTTGATTCCTCAAACTATTGCTGATCCATATTCTGCCTTATTGAGTTATATTGTTTAGCCAAGGTTGTTGTTGTGCTGTTTCTGTATGTTAAGTATTACAATGGTTGATACGAATCTGCTTAATTCAAACTGGAAATAGACCCCAGGAATTAGATTATTGACTTCCAAGTTCTCTGTCTTTAACGTACTCGTATGCACAACTGTTCATGGTTCTTCTATTTGCTACTTCTCAACTGCAGATTTGCGATCTATCATAAAAACTGGAATTTTTTATATCTGCAATATCTATCACAAGTTTCAACAATGCATATCTATCATAAGTTTTAGATTATTGCTCTCTTTTGACTTGACCGTGATTCTGTTCATACCTCAATCTTGCTGACTTATCCTGCTCTGTTTGCAATTTCTGTCTATGCAGATGCAGATCTTTGTGAAGACCCTCACTGGCAAGACCATTACCCTTGAGGTCGAGTCCTCAGACACAATCGACAATGTCAAAGCCAAGATACAGGACAAGGAAGGCATCCCACCGGACCAGCAGCGGCTCATCTTTGCCGGCAAGCAGCTCGAGGACGGGCGGACGCTTGCTGATTACAATATCCAGAAGGAGTCCACCCTTCACCTAGTGCTCAGGCTCCGGGGTGGCATGCAGATCTTTGTCAAGACCCTCACTGGCAAGACCATTACCCTCGAGGTCGAGTCATCTGATACCATTGACAATGTCAAGGCAAAGATACATGACAAGGAGGGCATCCCCCCGGACCAGCAGCGTCTTATCTTTGCTGGCAAGCAGCTGGAAGACGGTTGCACCCTGGCTGACTATAACATTCAGAAGGAGTCGACCCTCCACCTTGTGCTCAGGCTCAGGGGTGGTATGCAGATCTTTGTTAAGACCCTCACTGGCAAGACCATTACCCTTGAGGTGGAGTCATCCGACACAATAGACAATGTGAAGGCGAAGATTCAGGATAAGGAGGGCATCCCACCGGACCAGCAGCGTCTCATCTTTGCAGGCAAGCAGCTTGAGGACGGCCGCACCCTCGCAGACTACAATATCCAGAAGGAGTCCACCCTGCACCTGGTGCTCCGCCTCCGTGGTGGCATGCAGATTTTCGTCAAGACCCTGACAGGGAAGACCATCACCCTGGAGGTGGAATCTTCGGACACCATTGACAACGTGAAGGCCAAGATCCAGGACAAGGAGGGCATCCCCCCGGACCAGCAGCGCCTGATCTTCGCCGGTAAGCAGCTTGAGGATGGCCGCACCCTTGCGGATTACAACATCCAGAAGGAGTCGACCCTGCACCTGGTGCTCCGCCTCCGTGGTGGCCAGTGAGTTCTTTGGAAGATTGTTTGGCAAGTCCATTGCGCCTGGTGCTTCTTTCCTCGTTTTTTCCTTCAGTTATGTTGCAAGTGTATCGTGCGTACTGAAAGAAGTCTTGTGCCATTCGTGAGAGGAATGTGATGCTGCCTTGTAGCAGTTCGATGTTTGTTATGAACAATGTGATTCGTCGCATTCCTGGATCTTATTATTGTGTTGTTAACCTCAACCTTCTTAATTCGGTGATCATGGTTGCTTCGTCCTGGCCCTGCGATCCTTTTTCGTTAGATTTTCTGATAGGAACATGTTGCCTGCTACACATTAGTACAGATTTCTGATTTGAATAACTGAGAGCCTGAATCCTGTTGCAATTTGTGGTTTGCTTTGAGAAGATAACTTACCATTTCATTTTGAGGTTTTTTTTGCAATTGCATGACACTGTTCAGAACGTTGATTCACACCCCAAGCCCCTGCAGCTGCAGTACCGAGATGTGCAGATTTTCTTTTGCAGAGGTACGGATAACCTCCTGCTGCAACTGATCCTGAAAACATGAACCTTCCGTAGCAAACAGCGGCGAAGGCTTGACGTCGCTTTCTGCCCAGACACCAGAGGTTACGGCCTCTCTCCATGGGCCTATTGATACCGTGGGGCGTGGGCCTGCCTGCGGCACATTTATCTTTTTTTTTCCTTGGTGTTGTTTGTAAAGCCTGGTCCCTTTGCAACGGAGTCAGTTGGTGATACTGTTGAAACAGCATATATGGATACACGACTGATCCTCCCAGAGGAGCAAAGAGTGTAGGGCAATCCTCTAGTCAATGGGTTATGGGTTTTGTGTCATCATTCATAGTATATGTGATAGTGCAAGAAGTTTAGTTGAGTTTTAGTGGGACAATGAGCCAGCCAGCCACGTCCACAACTAATATCACTATAGCTCGTTTGGTTAGGGGGAGTTGAAAGGAGGGATTGGGAGTTTTGAGGGCAGGAGACTTACCATATACCCTGATTGTTTGGAAGGAATTGGGATTAAGTAAGGAATGGGAAGGGGAGTTAATGATTCAATTCCAACTAATCTCTTACCTGGGGTAGGGCAGGTAACTGAGAAGGAATTGGCGTTAAAATCCCATTCCCTTTCCCATATTCCCTTTCCCAAAGGTTGCCAAACGCGCTGTAAGATAATAAAAAAAAACTAATAGTATCATTAAGTCGTTGTTTTGTTACTTATGTAATTACCACCTCTAAATGCTTTATTAGTTTCATATATGTGCAAGTACAAGTGCATCTTCTAAATTATTTCAACATACATGACTTCCAAAATCTGTTTTTGATGGTACTTTTTTTTGCGGAATCCACTAATCTATTAATAATCATCAACATCAGTACAAGAAGGTCTAAAAATAATAAAAATTACAAATAAATTACTGAACCATCTAGAAACGACTACAAACACTAACGCGGTGTAGGTTCCATTAGAGAACATCATTCGAATCGTTTACATTTTGGTCTCATTTTTTCATGAGTACTCCGTATTACCATAACGTAACGCGTGATTTATCCAAAATTTAGAAGGGGTAAAACATGACTTAACTTTTGCCAGATGGGGTAATTAGAATAAAAAATTGTAAAATTGAGTAATTAGTGTTGGAATTGACAAAGCCAAGGGTAAAATGTGGAATTCAGGCTATACGGTATGCGCACTTGTCGCAGTAAACAATACTATAGTACTACCACTGCGCCACAGTAACCACAGTAATCTAGCGACAAAATCGTTGTCCACGAACACAGCTCGGTACTTGAACCCCTAGGAGCGACTAAACAAATCCAAGAATCAGTAAACCAACCTTTAATTTATTCCGTCGTTAACAGGCCCGCACGCACAGGGACGAGGAAACAGGAAAACCTCCCGAGATCTCTCTCGCGTCACAACACAAAATAAATCCCGAGCCAAGAGAGGAGGCCGCGCGCCTCGGGCAGGCCGCCCCGTCCCCGTCGCCCGCATTTGTTTAAGCAACTCCGGCGATGTGGCCTCGCCGCGACCATTCGTCCCCGAGTTGTTTACTCGGCGGTCGAAGCTGCGTCCATGATTCCAGACACGACACTCCTCCCCATCTCCACCACGGAGGCATATGGAGATCTCGGGCTGGCTCCTGTGTCGATTTTCTAGGAGGTCGACATAGCTAGCTAGCTAGGCTTCGCTTGACACGCATGCACGGTGGTTGCTTTAAAAGACAGGCACAATCTCATGTTACTTGCGGCCTAGCAGTGGCAGGCAGACATGTTGTACCGCAAGTAACATGAAGTTAGTACGTAGGATAAGATGCCTAGTAGGTCCTTACTTTTAATCCATGGCCAACTGTTTCTCATCTTCAGGTCCACTGCTAGGCCGCAAGTAACATGAGATTGTGCCTGGATCCATCTAATATCACCTGAAGATGAGAAACAGTTGGCCATGGATCCATCTAATGTGGAAGCAAATCTGCACCATAAAGTTAGTACGTAGGATAAGATGCCTAGTAGGTCCTTACTTTAATCCTGCTGGGGTTGAACTGATTTGTTCGATCGGACGTACGAGTAGCTAGTCACAGGAGCCTCAGGCGAATGCACATGCATGCTCGATAGTCTATTGATCGGACTTCCGGGGCACGTACTCCGATGAACAATGAATTCCGTGTCGCAGGAGGTGACGGACATTACCGTTGCAATCAGCCGTCTCAGCTTGTATAGACTAAAACTTCATAGAGGGAAAACCGGTCCGGCCTGATCCGTGGCCATAGTCTCCGTGCTGTCGCTCTATCGCACGCCTAATTGGGTCGTCCTCGTCTCCTCTCCCCACCACGGTGATCGGACTTCCGGATGGATTCGCCATCAGCAACTTGGAGCTCTCTCTCTGTACTGTTGCAGTCCACTTGCTGTTGGAGCTGAATCTGAATAATCGCTCAGCTCCCTTCTCTCCTCTTCCTCACAACTCTCACAAACTCAATCTCAACTTGTCTCTCTCTCTCTCTATAAAAAGAAACTTGACTCTCTCAAGAATCTAGTAGCTAGGGACCCTCAGAAAACAGTGCAGTGCTATATCCAAAAGCGACAACTCTACACTATGTACTGTGCCGATGGCCAAAACGTACGGCAGGAAATGGGGCAGCCCACGAACCTGGCCGTTGGCCCAGATAAGCCGCCGGTGTGGGCCAAACTAGTCCGACGGCAACCGTCGGTGTAGGCCTAGACGTGTGGCTCCAGTGGTCTCCACCGTGACGGCGAAGCAACTCCATTAGTTCTACGCCGACGCCTCAAACATGTAGGGAACGGGATGTTTCCGGAACCAACACTTTGGTCGTGCTTCTCCCACGCCGGGTTCGTCGCGCGAGATTACACCGCTGCATACATGTGGTCCTTCTCCTCGTGTATCAATATCTACCATAACAAATCAATGTCATTAGATACATCATTACCTTATTTTTCATACTATATCTTCATACTATCACGGTTCTTAGTTGATTTTTCAATAACCTTGGCCAACCTTGACACTATTTGACTTTTCAGAAACTTTATACGCCCAATTTTGTGAAAGGAGGTAATACTTTAGGGTACACATGGTGTCGTACATAGATGCAAGTGGGTCAATACAAGGTACTCTCTATCTTTATATATAGCTCAACAAAATAAAATAACTTTTTTACTAACATCGTCATTTTAGAAAAGTTTGATTGTTTTTTAACTAAAGAATGTAGTGCATACATTAATATTGATCTACTTGCACCTCTAGTTCGTAATCCGAAAAAGAATTTCATACACATGGACTAATCTAGTAGGATTATGTGTACATCTAGAACCTGAGGAATTTCTGTGTACAATTTGATGAATTTCTGTGCACGCACGCATCTAGTAGGATTATCTGTACAATCTGAGGAATTTGTGTGCACGCACGCATACATGTCACACTAAGACCATGTACTATGTGACGCCAATTCAATGGAAAATGAATTATTGAGTTGGTATATTTTTCTTTCTATGTAGGTTCAGTTCTTTTGTAGGCCTAAGCTGACATATGCACCTCTCTTTCTGACACATTCTGAGGAATTTACATGCAATCCTACATGTTTTTTCACCTCTCTTTCTCTGAACCGTGGCCAGCCTGTAATATTCTGAAGTATGAACCGAGTCACAAACATGAGTCATTTTTGTTGTCAAAGGTATTAAACCGATTCACTGCTATGTGTTGAATCGAATCATAGAGACCTTTGAATCATTCTAAGCATACATAATACATGGTCTAAGCACATCTGGACCACCGGGCGATACAGAAAAGGCTTCGACACGCTGTGGTCGCTGGATGCATGGCCCATTCGGGCATTCGGCCATAGTCTCCGTGCTGTCGCTCTACGCAAGCCTAATTGGCTCGTTGTCTCCTCTCCCCACCAGTCCACCACGGTGATCGGACTTCCGGATGGATTCGCCATCAGCAACTCTCTCTCTCTCTCTCTCTCTCTCTCTCTCTCTCTCTCTCTCTGTACTGTTGCAGCAACGGGAAGACTTCCCAGTTGCTGTTGTAGTTGAATCTGAATAATCACTCAGCTCCCTTCTCCCCTCTTCCTCACAACTCTCACAAACTCAATCTTAACTTGTCTCTCTTTCTGAAGAATCGAGTAGGGACCCTCAGAAAACAGTGCGGTGCGTATATCGACAAGCGACAGTTCTACTTCTACAGTACGTACTGTACAGTGCATGCGTTTTGCAGAGAGGCCGTCGTCATCGGTAGCTAAGGCCCTTCTTTTAATCCATTTCTCGTCTTCAGGTGACAGATGGATCCAAGGCCAACTGTTTAGCTAGCTTGTGCCCCACTTTATTTTATACGTAGTACTACCTCCGTTCTTTATAAAAACGATAAGGTATACATTTTCTTAACAGTCAAATGGCGTAAACTTTGACCATTGTTCTTTAAAAAATATCAGTAAACTAATGTCATTGGATACTTCATGACCTATTTTTCTAGACGTGCTAAATCTTCATTGAACCACAGTTTTTAGCTTATTTTTCAATAACCATTGTCAAACTTGACACTATTTGACTTTTCAAAAAAGAGATATACACACACTATTTTGTGAAAGGAGGGAATACTTTAGAGCATACGTAGTTTCGTGCATAGATGCAAGTGGGTCAATACTAGGGTACTCTCTATCTTTTTAGTTCAACAACAAAAAAAATACTAGGGTACTCTCTATCTTTTTAGTTCAACAAAATAAACTAACTTCTTAATAACATCATCATTTCATATAAGCTTCTTTGTTTTTTAATTAAAGAATGAAGAGGATACACTAATATTGACCTACTTCCATCTCTAGTTTGTAATCAAAAAACAATTTCGTACACATGGACTAAAACATAGGGATCGCCTAGATCTCAGGCGCATAAGAACTTCTTATGTCTCAGTCAGCTGATGCCATTATACTGTTTGTGCTAATAATCAATTATTGTAACCTAGTTACAACTGATTAAACTCTAGGTCACAACCTAGTTGTAACTAATGTGTAACTGACACATTGTACGAATCTCGAGGTAAATCTAACAGTGAGAGATATGTGTCTAAGATACAAGAAAAACTAGCGAATCCGTAAAACATATACAGTAGCATGCATGTACTTCCTTCGATCCAAATTAATTGACTTATATTTATTTAAATTCGAATGTATTTAGACATGTTTTAATGCTACATACATCCGAATATCTAGACAAATTTAAATCAATTAATTTAGTTTGGAGAGAGTAATAGAGTTATGTTCAATCCGAGGAATTTGGGTGCACTCACGTATGCATGTCATAGTAGCATATCAGGACCACCTGCGATGCAGAAAAGGCTTCGACACGCTGCGGCCGCTAGATGCATGAGCATGACCCATTCGGGCGTTCGGCCAATAGACGCACGCCCGATACGAGTCGGTGTATCCATTGGTTGTCAGCGCATGACGCGGATGAAATTTTAATGACTGCTCTGTAAGCAGTAGATTGACTGATCAATTGTACGAATGGGTAATTAAAACGTACACGTCGTTTTTTTTTACTCCCTCCGATCCATATTAGTTGACTCAACTTTATCAAAATTTGGTTGAATCTAGACACTATTTAGTATATAGGTTTATCCAAATTTTGATAAATCCAAGTCAACTAATATAGATCGGAGAAAGTAGAATAAACGTACACGTCGTTATGCCCATCTCTGATCTACCGGTGGGCAATGGGTGATGGATGCGACCGATCAGTCATCGGCGGTGGGCCTAATTTAGGCCCATCTATCGATCATCCTTTTTTCCCCCTACAGCTTGCGTGCTCTTCACCGACAGTTCTCGGCCGATCACTGCAGACGTACGTACGAGATCGGCCGGCTGTGGACATAACGAACGAGGCCGGTCGGTGCATTTCGAACGCGTGTGCCACCGAAGATCCACCAAATGCGGATGGCGATGATCGCCGATGCCCGGCCGGCTGTGCCGGACAGATCGTCGGCGCACACGACGCGACACGGCACGTCGGCCGGCGTACGTACTCTCTCCGTTTAGAAATATAAGATGTTTTAGTTTACGAAGAAGATATATCTAAACATGTTTTAGTGTATAGATTCAAATGAATGTCTCATTCACAAAGCTAAAACATCTTATATTTTCAAACGGAGAGAGTATGTACGTACGGGGCATCCCACGTCTCGTTGCAGCAGCGCAATGTTTTTTACGGGCCAGACTCTTTTCGAATTTGGAAGAAGGCGCAAGACACCGGCCGGTGGGTTAATTAGCCACCGATCTTCACGTCTCGTAGGCAGGGCAAGCGATGGCGATACCGTCGACGAGAACAAGCCACAAGGGTCAAATTAGTCCAGCGCAAGCAAGCAACCAAAGCTTCTGGAAGCCATGTCGGGGCGGCGCGCGACACGGCGGGCCTACGCACCACGCGGCTACCGGCGACTCGCCAGCTGCCACGATCGGTCACATCGCCATAAAAGCCTTTTGACAAGACCCGTTTGCTTGTCCAAAAGTGCCTCAATTCTTTTATCGAGCGAACGATCGAGAAAAGGAAAATAATCATCGAGTATTCAAACCAATAATCGTACGTGCACGGGATTTAATTTAGAGAAAGCCTGATAGATCTTCTGAGCTCAGCAGGCAGATTCATCCTCGTTCCTTTATTTACTCGGTCTTCTGAGCTCAGTCTCTCTGTCTGTGCGTGTAAGCAGTGTCACTTGTCGTCGTTTGCACCTGGTGGTACAGAGCTACAGTTTTGACATACTATATGCACTTATATATTATGCAATATTTTACTAGTACCCCGAATTCAAAGAATTCTCTCTGAAACAAATTTACAAGACATCTCGCTGTAATACTATCTACTACTAGTTCTGGAGGTTTTTTTTTGTTCCGTGGGCATACGGCTAGCTATGTGATGCAGATAATGTCTTGTGCGATTGAAAACTACTGTGTCGGCGGCATCCCACTGTTGATGACAAGTTCTCTGCGCAACTGTTTGATGGAGAGCGACGTTATTTGGAGCTCATATACCAAGTTTTTGGATCGGGCGTATGGCAGCGATCGACGGGGAACCCACCATACTACATACATGCATCTGGCTTACTCATTTGACAAGTCACTCTAATCGATCGTCTTTCGTGATAACAGCTATCGACAGTGGCGGAGCTTGGCAAGGATCCATGGGGGGGCAAAATACAAAACTTCATGGTCTTGGAGGGGCAAAAGGCTAAAAAATTCCCATTCTAAACCTTCTGAAAAAAAAATCTTCAACAAAATTTCAAAAGTTGGGGGGGCGGTGGCCCCTGCTGACATGTGCATAGATCCGCCACTGGCTATCGATATATATTCGATGCTGAAAGTAATATACTGATTGTGACTTAATTAGTCCCCAGCACGGCAGCACCTACTGTATTCATAACATCAACAAGAAACGGATCTGATACATGCATGAAGGATGTCATAAATGGATCGGTTGGATTTTTATAATAAATTTAGACATATTATTTATATTATTCGGAGTCATATAACTAAAGTTATGAATTTTTAAAGTTTGCATTATTAATAGAAGCATTTTTAATTGTTTGCATATTTTAGGTATCTGAAAATAGTGAACCAATTTTATATTCAAAATATTCAAACATTTTTGAGCACTTTTCGTATTAAAAGTTTTTCCATTTGAATCCGTATTCAAAAGTTACGAACGTTTCAAATAAATAGGTTTTTTTAAAAAAAAACTGAGAGGCGCCAGGGACCCGTATATAATTTTCTTGCGGAACTCGAGGACCTGCATGCAAAATAGCAGTCAGCACGGTTGACCCGCGTCGCCACGTCAGCCCGACGGGTGGGTCCTACTGTCAGTTTTGGTGTCAATTGGATCTTAATCCCGTTTTAGCGTGAATTGCAAAAAATCTGCCAAAAAGTGGTGGTTTTTTGCGATTTTTTTATAAATTGGTGGTTATTCGAGCATTCGGCCGAAACATAGTAGTTTTATGCTATTAACTCAAGTTTATGCGAGCGCATGTTGCAAACAGTGGTTTTACCAGTTGCGATCGCATGAATTTGAAACGGTTAATTAGCGACCGAAAGAATTAATGAACGCCCCGGTCAAATCTACCGCCAAAGCCATTATTGGTGTACGTCGTTTCATATCAAATCAAATCAAATCATATTTGCATCGTCCTTCATCACGGGCCAGGCGAGGGCAGGTACGTGCATGCGGTGATGAACAGCACCCCATAAATGAGGTGTTTCCCTATTTTTCCACAGAGCTATGGCCTGGCTCCTTCCGGCGAATCATGTCCCTGCCTACGATGTGATCAGGTCGATGTGATGTGACATGTAACATCAGCTCCCACGACCAGGCATCTGCTCCTCTGCTGGCTTTGGTTGCTTCGCCTTGAAGTTTGCTGGTTATCAGACAATCGATCGATCCGATTTTGCTGGTGCCTTGTCGCTAAGTAAAACGCATAGCAGTTCAAAAGTAACTATAGAGCATCGTATCCTTGGACGTCACAGATATAATCGCATTTACCTAGTCTTTACTGAAGATCAAATATAACGCTCCCTTTGTCCTAAATTAGATGTTCTATATTTGTCTGATGCATTTTATTACGTAGATATATGCGAATCTATATGGATCTGCGAAATCTAGTTCGAGAAAGTGGAAGTACAAGGTTTGTTTTTTCCACTACCACTTTGCCAAAAGAATATAAATTAGAAATAATCCAATCTTTGGATGACTTGTTTTGATACTTCGGTTAAAAATAAGATTACCACTTTGGGAAACAGATATATTTTAGGAATGCAAAAGAACTGAATCAACTTTAGCAAAAGATTAGTAATTGCGCCTATTATTTGTAAATATTGAATTTGTATTAAAGAACTGTTGAGTGGACCAACCAAACCAACTCAGACAGTTTGGTATTGTGGACACAAGTAGCAAATCAGATATAGGTTCCTATGGAAGCCCAACCACATTAATCATTCTTAGTACCGAGTTTTGGGCTATTGCAAATATGAACGAGATAAAAATGATCCGCGAGAGATCAATTTTAAACCATGTACTAATGGAAATTAAATGATCTCTTTCTTTTATGGTTGATTATCTCTTTCTTCAAACTTTAAGTGTAATGACTAATTAATTGTCGTGGAAGAGAAACATAACCTAGTATGAAAGCCTCTCGTCTATGAATGTTATAGCGTTTTATCAAGTTTTCAAGATAGAATTCTATTCCAACCCAAAATATTCAAGTTATTTAGATTTAAATAAGATGAATCTAACACCTTTTATAAATAAATGAGCTCAAAAAATTACCACTCTAGGAAATTTAAATAAGATCAATGATAATCCAAAATCAATACTATCTTTTCAATTCTCACCATAAGGGATACAACCAATATGCTCTAGGGGTCGAGTGCAAACTTTAGAAATTATATTTGTGTCCATAAGACCTACCTATCATGGCCAAAAATCCATTTTAGAGTTGGTTCAGGTTAACCTTTTCATAAGTTTTTGCTAAATAAAGGAAGTGTTTTCAATGTTGTCACATCTTTGCGGCAGCTACCATTCATTTCTTTAAGTGAACATATTTGTTTCCCAAAGTGATTATCTTCTTTTTAGAGAATCCACAAGTAATATCTATGAAGCAATGGGCTGACATCTACAATTATTCACGTTAATCAATTCTATATTAGACATATGACAAAGTATTAAGTGAGACAAAAGAACATAACGCCATGTGGTGTCTGTCTTCTAGAGAAGGAGGACCTGACTAGTGGGTCCTACTGGTCAGCACCACGGGGAAATAAGCGGATCGAGGGGGGACAAGTAAGCCAATGAGATAAAATTGGCCCAATTAGGTTGGGTGACTCTCCTTTTCCTTTCTTTTTACCCAAACATTTTTTGTGTCAATGTAAATAATTGATTTATGGGCTCAAAACATTGAAATAGAATATGGGTAATTCACAAGAATGCAGCTTGTTATAACATTATTATGAAATGTTTTGGCATTTATATAACATATCTTCAATAATTTAACTAAAAATATATTAATTCTATATTGATTTGGGTTTGATATGCAACTAGGTGAAATATGATTCCAAATTCATATAATTCTACTGTAGTCACTAGATACAATATTTTCCCTAGTTAAAAAATGAATGAATTTTCATTAAATGAATCATCACCAAAATATAATTTAAAGTTCTACAAATATTTAAAGTCTTTATGGAACCAAAACTTATTAAAAAATAGATTTTGAGCATTTTGCTAGTCTTAAATTTTGAAGGACAACCGGACAACTAAATTCCATGTAGCGATGCAATGATATGCATTGTATAACACGATGATAACATATTATTGGTTACAAAGTTTAACAACATGGGCTAGTACGTACACAGATTGGTAGTGTTGATGCACTTTCATGTGATATTTTACATCTATTCCATCCAAAAATTAAACATGGTAAAATCACAGGTGTTCACATTGTTATTTAACAGTACTATAAATTTTACCAGATGTTTATAAAAATATACTTGTGAGCAATTTAAATTGAAACCCAATTCCGCCTCAATTATGGATTTGACGTGCCACTAGGTGAAATATGATATGAAATTTTATATAAATTTTCTTGGAGACCCTAGGCCCGAAAGTAATTGTTCATGAATTTTTATTGAAGAAAATGTCACAAAATGTCATTTATTGTTCCATGAGTATTTAAATTTAAGTGTTTAGCAATTTATCAAATTCTAAATGTTATGAAAATAATCAGGGTTGTCAACTATGACATTTAGGACTTAGGAGAAATACCAGATGAAAGAACTTATGGCACAAACCATCGAATAAGTTTAATCATTCAACAAAATGCAATGAAGGCATGAAGCCATGTGCATTATAGTACATGATGGTGACAAACTATAGACCACAATGTTTCACAGCATATGTCATTGTATCAATCACACGGTGCGGACGCGGTGCTTTCATACGTTGATTTACCAGTACTCCATCCAGACGACTTCATTTTGCATATATTCTGGTGTACTCTATTTTACGTGTACACTCAAACTACCAATTACTTTCTCTGTCCCCCGAATTACTTATCATAGATTTTTCTAAACTAAGCACATACCTTGACGTGTTTTAGTATATAAATATATGCGAATTTAAATAAATCTGCTACATCGAAAAAATTTATATATATATATTTTTTATCATTCCTACGTTTCTCAATCATGTGATTCAAAAAGGCCATAGACGATAACCAAATTTAGCTGAACCCGTAACACCGATGCACGCAATACAACGCCATACCATACCATTCGGCGACAGCACAAACCAATAATGTGACCCCAGCTTCGTCTGCTACCTACGTACGTCGTCCTACCACGTTGCATGCTGGTGGAAGTCCTACTGTCCTCTACAACGGACGACGCACAGGCGTAGGCCGACCGACAGACGACGCATGCAGCAGAGGCTCTGAACAAAGTAGCTAGTGCTAGTCGACAAAATATGGGTCACACACACACGCATGATGATGCAGGGACCTCCATGATCCGAGCTCGCCTCTCTCTCTCTCTCTCTCTCGTGCACGCGCGCCTAGCTAGGCCCCAACCGGTTTTACACGGTCTCACCGGAGAAACCTTCGTGTGGCCATAGGTTTCCGCCATGGACTTTGGTGGCGCATACGCATATGCATGCAGCCGCAGCGCTTGCTGGCGCTCTCACGTGCGGCGAAGCACTGGACCAATGGTCCAAAGCAGGGGCAGGCTTTGATCTGATCGAGAGGTCAGGCACACACACGCAGTCGCGTCCACTCGCACGTGTGGTTCGCAGTCGCAGGCCGGGAAAGTGATCGATCGATTCATGAGTGGCAGGATTGGCAGGAGGAGGAAGAAAGAGGGACACGGCGGGACCGGAGGAGAAAGTGTCGGTCCGGCCGGAGACTGCGAGTTGAGTCATGGCTGCATGCATGCCCTCGCGCTGCGGCACGGCGTGGTCGTTTTAGCAGGGAGTTTGCCGAAACGATTTAGAGCATCTCCACTCCTCGGTCGTTTTCATACAGAAATTCGGTCTTAATTTTGGCCGGACCAAATAGCTTTTTGTCTGGAAATGCAGAGTTTCCTACTCGTGTTCTGAGGCCGAGTTTTTAGGTCGGCTTTTTTCCATCCAAATTCGCCTCAAATTTGACTAGTTTTTGGCAAATTTCGGCATAATATGAATACAGAGCATGTTCGGCCTAGTTTGGCATAAATTTAAGCAGAGTTCGGCGTAAAACGAAACATAGTTCGGCATATAACAAAAATACATATTTTGGCCTAGTTCTGTCAGTTCATGCTCGGCATCTACGTGTTGCTCCTGTGTATCCATATGTGCTCAACCAGATTATCCTACAGTTGTTGATACACTACCGGATCTCGGATCTTCTGACGCATGGCGATGAAGGCAGCCTAGGTTGGAGACACCTGGCGATCAGGCTCGGTAGGAAGTCCCTGTCTATAGTATGGCTCGTTCTGCTCGACCAAACTCACTGGGTTCTTTCTCTTATCCTCAATAATCATGTTGTGCAAGGTGACACAACAGTTCATCACTTCTCACATCTGATCTTTAGACCAGGTCATAGCAGGGAACCAGAACACCGAAAACCTCTATTGGAGCACACCAAATGCAACCTCTTTTATGGCATTTGTACATTCCCTACCATACACATGTACAGTTCTTCCGGTGTCAATGCATGCAGTCTATGCTTCCAAACATTTCAGGAAATTCTCTACTTTTATTAACTGCGAGGATCCGAGCAGTGTCTTCAGCAGTGGGTGTTCTTAAGTACTGTTTCCCAAACACTGTAATTACTGCCCTGTAGAACCTGTACAAGCAATCGATGGCGGTGGACTCGGTCATGCGGAAATAATCATCGGCACTGTCACCCGGCGATCCGTATGCAATCAACCTCATTGCCACCGTGCACTTCTGCAGTGAGAAAAACCCAACCATGCTGATGCAGTCCTTCTTGCACACAAAATAGGGGTCGAATCCACGGATGTCATGCACGATCTCGAGGAAGAGCCTCCGTCTCATCCTGTAACGACGCCGAAACACGGATTCTTCGTTCAGCGGCTTGTCGGCGTACAACATGCAGTATCCCTCCATCCTCTGCCTTGCTTTGCACTTCCGACGACCCTTCGTCGAACCTCCACGCTTCGGTATTGCCATCTGCACGTACAACCGGGCGAGGGAGGCGACGATCTGCATGTGCTCTGCATCTTCGGTGGCAGCGACGTTCTCCTCCTCCAGCAACACGGCAAACATCTCCTCGTCGTCGGAGTCCATGGCCGAACCGATAAAATCCGAACACTTGGCGGGCGAGATAGTGAAAGCTCGCAGCGAAGCCGAGCTACGACGAAGTTTGGACAACGAAAGATGTCCTAGGCCGAGGGGATAGAGGGGCGGCGAGTACGACAAGCCTATCTAGAGGTGTGGAAATGGCTCGGTATGGTGAAGCTTCGCCGGCGAAACCATGACGATAGGGGCAGCTCGGGAAGCTCTTCGCCGCAGGGGAAGCAAGCGGATGTGTGGAGAGGCGTGGATACGCATGCATGCATCGTTTGGAGGCGCTCCCACGTGCGGCGAAGCACTGGAGGTATCTCTAGGTCCAAGGAGGGACAGGCTTTGATCTGATCCAGCGGTCAGGCACGCACGCAGTCGCGTCCACTCACACGTGTGGTTCGCAGTCGCAGGCCGGGAAAGTGGTCGATTCATGACTGGCACTCTGGCAGGAGGAGGAAGAAAGCGGGACACGACGGGACCGGAGGAGGAAGTGTCGGTCCGGCCGGAGACTGCGAGTTGAGTCATGGGTGCATGCATGCCCTCGCTGCTGCTGGAGGGCGTGGTCATTTTAGCATGGAGTTTGCCAAAACGACGATTTATATCGTACAACATACTCCCTTTTAAAATAGATGCGATAGATTTGTCAAATTTTGAATGAATCTATATACTAAATAGTGTATTAATTTATTTAAATTTTAACAAATCAGCGACATACATTTTGAGACGAACGGAGTACTAACTTTTTGGGATATATGTATTTCTTGGTAATATGTTATATAGTGAAGTGTAACGAGCATATATGGCCGGGACAAGCGTGTTTTGCAATGAAAAAAACCATTGATCCACTCGAAAGGTACAAATTTATGCGATTTTCCTGATTTTTATGAGTGGAGATTTTTGGCTCCCGTGCACCATGTCGCTCGTGCTACTTTAAGAATTTGAAAAATCATGTTTGTGAGTTTCAGAAAAATAAAAACAATATACTGATGTAGCCAATGGTTTTTTTTTCCTAACGATGCAAAATATCTATTTCACCAACTTTGTATTTTGAGCTATATAAAAATGATAAAAGTGTGGATCTCTGCAAGCACTTTTCAAATCCTTAACTTTATTAGATTTTGCAATTTTTTTGTAGCCCAAAAAACAAAGAATTTTATTTTGTGATTTTGCATGTTTGCAAGATACAACACCGGCCATGTCACAAAATTATCTCCAAAACTTGTAAATAATATTTTTGAATTTTCTAAAATAAAGAAAGCACTTGATCTCAGGAGTCAAATGCACTTTCTGGATTTTCTGACCATGAGTCACTTAACTCCACTAGAAAACTTTAACAGTAGCATGTTCACTCGATTATCTTATATAGTGTGACATATTTCCCTAGCACCCTTCTTCGGCGTCAATACCATATTTTCCATTGTCCCTTCCGTCTATGGTTAGCTAGGAGTTTGTTTTAAATTTATCATCTCAGTCACCCTTTTTTTTTGGCAATCCTCTCACTTGACCTAAGACTCCATATAGCACACACAATTTCCTCTTTCATCCAATCCTCCCAATCCATCTCGACCATTTAAAAACCCATCCTTAGCCCTTATTCATCTTATCTCCAAATCAGGGCAAGTCCCAGGGACGAGTGCATGTGCATTCATGGTTATGCAGCTAAATTCCTATTTTTTTTGGAAAAACTTCAAATCAAATGATAGAGGCATCAACTCTTCGGCCGTGATCGTCTTCCTTCCGGCGTGGAGGTAATGAAGCGGCATGGGCCGGGATGGATTATGTCCATTACGTGGGGTTCCCGAATAGGGAACACAGATACTGCTCACCTTCCCCTGACTTGCTTTCTTTATAATTTCATCAGAGAAGTCTTGGGTCCTGATTAGCAGGCCCAAAATCTCAGTGAATTCCTAGAGACCCAGGCGGACCATACTGGCAAGGGGCATCGCCTCTTCTGGTTGGTGTTTGCCGCGATGTGCTAGATCTTTTAAACTGTTAGAAATAAGATGGTGATTGAAAAGGTTTTTCCATGGACATGCTTCTAACTCGATGTTTAAATTTCTAACGTTTTTACAGTAGTGATACCCACTGCGTTGACAACTAGACAAAATCTATTTCGGACACTTGGTAGAGGCCGCGCCAAATCTTCACCTCATCCAGCCGTTGAGCGTCCTCCTCTTTTGAGAGCTTGCTTTTTTTAGTTTGGGCAAGTTATGTTGTTGCCACAGCAGATTCCTTTTTATACCATGGCTTGTGACCTTTATATGGATGATTGTTTTATATATAAACGGGACGAAAGCCTCTTTTAAAAATAACAGCAACAAAGATTTACTTTCTACCAAAACCGACCCAACAATTAACACGAGTAAGTCGTGGCATAGTTGGCTAGAGAAAGATAATTCATATCACCTTTGGTATCAAATACTACAGCAACGGTCTTTGACACATGGGCATCAGTGTTTCTATTTTCTTTTAAATTAAATTTGTACTATTGGGTTTCCAAAATTTCCGAAAATAAATATGTTACAAGATACAGTCATCTAGATTGTACGACAGAATTTTTGTTTAAAAATATATTGTATTTTGTGCTATACAAAAAAAGATAATTCTCTGGCAAAACATATGTATTTCTAGTCTCCAAAAATGAAACATGTAGTTTTGGGTCCCCAAAAATTTCGAAAATAAATATGTAACAAGATACAGTCATCTACATTATATGACAGATTTTGTTTTAAAATATGTTGTATTTTGTGCTAAACAAAAAAATATAATTCTCTGACAAAACATATGTATTTCTAGAATTCTAGTCTTATTTACTGTCAGGAATTTGTTTTTCTGTAGCCTAAAATAAAACCATAGTTTTACTGAAATTTCACACAAATATATGGACCATGCACATATCCGAGATTTTCTTTAATTGTTTTTGAAACTCGAAAACATTATTTTTTAACTTTTTCAAAACGACGGAACATGGGTGCACATGCGCACCGGATCTCCACGAATAGATGCGTCACTATTTTCTAAAGTTTTTGCAATCGAAACGAGCTCAGTATAAATCTTTATTGGGTGGTACCCTAAAGACAACATGTAGTACAAGATGCACTCCCTCAATAGGGAAGGAAACGCCGCTGGGTACTTGAACCCTAGGCTCGACCAAACAAATGTAGAGTAAGTAAATCAATCTTTTTTTCGGCCCATCGGTGATCCTTACTCGCGAGATTTTCCTCACCAAACGGAACCGCCGCCTTGGGCGGCCCCTTCTCCGTCGCCCGCATTTGTTTAAGCACTCCGGCGATGTGGCCTCGCCGCAGCCGGTCGTCTCTGAATTGTTTACTCGGCGACGGAACTCGAACCTGCGTTCATGATTCCAGACATGACTCCTCCCCACCTCCACAACGCGAGGCACGCAGCTGGCGATATAGTATAATTCTGGCTCCCGTCACTTCTCGCGATTTTCTTTCTGCGCAGGTCACTTGCTCTGGCAGCAGCAGTACTCCAAGCTAGTCTTTGCTCGACAGGTATGCACGTTTGGTGCTTTTGAAAAGACGGGAACAATCTCATGTCATCTGTGGCCTGTCACACATGTAATAGAGTAGGAGTATCTGTCTGCAGTTGTGTACCTCCTAGATTTCAAACTTGGAACCAAATCTGCACCTTAAAGTTCAGTCGTAGGATAAGATGGCTAGATGCTTTACTTAAATTCTCGGGTTGAGAGTTGATTTGTTCAATCGGACTGTTGGGACAAATTGGGCCAACCAGGAGGACGAGTAGTACGTGGTCATAGCTAGCTAGGAGGCGAATGCAAATAATTCGGGGAGGACGAGCGATGAATCCTCTGCGCGCGCATCCTGGTCCATGCATGTTCAATATATTCATCCGACTTCCCGTTGAACAACGAATTATGTGTCGTAAGAGGTGACGAAAAGTGTAGCTCGTAGAGGGAACCTACCCGCGGCCTGATCCGTTGTCATAGTCTTCGCGCCTAATATATATGGATCAATTTGCCTTCAGCAACTTGGAGGTTGCGATCACTACTGTTGCATGGACGGGAACACTTCCCGCTCGCGACAGCCTCTGCGTGGGGTCTCCGAAACGGAGGTCCGGGAGTATGTCTATATCTTCTTGAGATAAGAACATGTTTGGTTCAGCTTCGTTAACGGAAATGGTATTGGAATCAGATTACGGGTGTACTGGTAACGGAATGGGGAAAAGTCCAAATCTGTTTGGTTCACACATGTAAGGGAAACGGATAGACTCGCAACCTCACACGAACATGCTCACATGGTGGAGAACGAGAGAAAGTCCAACCAAGATACAAATCCGTGCGAAGGAGTGGTGGATGGACGGGAAGAGGAGGAGCACGCCTGATGAGCAGGAGAACGGCCGTGTTTGGGGATCTGGAAAGGGGGATTATGCCAAGCAGGAGAGGAGATCGATGGGTCATGTCGTCGCTGCCGCTGATGTTAGTAGAGCACATCAATGGGAAATCTGGGGGCTTGAACCACCACCGGCGCCGGTGCCGTCGCCGCAACTTGGCGGAGAAGGATAGCGCTGGAGGAGGACGGGATCGGGCCGAGATTGCTCGCTAGCGGTAACGGGATCCGTTTCCGGTGTGGGGAGGCCGGTATCAGATTTGACTTACGGTGTAACTTGTTTACAGGGAACTTGATTACAGTCAAAACAAACCAAACAAGAATAATGGTTTGAGATTACAGTGTAATGGGATACCGGCCAAAAATGTGCGAACCAAACACGTTTAGAGGCAGAGATATCTTGATCGATGGTGATGGGTGACCGAGCGATCGAGAAACGAAGTGATTAGCCAAGTAGTATAAGAATCCTCGTGGAGTACGTGAGACCCTCGGAAAACAAGCTGTGCGAATAGACAAGGGACAGATACTACTCTCTCCGTTTCAAAATATAAGATGTTTTAGGTTTATAAAAAAAAATCTAGACTACTTTTAGTGTGTAGATTCATCCTAAAGTTGAGTGAACCTACATACTAAAACAAGTCTAGATTCATCTTCTTCATAAAACTAAAACATCTTATAATTTAAAACGGAGGAAGTACATAGAACTACAGTGCTTGCATACTTTTCTGCAGTATGTAGGGAAATCACATGCTGCAGATTAGTTTCACTTCCACGACGAAGAAGATGAAACTAAAAAGAATGGTGGCCGATCGATCGTCGATCCGCGGCACGGTAGGTCAAACAAAACTATAGACCGGCCGGGCGGGCGGTACATGTAGAACGCGTGGTGGCCGAGATCCGCCGAACACGGATGCGTGCGAGTGATGGAGTGACGACGAGGACGACGATGCCGGTCATCCCGTGCCGGGCGGGCGGAGCCCTCGACCCGACGTACGTGGCGCGTCGGCCAGCGTACGTACGGGACGGGACGGGGCACGTCGTCGCGTCGTGCACCGACGATCTGTTCTGCTGCTTCCCACGACATTACTACCATGCATGTGAAAATTGGCTCAAGCCCCAGTCGCCCCGCGGGGCACTCTCGTCAAACGTCCATGGATCGAGAATCTGGACGCCACGTCGATAGGAGCGGCGAGCGACACGGCGGGCCTACGACCCACACGTGGCCACCGCCGACTCGGCCGCCTTGACTGCCTGCCGCGACCGATCGCATCGCCATAAAAATAGCACTTGACGAGGCCCGTTTGCCTGTCCAAAAGTGATTCGTCGAAGCAGTCACTAGAGGAAAAAGGGCTATCTGTTCGTGACCCTCGGGCATTAGTTCGGTTGCCACCAACCGGGAGCTACGAAGGGACATGCGTCCCGGTTGGTAAGGGGCATGCGTCCCGGTTGGAGCCACCAACCGCGACTAAAGGTTTGGCCACAGCCACGTGGCCTGGCACACACCTTTAGTCTCGGTTGCTGGCTCCAACCGAGACTAAAAACCTCCCGCCCTCTATAAATGCAACGCCCTAGCCCCCTCTGCCTCCACTCTGTTTTTTCGAATGGTGGAAGGTGTGAGGGGGTGTGCTAGTTTTTTCTCATGCATGCATTGAAGGTGTTTGTTGAAATGTTTGAGTGAATAATCCCGTTGAATTTCTCATAGAACAAAAATATAGAAGGTGTCCGAGACGCACTTGAGCTTTCTCCTCTTTATTTCCCTCGATCGAGGTTAGCAATCTTATCTTTTCTAGGTCATTGATACAATTCATGTGTCGGTGTGAATTGGTTATTTCACTATTTATGATGTCCTGTTTTTTGATAAACTTACTTATATGATGCAGATGAACGGTCGGGAATGGATGTACGGTGACCGGCGGGTAGCCGGGTATATCAAAGGCGTGGATAAATTTATCGATGTGGCTACGGCAAACAAAGAGAATGGATTTATACGTTGTCCATGTGTTCAATGTCGGAACAACAAGGAGTACTCTTCCTCGAAAATCATTCGGCCCACTGATTATGAAAGGTTTCATGCCCAACTATAATTGCTGGACCAAGCACGGAGAAAGAGGGTTATGATGGAAGATGGTGAAGAAGAAGATGATGATAACAACTATCATCATATGTTTCCTGAATCTGTGATACGCAATGGAAGACAATGAAGAGGAAAGAGGTGAAGACGAGCATCGGATGAGCGGTGATGAACTTGGTAGGGTCATTTCGATGCAAAGCGAGGCGTGAAACAGAAAATGAGAAGTTGAAGTTAGAGGGCATGTTAGAAGATCACAAGAAATTGTTGTACCCAAATTGTGAAGATGGCATCACAAAGCTCGGTACCACATGGAATTGTTGCGATGGAAGTCGAGTGTGGTCTAACCGACTCCTCATTTGAAAAGATGCTGAAAATAATGAAGCGAAGTTTCTAAAACATAACGAACTTCCGAGAGTACCTCTGAAGCAAAGAAGACTCTCTGTCCTCTAGGATTAGATGTGCAAAAGATACATGCATGCATTAATGATGCATCCTCTACATGATAAGGAGTATGAGAATTTAGATAAATGCCGGTATGCAAGCGTTCGGTATAAGATCGACGAGATGACCTCGGTGATGTTGAGGAGAGCCCCTCGGAAGAGGGTTCTGCTAAGGTTATGTGGTATGCTCCTATAATACCAAGGTTGAAACGCATGTTCGAAACAAAGAGCATGCCAGGTTGTTGCGATGGCACAAGGAAGACCGTGAAAGGCGGAAGTTGAGACACCTCACGATGGGTCACGGTGGAGAAAAATCGAGAGAGACTTCGGACTTTGCGGTGACGCAAGGAACTTATGGTTTGGTCTAAATCGGATGACATGAATCCTTTTGGGGAGCAGAGCTGCGATCACAAGACTGGCCCATGACTCTATGTATCTACAACCTGCCTCCTTGGTTGTGCATGAAGCGTAAGTTCATTATGATGCCGGTGCTCATCCAAGGCCGAAGCAACCGCAACGACATTGATGTGTACCTTAGGCCATTAGTTGAAGAACTCTTACGGTTGTGGGGCAAACCAGGTGTACGTCGTGGGATGAGAACAAACAAGAGCCATTTAATCTCGAGGGTTGTTAGTAACCATCAATGATTGGCTGCTCTTAGTAACCTTCAGATGACAAATAAATAAGGGATATAAGGCATGCACCCTGTTTAGATAAGACCGAAGGTACATATTTGCATAAATGCAAGAAGGTTGTGTACTGGCGAATCGATTTCTTCCACCAATCATCCGTAAGAAAGAAAGGCAAGCATTTCAAAGGTGAGGCAGATCACCGGAAGAAGCTGAACTCCCTCTTTGGTGATGATGTATTTGGTATGGTCAAGGACATAGAAGTAATCTTTGGAAAGGGTCGGCGGTCAATCAGTTCGAGCAGCGTCGTTCTAGGACACGCACCCATGTGGAAGAAGAAATCTATATTTTGGGAGCTGCCATATTGGAAAGTCCTGCGTGTCCGCTCTTCAATCGACGTGATGCACGTGACGAAGAATCTCTGCGTGAACCTGCTAGGATTCCTAGGCGTGTATGGGAAGACAAAAGATACACCTGAAGCACGGGAGGACCAACAAATTATGAAAGACCCACAGAGCATGCATTTAGATAACAAGACAGATAAAGGGCGTCACTTAAGTCGTGCCAGCTATGCTCTTACCAAAGCAGAGAAGGAAATCTTTTTTGAAGTCCTTTACAGTATCAAGGTGCCGTCGGGCTTCTCATCTAATATAAAGGGGATAATAAATATGGCAGAGAAAAAGTTCCAAAACCTGAAGTCTCATGACTGCACGTGATTATGACGCAGTTGCTTCCGATTGCATTGAGGGGGCTTCTACCGGAAAATGTTCGAGTACCCATTGTGAAGCTGTGTGCATTCCTCAATGCAATATCTCAGAAGGTAATCAATCCAGATATTCTGCCATGGTTACAGAAGGATGTGGTACAATGTCTTGTTAGTTTTGAATTGGTGTTCCCACCATCCTTCTTCAATATTATGACGCATCTCCTGGTTCATCTAGTGGAAGAGATTGCCATTCTCGGTCCGGTATTTCTGCACAATATGTTCCCCTTTGAGAGGTTCATGGGAGTCTTAAAGAAATATGTTCATAACCGTGCTAGACCAGAAGGAAGCATCTCCAAGGGATATGGAACAGAGGAGGTCATTGAGTTTTGTTGACTTTATTCCGACCTTAAGCCGATTGGTGTTTCGACTCATGGCATGAGGGAAGACTAAGTGGAAAAGGCACGCTGGGAAAGAAAGCAATGATATGTAGGGACGGGGATTCTTTCACTAAAGCACACTACACAGTTCTACATAATTCCACCTTGGCAGCTCCGTATATCGAGGAACACAAGAATATTGTACACTCCAAAAACCCGGGGAAGCCTGAATCATGGATTATAGATGAACACATGAAGTCTTTCGGTGGTTGGATGTGGACACATCTCTTGAATGACACCACTGTTGGAGATCAGCTATACTTGTTGGCCGCGTCACCATCTTCTACTGTATTGAATTTCCAAGGGTACGAAATAAATGGGAATACATTCTACACGATCGCCCAAGATAAAAAGAGCACCAACCAAAATAGTGGTGTCTGCTTTGATGCAATAGACGAGAATGGACAAAAGGACACATATTATGGTTACATAGAGGAGATATGGGAACTAGAATATGGAGTCTCTTTTAAGGTCCCTTTGTTTCGCTGCAAATGGGTCAACCTGAATGGGGAAGGGTTAAAGATAGACCAGTTGTACGGAATGACAACAGTGGATCTTAACAATCTTGGTTATAGAGATGAACCATTCGTCCTAGCCAATGATGTGTCTCAGGTTTTCTATGTGAAGGACATGTCCTCTAGACCAAAAAAAAGAAAAAAATATGCAAACGAATACATCATATGATGAGCCAAAGCGTCACATAGTTCTTTCAGGGAAAAGAAACATCGTGGGAATCGAGGACAAGACAGACATGTCAGAAGATTATAATAAGTTTGATGAAATTTCGCCCTTCATAGTGAAAACTGACCCAAGCATTCCGTTAAGTAAAGAAGATGCTCCATGGTTACGTCTGAAGCGGTCATAAGGAATGATATATGCCAAGAAGTTCATGCTCATATTATGTAACTCTAGTTCATGTCTTTCGCGGTTTGTGGCTTGACCGAAGGATATCTTTCGCGGTTTGTGGCCTTTAGTCCCGGTTTTGTAGTCTCAGTTTTTAATATTAATTTCACATATTAGGGAGTGCCTCTATGACCAGTTTCTCGGAGATGCCGGAGGACTGGGCTCCGTCGGCATCTCCTCAAACTGGCCTTGATGGTGTCCTGCTCTCGAAAACCATCTTGCAGCTTGTAACTTCACTAACTAGATCAATACGCCGGAGCTAACTAATTTCACATATTAGGAGTGCCTCTATGACCAGTTTCTCGGAGATGCGGAGGCCGGCTCGGCATCTCCTCGAACTGCAGTGGTGTCCCTGCTCTCGAAAACCATCTTGGAGATGCCTCAAACTGGCTGGAGGACTGGACTCACAAGGATGCATATTTATAGTACAAGCAGCTCGGCATAATGTCGACACTCACGACATAATGTCGACACTCACCCCTATTATTAGTGCTGACTCATCTTTAGTCCCGGTTGGTGACACCATTCGGTACAAGGTACAAGCCGCACGACATAATGTCGACACTCACCCCTATTATTAGTGTTGCCTGGCCCACTCTGCCGCAATCCCTTCAGTCGCGGTTGGTTTCTCCAACCGGGACTAAATATGAACCCTCTCTTTATATAGGCATTTCCCTCTATTTATTAGGTAACACTCAAGACATTTAATAATATTAAAAACCGGGACAAACCGGGACTAGCTAACACTCAGGACTAAAGCAGCCAACTTTATTCATAATCATGCCTAGTCCTATAGCACGCAGCTGTGGTCTTCATCGTCCGTCGCCATCATCATCGCCATCGCCACCTGCCACTCCGGGATCCTCAGCCCATCCATGGCATATACCAGGCCATTCCAGCCTCGGATGCACGGCGGTGGGAGAGGTCTCTGAAGACGATGTCGCTACACGGAGATGTGGGGCACGTGGCGGGTGGACTCGTGGGCACCGTGGCGAGGATGGTCTCCCGCGATGTAGCGCATCACTCGATGATAGTACGGTTCGCCCACCATGCGACGGCCGGCCGTTGTGGTTCACGGTGGCGGGCCATCACCCTCGTACTGGCGAGCTCCCTTTCCCGCCTATTAGCGAAGAAGGCATTCCGGTGTCGAGTTGTCGGGATCCCACCGGGATCCATCCGCTGCTCCGGCGTGAGCTCGTGGTAGAAGTGGTTTGTGATGGCACTGGCATGCGGAACCTTGAGGGACAGAGGGACAGAACCCCTCGGCCAAAGATCCAGCGGTATGGCGGTAGCCAGCCGGACAAGGGTAGTTGAGGCGACGCGCCTCGGTCTCCTCGAGGGTCGAATGGCCCGATGGCGTTATCCATTGTTCTAAGAGAGGAAGGTGTGGATGTGTGGATAGCCATGACACGATCACCCTAAATATAGAGGGAAATGGCGGGAAATCTTGGCGTGTAGCTTTGGGACATGGCGGGAAATATCTTTAGTCGGTTAGTGACTACATCCGGACTAAAAGCTCTAGTAGAAAGGAAAGGGCGGAAAACTTGGCGGAAGAGGTGGGAAATGGCGGAAAATATTTTAGTCGGTTTGTGACTACATCCGGGACTAAATGTCTGCCGAACAATGAACATCCTTCGCGTGGTAGTCCATAGTTAGAAATTCAGATAATTCAAAACGGGCATAATAAATTCAAATACAATCCGAACAATGAAAATCCTTCGCGTGGTGTCATATTTTGTTACATAGTTGAAAGGAAAAATACCAGACTTGGTATATTGATCATGTTTCGAAAAAACCTTCACAAAATGACCTATCATGTTCGAGGTTTCATGGCTTTCGGTCCAAATGACCGATGTTATGTGCTGAATCACGGCATAGTTTGTGATGTTGTGCCCATATTATGCATGTGTGTGGACATTGGTATGGAGAACAATGTTGCAGGAGGAAGTTTTCCTTTTTGTCGCACGGAAAAGCCCTTTTCCATTTTCTGAGCGCAAAAACGGGTCGTTTTGTGAAGTAACCACCAAAATGCCGTTTTAGAATGCTACCGTCCTATTTTTCTAAAATACTAGACCACCTTATATGGACTATCTCCCAACCGGTACATCTCAAACCTTTTCGTCCATCCCGGGTAAAAAGGACAAATGTCTGCCGAATCGGCAGGAAGTGGGTCCGGTTTGTACTACAGGTACATGATCTATCGCCCGTGATTTTTTGAAAAAATCATTTTTAGACTCGCAATATGTGGTTTCTTCAGAGATCCAATGCAAGTTCTAACGATGTTCGTCCCCTATCTTCATGCACACCGGTTCGACCATAGTTAGAAATTCAGATAATTCAAAACGGGCTTAATAAATTCAAAAAAAATCCAAACAATAAAAATCCTTCGCGTGGTGTCGTATTTTGTTACATAGTTGAAAGGAAAAATACCAGACTTGGTATATTGATCATGTTTCAAAAAAACCTTCACAAAATGACCTATCATGTTCGAGGTTTCATGGCTTTCGGTCCAAATGACCGATGTTATGTGCTGAATCACGGCATAGTTTGTGATGTTGTGCCCATATTATGCATGTGTGTGGACATTGGTATGGAGAACAATGTTGCAGGAGGAAGTTTTCCTTTTTGTCGCACGGAAAACCCTTTTCCATTTTCCGAGCGCAAAAAACGTGTCGTTTTGTGAAGTAACCACCAAAATGCCGTTTCAGAATGCTACCGTCCTATTTTCCTAAAATACTAGACCACCTTACATGGACTATCTCCCAACCGGTACATCTCAAACCTTTTCGTCCATCCCGGGTAAAAAGGACAAATGTCTGCCGAATCGGTAGGAAGTGGGTCCGGTTTGTACTACAGGCACATGATCTATCGCCCGTGATTTTTTGAAAAAAATCATTTTTAGACTCGCAATATGTGGTTTCTTCAGAGATCCAATGCAAGTTATAACGATGCTCGTCCCCTATCTTCATACACACCGGTTCGACCATAGTTAGAAATTCAGATAATTCAAAACGGGCATAATAAATTCAAAAAAAATCCGAACAATGAAAATCCTTCACGTGGTGTCGTATTTTGTTACATAGTTAAAAGGAAAAATACCAGACTTGGTATATTGATCATGTTTCAAAAAAACCTTCACAAAATGACCTATCATGTTCGAGGTTTCATGGCTTTCGTTCCAAATGACCGATGTTATGTGCTGAATCACGGCATAGTTTGTGATGTTGTGCCCATATTATGCATGTGTGTGGACATTGGTATGGAGAACAATGTTGCAGGAGGAAGTTTTCCTTTTTGTCGCACGGAAAACCCTTTTCCATTTTCCGAGCGCAAAAAACGGGTCGTTTTGTGAAGTAACCACCAAAATGCCGTTTCAAAATGCTACCGTCCCATTTTCCTAAAATACTAGACCACCTTACATGGACTATCTCCCAACCAGTACATCTCAAACCTTTTCGTCCATCCCGGGTAAAAAGGACAAATGTCTGCCGAATCGGCAGGAAGTGGGTCCGGTTTGTACTACAGGTACATGATCTATCGCCCATGATTTTTTGAAAAAATCATTTTTAGACTCGCAATATGTGGTTTCTTCAGATATCCAATGCAAGTTCTAACGATGCTCGTCCCCTATCTTCATGCACACCGGTTCGACCATAGTTAGAAATTCAGATAATTCAAAACGGGCATAATAAATTCAAAAAAAATCCGAACAATGAAAATCCTTCGCGTGGTGTCATATTTTGTTACATAGTTGAAAGGAAAAATACCAGACTTGGTATATTGATCATGTTTCGAAAAAACCTTCACAAAATGACCTATCATGTTCGAGGTTTCATGGCTTTCGGTCCAAATGACCGATGTTATGTGCTGAATCACGGCATAGTTTGTGATGTTGTGCCCATATTATGCATGTGTGTGGACATTGGTATGGAGAACAATGTTGCAGGAGGAAGTTTTCCTTTTTGTCGCACGGAAAAGCCCTTTTCCATTTTTCGAGCGCAAAAAACGGGTCGTTTTGTGAAGTAACCACCAAAATGCCGTTTCAGAATGCTACCATCCCATTTTCCTAAAATACTATACCACCTTACATGGACTATCTCCCAACCGGTACATCTCAAACCTTTTCGTCCATCCCGGGTAAAAAGGACAAATGTCTGTAATCGGTAGGAAGTGGGTCGGTTTGTACTACAGTACATGATCTATCGCCTGTGATTTTTGAAAAATCATTTTTAGACTCGCAATATGTGGTTTCTTTAGAGATCCAATGCAAGTTCTAAAGATGCTCGTCCCCTATCTTCATGCACACCGGTTCGACCATAGTTAGAAATTCAGATAATTCAAAACGGGCATAATAAATTCAAAAAAAAATCCGAACAATGAAAATCCTTCGCGTGTGTCATATTTTGTTACATAGTTGAAAGGAAAAATACCAGACTTGGTATATTGATCATGTTTCGAAAAAACCTTCACAAAATGACCTATCATGTTCGAGGTTTCATGGCTTTCGGTCCAAATGACCGATGTTATGTGCTGAATCACGGCATAGTTTGTGATGTTGTGCCCATATTATGCATGTGTGTGGACATTTGTATGAAGAACAATGTTGCAGGAGGAAGTTTTCCTTTTTGTCGCACGGAAAAGCCCTTTTCCATTTTCCGAGCGCAAAAAACGGGTCGTTTTGTGAAGTAACCACCAAAATGCCGTTTCAGAATGCTACCGTCCCATTTTCCTAAAACACTAGACCACCTTACATGGACTATCTCCCAACCGGTACATCTCAAACCTTTTTGTCCATCCCGGGTAAAAAAGACAAATGTCTGCCGAATCGGTAGGAAGTGGGTCCGGTTTGTACTATAGGTACATGATCTATCGCCCGTGATTTTTTGAAAAAATCATTTTTAGACTCGCAATATGTGGTTTCTTCAGAGATCCAATGCAAGTTCTAACGATGCTCGTCTCCTATTATTATGCATGTGTGTGGACGCGCCATATTATGCATGTGTGTGGACGCGCCATTTTTCATCTTTAGTCTCGGTTGGTGACACCATCCGGGACAAGGTACACTCCGCACCTAAAATAGAAAATGGTTTTGAATTATTTATTCAAATCCAAACACTTTTTATGTTTAAAGTTTTTCTAAATTCCAAATTAATATTTAAAAAATATAAGTTAATTCATTTTTAATTTTAAATGGTTACATTAATTATTTTTTAAAAATAGAAAATGGTTTTGAATTATTTATTCAAATCCATACACTTTTTATGTTTAAAGTTTTTCTAAATTCCAAATTAATATTTAAAAAATATAAGTTAATTCATTTTTAATTTTAAATGGTTACATTAATTATTTTTTAAAAATAGAAAATGGTTTTGGATTATTTATTCAAATCCATACACTTTTTATGTTTAAAGTTTTTCTTAATTCCAAATTAATATTTAAAAAATATAAGTTATTTCATTATTAATTTTAAATGGTTACATTAATTATTTTTTAAAAATATAAATTGGTTTTGGATTATTTATTCAAATCCATACACTTTTTATGTTTAAAGTTTTTCTAAATTCCAAATTAATATTTAAAAAATATAAGTTATTTCATTATTAATTTTAAATGGTTCATAGTTTAAATGGTTACATTAATTATTTTTCAAAATGTAAAATGGTTTCGAATTAGTTATTCAAATTCAAACACTTTTTATGTTTAAAGTTTTTCTAAATTCCAAAGTAATTATCATTTAAAAACATTACAAATTTAAACCCCAAAATAAAAAATAAGGCGGAAACAGAGAGAAAATAACTGAAAAACTTTGAAAACAGGGGAATACGTCCCGGTTGGAGCCACCAACCGACTAAAGCCTCTGCCTTCTTGCTAAAATTAGACTATACGTCCCGGTTAGTGGCTCCAACCGGACGTATATTTTTAGTCCCGGTTGGAGCCACCAACCGACGATACCTCCCTTTATATAACTTCTTCTTCTCGCTTCTCTTCTTGCTTCTCATCGACGACGCCAGTTGCTTGCCGCCCGCCTCCTGCCGTCGTTAACGCCTCACTCGGCCGCCACAAGCCTCAGAAGCGCTCCTTCCTCGACGACGCCGCCGCGCCTCTTCCTGCTGACGAACGCGCCAAGGTCTCTTCCCGCTGACGACCGCCGCATCTTTTCCCCACCGCCGCACGCCGTGCACGGCGCCTCCCCGCCTCTGTCCTCCTCCCTCTCTGCTGCTCGTGGCGGCGGCTTCGATCGGGTGGTGCACTGTCACGGCTGCTTCTCCACCTCCGCGTCCTCCTTGTCCACGGCCACGGCGGCCGCGTCCTCCTTGACAGCGGCGGTGAGGTGGCTCCGGGCCCCACCTCTGTTTCCCCTTTGCTTGCGTGGCGAGGTGGCTCCACATCCTCTGTTTCCCCTTTGCTTGCGTGGCTGCTGAGGTGGCTCCGGGCCCCACCTGTCAGCCACTATGGCTAGTTGTTACTATGGTGCAAAAGGTTTAAACATTTGATTTAATAATTTCAGAATTTGAATAAAACTTGTAAATTCAATAACTTTTAATCTGTAATACAGAAAAATACAAATAATATACCAAAATGTTCAGAAAAATGAGAACTATCTATCTATGATATAATCATGCATTGTTCAACAACTTAAATGACAAGTTTAATTAGAACACCCTAGTAACCCCAACAGGTGATTCCGGAGTTCCTTGAGTTAGGGTTTGCGCCCCTCGGAACCCCGATTAACTTGTCGAGCATGCTTTAGGGTTACATTCCAATGCACATTAACTTGTCGTATCATCATCATAGCTTGAGCATTGCATCGATGCCATGTGTTGATTGTTTCCCTTTCTTTCCGGTGATTTGGTTCTTCTCGGTAGAATACGATACCGAGATCGAGATCGAAGACCGAGATCAAGACCATAGATAGATCTAATTAAATGACAAGTTTAATTAGAACACCCTAGTAACCCTAACAGGTGATTCCGGAGTTCCTTGAGTTAGGGTTTGCGCCCCTCGGAACCCCAATTAACTTGTCGAGCATGCTTTAGGGTTACATTCCAATGCACATTAACTTGTCGTATCATCATCATTGCTTGAGCATTGCATCGATGCCATGTGTTGATTGTTTCCCTTTCTTTCCGGTGATTTGGTTCTTCTCGATAGAATACGATATCGAGATCGAGATCGAAGACCGAGATCAAGACCATATATAGATCTAATTAAATGACAAGTTTAATTAGAACACCCTAGTAACCCTAACAGGTGATTCCGGAGTTCCTTGAGTTAGGGTTTGCGCCCCTCGGAACCCCGATTAACTTGTCGAGCATGCTTTAGGGTTACATTCCAATGCACATTAACTTGTCGTATCATCATCATAGCTTGAGCATTGCATCGATGCCATGTGTTGATTGTTTCCCTTTCTTTCCGGTGATTTGGTTCTTCTCGGTAGAATACGATATCGAGATCGAGATCGAAGACCGAGATCAAGACCATAGATAGATCTAATTAAATGACAAGTTTAATTAGAACACCGTAGTAACCCTAGCAGGTGATTCCGGAGTTCCTTGAGTTAGGGTTTGCGCCCCTCGGAACCCCGATTAACTTGTCGAGCATGCTTTAGGGTTACATTCCAATGCACATTAACTTGTCGTATCATCATCATTGCTTGAGCATTGCATCGATGCCATGTGTTGATTGTTTCCCTTTCTTTCCGGTGATTTGGTTATCCTCGGTAGAATACGATATCGAGATCGAGATTGAAGACCGAGATCAAGACCATAGATAGATCGAAGACCTTTTGTAGCCTTATACTCATGTTACCCTCTCATAGCCTTAGGGTTTAGGGTTTCTCTTCATTTTTATTATTGTGTACGTATATATTAGGGTTTCACCTTCGATCCGGAAAATATTCGTTAGCCGCTTTGACTTATTCGTAACTTTCTCCTTTAGCCGCTTTGACTTATTCGTTTTTCCACCTATGCAGAAAATATGGACCCACACGTCAGAGACGAAGAAAAGGAAGAGTTGATCCAAGGTGTGATCCGTGGGGAAGATAATTTAGACGTATCAATGTTTCTGAACAACTCCGGTGAGGGTGATCCTCTTTTTACCGGAATAGACAACTTGTTTGAGGTTGAAGGTGTTGCCTTCCGCGAGGGAGAAGGCGATGCCTTGTGTAATCGAGAAGACGACCGCTCCGGCGAGGTGCATGTAATATAAATCAATTCATTAATTAATCATATGCTATCTATATAGAAATAGTAACGACGATCTTTCTTCTTTTAGCCCTCCGAATCGAAGGAATCTACTGAAAAGAGCAGACGAGGCCCAACCAAAAAGTTGCAAGACCATGAGAGGTTCAGGATCGAATATGTCGCTGAAGACGGCAAACCGACAGCTCCCGAAGTTGTCGCAACCAAATTTGTGGCACAATGCGGAGTAATCGTTAGGGACTTAATCCCGATCACCATTAGAAATTGGAATAGGCCTGCTAATGCGGATGAAGAGGGAACATGTTTATTTGTCCCTAACTACGCCAAGATTTACTGTGGAAGAGGCTCATGGTTAATTTCAAACTACCGAAGATAGAGCTGGATCCAAATGCGGAGGATCCAGTTGAGGACGCCTTACAACATGGGAGAGCCATGAAGGCTAAGGTCAGGGAGTGGGCTTTGAAGAAGATGGCCCAGTGTTTCACCAACTGGAAGAAGAGATTGCACCTTGACTATGTCGTGAAAAAGAAGACTCCCGATTTTAAGAATATTCAGTTTGAGAAGATAAAACCATTCTGGGCTGAGTTTGTGGAATACAAGAAATCAGAAAAGGCTAAGAAAATGTCTGAAACGAATAAGCTGAATGCTGCTAACAAGAAGTATCACCATACTATGGGGCAAGGTGGCTACAGGGTTGGCATTCCTAAGTGGGAGAAACTTGAGCAGGAACTGCGTGATAAAAAGATCACCCCAGAGACATACGATTGGGTAGAACGTGCAAGGAATTGGTTTTACGGGCATGGGGGCATGTTGGACTCGGAAGGGAGGTGTATATATAACATACGACATAAAGAAGACCCCTTGCCAATCGAGAGGATCAGAAAAGCAGTAAAGGCTGTTAAAGATGGGGACTTCATTCCCGATAGAGAGAATGATGAGCTCACACTCGCCCTTGGAAATAAGGAACATGATGGATGAACACGAGGCACAAGAGGCTCCCAACCATGGAGGCTGGTTTCAAGAGAGGAAGAAATATCCTGATAGAAGCCGTCAGAGGAGAAAGGACTGGGCGGCAGTTGAAGCAGATAGTCAGAAAGAGCGAATGCGTTTAATTAAAGAACGATTAAAGCAACAACACGATGAAATTAACGCACTTAAAGAGCAAAGTACTACCGGACCATCTCAGCAGCACACTGCATTCGATGCTACCGGCCTATCGAATAATCGAAAAAGCAGTGTGGCTTCCACCGAGGTCCCGGATGATGACAATGGCGATGACGATGATGCACCGACGATGGCTCCTGTTGGCTACCCAGTGGATGATATCATAGAGATGACACACTGCGAGCTACATGTCAAAGTTGTGAACATATCAATGAAGGTGGCGGTCGGCTATGCCTTACCAATTGGACCCACACCAACTTACCACTGTCGTCCGGTTCCAGAGGGCTACGCTGTTGCGGCGTGGATGAAATCATGTCCACCTTTGAGGTTTTGGATCTCCACTACCCTGCTGGTGAAGGGGATGTGACTATGCTGGGTGACGCAAAAAACGTCACCATTCTATGGCCGAAGGAATGTATCGTGCTTCGAAATCACACGCCAAGGCCATCTTCGCCGCCGCCTCACCCGTCTCCAGGTCGAATGCCGTCGTCACAATGAGAGCCTCTTCAAAAGTACCAAAGGTTCCTCCCAAGAGAGCTTATGATCTTGATCAAGAGGAGATCGCGCGATCGTTGATCTTGAAACGACAGTTTTAAGCTAAGCTGAGGCGGCCGAAAGAGCCAGAGTTCCCCAGCACCAAAGAAGAAAAAGCCAAAGTGTTTAAAATGCTAAAGAATCTTCATCAACCCGAGCCAAAGCTGTCATCAGACTATGACCGTTCTATTCTCAAGTCACATGCGGCACAAAAAGCCTCGAAGAGCAGTACTGATGCAAGCGGGAAATCTGTTGCCCAGCTCGGAGAACAAGCAAAATAGACTTGCGCCCCTCTCAAGGTGATTTCTCAAACCAATGTGGGGTCGAGCAAATATGGGGCCGAAGAGCAGTATGATCCAGAGGTAGTTGCACAATACGGAGAAGCTGCCACTGCTCAAGGTATGAGTATTGCCAGATACTTATCCCGTTAGAGTTCTTCCCCGTGAGTGAAGTAGCATACAAATACCAGTACGACAAACCTCTCGTCAAACCTGAGGAGGTAAACAATCTTTCAACAAAAATGCGAAGATTGCATAACTGGTACATGCATGCCACGTCCGCCGGGCTAATCGGATAGTTGAGGTTACAAAAAGCATCATGGAAAAGAAAGGGATGACATGATATCCATTGAATTTGATTAACTATTTCAATTATTCAATCAAGACGCCTTGGACAAATCGATCATCAGTGCCTATTATCTGTAAGTACTAATTCTGTAATTAATTTAGTCTCCAGCTATATTATTTTGTTTATTGCATGTATATAATCATACTGTAATATGCAGAATGAATATTCTCGAATGCAGCAGAGGACAAATCTATGACATTGGCTTCATTGACCCATATTGGGTTCATGAAGCTAATCTCAAAATAAGCCCCCAGGATACGGAGGATAATATAGTACACGCGTTAAGGTTTCAAGAAACCAAAAGGGAAATACTATTTCCTTACAACTTCCAGTGAGTGTTATTGTCTTGTATACACTTTCTATTTCGCTTACTCGATGTTAAGTATATAATTGATTAGTTATGCATTCGCAGCTTCCACTATATTCTGTTAATCATTCAACTTGACAAAGGGCGTGTACTAGTCATGGACTCGAAACATAAACCTCTTGAGACGTGGAAGGACATGCAGATACTTCTCCAGTGGTAATTCTAATCATTACGACACTATATCGGCAACGTTCGTGAATTTTATGATATCAAGTACTTAATAACTTATTTTATTCGTTTTCTTCGTCGGGCAGCGCTTGGAAAAGGTTCACCAAAAAGGCTAGGGGTGTTTGGAAAGAGGAGCTTACATTTGAAGCACTAGATGCAAGCACCACTAGCTATATCCGCGCATCTCTTTGATTCTAGTTTTGATACAGTTATTATCATGCTTGATTATTATTTTGATTGAACTCTGTTCTCGTAAAGTGCCTGACGCAGGGACCAGGTAACAATCTCTGTGGATACTATGTTTGTGAGTTCATCCGGCAGACGTGCGATGATAAGGGCAGAAATTTAGAGCAACTCCACGTACGTAAACAATTTCTATAGTTTTTAATTTCAAAAAAAATGTGTTTAGTTTCATTCATATAGGCTGACTCCTTTTTTAAATCAGATCGAACGTCTACGAGACGGTCTTCTGCCAAAGGATCGCGTATGAGCAATTCAGGAGGAATTGGCGGGATTCTTGGATGCAGAAGTCCTAGACCCGAAATGGAAATACTATTCTGCTGTGTATAGACAATAGGGATTGTAAAAATAGCAACTTTGAAAAAATTGGCCGGTAGCATCGAATAGCAACTTTTGTATGTCGATCCATGTATTGAATGTAATATTGTCATGATGATCTTGTGTAATATAAGGTTCCTTCGTTGATAAGTGCAAAACACTAAATAAACAATAAAACAACCTAAACGAATTCTCTGCCGCAGCACAAAAAGTGGCGAAAATGCTGCCGCGGCAACAAAATGTGCCAAAATAAATTCTCTGCCGCGGCAGAGAAATGAGCCAAATCTCTGCCGCGGCAGCAGGTTATTAGTCCCGGTTCGTGTGCTCCACCACCCCTTGCGCTCCGATGCCGCCACGTGTGCCCTCATTTGTCCCGGTTGGTGGGGCAACCGGGACTAAAGGTTGGGGCTTTAGTACCGATTGCCCCGTCCCGGTTGGGTAACCGGGACTAAAGCCCCTTACCAACCGGGACCAATGGGCCTCTCTGCACTAGTGGTAACACGTTCTTACACTTGCATGCACCCAACAGGACACCTAATTCCAAGCACGGCGTACAAGTGAAGCGGAGCAACGTACTCCCTCCTTCCTATTCTAGGACGCCTATTAAAGTTTTGGTCAAAGTCAAGCTTTGATCAACTATATAGATAAATAGATTAACATTAGCAACATGAAATACATATAAAAAAAATATTTCATAATGATTCTAATAGCATTGAGGTTATATTATAGAGATTGATATTTTATTCAATAAACTTGGTCAAAGGTTATAAAATTTAACTTTGATCAAAACTAATAGGCATCCTAATTTGAAAAAGAGGGAGTACATACGAACCGCACTGATGGCGCTGTACCTAGGATGAACGATGTCTCGACACGCTGCGGCGACTGAGACGACCCTTTAATTTGGCCAATATACGCCGGATACGACTTCGAGTATCCCAGAGTACAAGAGTATTACTGCGGCACCATGCATGAAAACTAATTAATGAGCACTAGTACCTCTATACCAGTTTATTAGGCCAAGACGGAGTAAAAAAAAGTTTGATCATAAAATTTATCTACTACTATAGTGTAGCAGTTTTGAATTTCGATTTACCAGCATCATCATAGTTTCCCGCCAAAACACTCCTGAAGCAATTGCAACCGTCGATTTGCAATACAAAACTATCATCTGCCGTTCATCCAGTATGATCAGGGATGATCCAACAGTTGTCATGCGTCGGATTCGCTTCTCCCGCGCGCACCCAATCAGTCCACCGCGAGCGCGCGTGAACCTCCTAGCAGCTAGTTGAATTTCCTAGAGAACACGAGCGTGCACGTCTGAACCTCCTTGGAGCTAGACGAATTTAAGAACTACTCCGTACAAAGGATGCAGACAACCTGGGTGCGTTCTAGACAACGCCTTATTCCAGGTGCCCCTCCTTGAACCCTTCCTTGAGAGTCGACCCCTGACCGCCTCCGCCGCCCCTCTCCTCCCTCCTCTTCGATAGCCATGGCGGCCGGCGTGGAGATGGAGCTGGTGGTTGGCCTCTTCTGTCTCTAGTTGTAGGATTTGTAGTCTAGTTTCTTGTGCCTCAGTGCCGATTGGGGGTAGGATGGAGATCTCAGGCCACCAGATCCTCTATGCCCTGGCTTCGATCTGCTCTGCTGCGCCTCGCCGGTGGCAGGCGGTGGTGGCTGCGGAGCACATCAAGCCTCGCATCCCCCTAAATAAGGTTGGCCGCCCAGGTGCTTCGAGTTGGTCGCTCCGGATCCCGCCCAGTTGGAAGTGGTCCCTCTCCCTCTGATGCTTGCGCTCTCATGGCGAGAGCTGTCACGGAGGAAGTCCACCACTCACCTGCCAAATAAGATCCATCTTTGGCAAGCTTTCTTTGGCCCTCCTTTTTGGTTGCAATCTTCGGCTTGTGGCAGCAGTCTGGAGGATTGCGGCCGGCGTCTCAAGCAGTGGTCAAGGGCTTGCTTTGCCATTGAGGAAAAGGTCAGTTGCAATATCCTTGCCGCCATTTGCAGCCATCAAGGAGATGGTCATGGTGTTGGTTGGGTTTTGTTCTGCCTCTTTCCTCCTCGGTGGGGAATTGCTGCTTCTCTTGGCGGAGCTCCCAAGCGACGGCGAATTTGCGCCGCCGCTATCTTCGGTCATGGCAGCCACTCCGCGATGCGGTTCTGGACAAGCCGCCTCTACATCAACCTCCTGGCTAACACTCCAGTATGGAGGCCTCTATGTCATTCCGCTGTGGCGCTCTTCGACTCTCCCCCGCCAAGTGGTTTCGTCCCTGGCGGTGGTGTGGCCAGCCGCGGCATCGAATGCGTCATCGTCCCCGGTGCAGAAGGACTTGATTGCTGTTTTTATGTTTTATCTAAGGTCCTTTTGGCAAAAGACCAGGGCTTATCTGTAATGTTTGTTTTCTTTATAGCCCTGATTGTAATTGTACCCACCACTTAATTATTATGCAGCGCTGGACCCTTCTAGGTCCTTCCCTTTGTTCAAAAAAAGACAACCTGTTCTTCAAGCGGAACTACTACTCCCTCCGTTTCAAAATATAAAATATTTTAGTTTTATGATTTCAAACAAATATATCTAGACTTGTTTCACAAAACTAAAACATCTTATATTTTGAAGCGGAGGGAGTAGGATTTAACGTGCACATGAGTTTTTTTATACCCTGATTTTGTCTCTCCTCTCAGGGTCTCTTGTAGGCAGTTTCATCTATACAATTACATTGCATGGGAGATCTGGTACCAAAAAAACAGAAAGAGGTATTTGACATCTCTCGGTTTGTGATGAAGGTTTCTCCACACAATTAAACAAAACTGTATTTTTTGTCAACCGGAACTTTACAGACTCATAGGTGCTAACTAAACGCGTGAGAAATATACTAATCCCTCTATCTTAAAATAAATATGACAGGTTTTTTAAAATTTAAATGAATCTATATACTAAATAGTGTCTAAATTTATTTAAATTTTGACAAATCTGCTGACATATATTTTGAGACTGAGAGAGTATAAACGATAACCTTGATAAATAAAATGGCTGCATCTCACATGATTATATTAGAAAGAATTAATACATTCATTTTTCATATTTTTCTGAATTGTTTGAGCGACCAATTACCTCTTATTTAAAACTCATTTACAGTAAGAAATCAAATTCAATAAAAAAGTTAGTACACGTAAAAGAGACCCTTTATTTTTTTCAACATCTCTGGCTATACTTAATATTTAAAAAATACTCTTATGCTTAAAAAAACTGTAGTGTCTCATTACATTTATTCAGAGCACCATAAGTCTTTTTCATTAATTACTCCCTCCATTTAAAAATAGATGTTACAAATTTGTTTAAATTGAGATGAATTTAGACACAATTTAGTCTAGGTACTAAATTTTAAAAAACTTGCGACATCTATTTTAAGATGAAGGGAGTATTAAATTCGTTTTTTAAGTTGTGCTTAAATATTAATCCAATGATATAATTTTTGTGACATATAATTCATATTTGGTTGGTCAAATTTGTAGTCAAACATATTTTTTAGGCTCTATGTTAATCCAATAAACCGGTATGGCGGGAGTAGCAAATGAGTAGTAGGTCAATCCATCTAGCAAATCAGTAGTACTAGGTCAGCGAGAGGTGTTCACTTCTTGTAAGAGGTCGTCAACCCCGGAGAAGAAGCATAGATTTAAAAAATACAATCAGCTCACTATGATTTATGAGGGCAACTTAGTCTCGATAGTAAACTTGTTACAAATATTCCGGATAACCCAACTTTGGGCTCGGAACGAAATTTATAGGAAATCTCTAGTCTTTCTCAATAAAGAGTTCAAAATCGAGAAGAAAATCTCTAGCCCACTCAAACTGAAGCACTCAAACTGTAAGTGGCAACATAAGAACATGTGGTCTTCCGACTCCGAGAGCCCACACAAGGCACACAACCCTGATGGTGGTCAATTTCGCTTATGAATTTGATCGTTAATTGGTAAACAACCTCTAGCCAACTGCCAGGTAAAGATCCTAATCTTAAATGGATTTTTTTCTCATATATCTTCCGCACATAGACATCGGTCAAACAACGATGGACTGGGGAGGTGGCCTCGGCCACGTCGCATGGGGGATTACATGGCGGCGGCTGAGTGCACTGCGCGGCGCGGCTTGTCGGCCGGGGCTTGAGTTCTCCGGCGGGGCGACAGCATAGAGGTGGCAAGGCGCCTCCATGGTGGCTGCCGGTAGCGGCGATGGTCATTGGAGGCAGACTAAGATCTAGGCCTTGGGCCATGTTCGACGATGTTGGACCCCAGTAGGGCTGCTGTTGTAGGGGGGGGGGCTTGTCCCCTTCGACTCAACTTTCTTGTTGTTTCTTTGTGTTGCTGTCGTGCTGGAGAAGGCTGGCGGCGGGGAGGGGGGGGGGAGGGGGCTTGCGAGTCTCGAGAATAATAGCGGTGGCCCTTGGTTTCTCATGCGCAAAGAAGAAAAACTGCTGGTTGTGTGCTATTGCTAATCTGTGAGGATTGTCGGGTTCCGGAATGCTCCGCTGGCGATCTCCCATGGACACTCATGCCTGGAGAATGCTGGTCGGATGGGATTCGGTTGTGCGCACATGTGCATTTTCTGACTGTTTGGTTTCAGAGGGAGCTTTGCGAAGCTCTGCTGCCTGTTACCATCATTGGACATTTTCTTTGTCGGTCCATGGTGAAGTCAGTGGTGGATAATGTCATGAAAGAAGATATTTGAGGGCTAGCACAATTGGTTCTAGTCTTTGGTGCTGAGTAACTCGCTTGGTGATCCATGATTTGTAGCAATGTCTTGTTAGTGGGGGCGGCATCACAGGAGACATTCAGTGTCTAATCTTGCAGGGTGAAAATCCAAGATCTGGCCTTAATTGGTTGTGAGCCTTTGATCCGGTACAACCCCCTCTCCCCTAAACTTGTACAAACTCGTGTATTCTTAAACACATGGACGGCTCAGATCGATTGATACTGTAACATCCCAATTTTAGTAACCCTGATCTTTTGTCAAAAAGGCAAAAATTAGGGGGAACAAAAACTGTTTCTTGTTACTTGTTGCAATGCTTGCTTACTTGTTTTCTTGTGTTCATGCAACTGATTGTGTATTAGGTGAAATACTTCTTATCTCAACACTATTTGACAAAAGCTAATTTACAAAAGAGAGGCATTGGCTCATCTTTCATATTCTCAAATGTTCTGGCATTTCAAACCTGAGCCAAGATGACTTTGACAAAACAAAATATTTTATTAGTTCTATTAACAAAACTATGGAGGTCTACTTATAATCTCCTTATATTTTGAAGACAGAACTTTCAACTACTCTCATCTCTAGATTTTCCAAAACCCTTTTCTAAAATCATTTGCATTCTAATCTTGGTAGAAATACCAAGAGGTCCTTATCTTACTTCAAAGCACAACTAATTCAAAATACCCATCCTTACCCCAAGCTAAGCTTGATGGTAACCTTAATAATAGTGGATAATATGAATTGCCTTGATCTGCTGCTAGATGAATTGCCTTGATTTGTTGATTGCAATGTGTGCTTAGAAATTAGAGTGATCTAATCTAGTAGCTCATAACTTAGGATCACCCCTAAGGTTAAGATCCCCAAATATTAAACCAAGTATTATAAGCTGGATCTATCCTAAGTGACCCTCTTCTCTCCAAATCAGATCAATCTAGATATAATCCCTTCTGATAGTTTTCAACTCCATGAAGACCCAGACTAAGCATGGATCCTCTCTACTCAATCAATCAATCAACATCATCTACTTGATCATTAGTTGGAGCCTAGAATCATCCCCAAAATCCTCTACCCTTGTAATCTAGTCTAAAACCCTAGATCTGCGAAAATGGCTATCTAGAATTCTTATCTACATCCAATCTTTGGAGCTCCACCAGTTCTAACCTATGTGCATTCTTGAGAATATACTTGAACCATCTTGTAGTACATCATTATTACTACCAAAGGCCACTCTTTCCTTTGGCTAAACATTTTGTGTCCCACTCATCCATGATGGTTTTGTAGTTAAGATAGTAATATTTTCTGCAAATCTTATCATCTTGCCTACTTTGGCAGAACCTCACACCCATATGCCATCTCTCCTTGACCAACCCTTTGCATGGTTATGATCTACTAACCATGTTCTATCACTCCATGCTTCACATGTTTACATTGGAGCCTAGTGCTTTTTAAACCCTCATGGTTTATAAGGCATCATAATATATCAGCTATGGCAGCCTTATTTTCAACAAAGTTTGCCATCACTCCTAGATCACCTCAAATCCAACCAAGGCCAACTATTGCTTCCATGATCACCTATATAACTTGGTATATCTACCCATCTATCCCTTGTACCAAAGTGAGCTCTGAACTCACTAACCCAACCTTGTCTAGGTGGTATAATAATATCAAATCCCAAGATCATCCAAATCTAGTCTCCACCCCTATTCAAGTTTGATTTCCAAAACCCAAGGTGCGTTATGATATATACATTATGTTGAAATTGTCTATCTTGGATATGATCATTTACCAAATAATTCCCCTAATTATTTGGAACCTAAAACTATTTAAATTCCTTTATTTACTAAATCCTCGAACCCTTCTTTATAAAGGCAAGTTTGTTTTTCTCCAAACTACTTTGCCAACTCAGTGCACATTTGAGTCCTCTATATCATACCTATCTTCCAAACTCAAAAATAAATATTTTTGAGCTTCCTTAAAATTTATTTTTGCCCTTTTTCTTAAATGGCAGAAACAAGAAATAATAACTTAAAAATACTTTTCCATCTCAATAAATCACAATAAAATTTCCCAATGTGTGGAATGGTATTTAGGACCTTCTCACAGAAAAAACTAACCTTGTCCAATGTAAAAATATCACATTGGTCTTTATAAATCACTTCTGCACTTTTTGAATAAATGTTATTAAATGGACCTCTAATCTTTATAAAAATCCCAAATAAATCTTGTAGAGATATTTTGATCTTGTCGACCCACCAGTACCATTTCCCCTGCTTGTCCAAAGCAAGTTTATGAACTTCCTTTCTAATCACATCTATGACCAATTATGATAAACCACTCAAAGTTTGACCCAAATCAAACCCAAACCCCACCATCCTGAGTCCCCAAGCTCGCACAGCACATCTCACAACCCCTTGATACGTTAGAAACGTATCTATAATTTTTGATGTTCCATGCTTGTTTAGTATCTACTTTTCTTTGCTTTGTCCACACTTTGAGGTGTTGTTTTTATATGTTTTCTGGTACTAACCAATTAACAAGTTGCCACAGTGCCAGTTGCCTGTTTTCTGCTGTTTTTGGTTCCAGAAAAGCTAGTAAGGAAATATTCTCAGAATTGGACGGGACAAAAGCCAAAGTCAATATTTTATCGAGGAGAACACGGAGTCCAGAGGAGAGACGGAGGGGAGCCACAGGGCGGCCGCACCCCCTAGGCGCGGGACCACCCTAGGCCGCGCTTGGGCAGAGTGTGGGCCCCCTGGACGCCTCCCAGCCTCGCCTCTTCGTCTATAATAAGCCCCCGATGCCTAAACCCTAAGGACCCGACAATATTCCATGAAACCCTCTATAGCCGCCGCAACCATCGACCCTAGATCGGGGCGGGGGGTATGAAGCTCTTCCTAGCACACTGCCAGAGGGGAGATCATCCTGGAGGCCTTGTTCTTCATCATGCGAGCCTCCGGTATGAAGCGTGAGTAGTTCCATCTTGGACTACGGGTCCATGTAGTAGCTAGATGGTTGTATCTCCTCCTTTGTGCTTTCATGTCTAGATCTTGTGAGCTCCATTCATGATCAAGATCTCATCTATTTGTAATCATGCATGTTGTGTTTGCGGGGATCCGATGGATATTGAGATTACTATGTTAGATTGATTAATGGTTTTGTCTTATTTATTCTATCATGTTTGTGTTGTTTGTGATCTTGCATGCTCTCCGTTGTTAGCAGCTATCTTGGCCAAGTAGTTGCTAGTGACTCCAAGAGGGGGTATTTATGCTCGATAGTGGATTCATGCCTTTATTTTATCAAGGGAAGTGACAGAAACCTCTAAGGTTGTAGATGAGTTGTTGCCACTAGGGAGAAAACAACGGTCTCTTATTCATGGAACAAGTGAATTGTTTATCTTACACACTTTGCTTAAAGCAGTTGTCTATTGCTTGCAACTTAATACTGGAGGGGGTTCAGATGATAACCCAAAGGGGGACTTCTAGTCATAGATGCAGTTGGATGGCGGTCTATTTATCTTGTTGTATTGCCCAATCGAATATCATAGGATCTTTATGTCTAGTATTGCATTGTTATGCCTTGCTTAGTCCTGTCAATTGCCCTGCTGTAATTTGTTTACCCAGCATGCCATGTTTGTTTATCTAAGGAGAACACCTCTAGTGAACTATGGACCCTGGTCCAATCTTTACCATTTATACATCTTCCACTGTTCCTGTTTACTTTCTGCAAACCACTTTCACCTTACACACCATACAATTAATCCTTTGTTACAGCAACCGGTGAGATTGACAACCTCACTGTTCGTTGGGGCAAAGTGTTGAGTTTGTGTTGTGCAGGTTTCCAAGTTGCTTGCAACACCTTTGAGACGTTTCCTTCCTCCTATTGGTTCGATAACCTTGGTTTCTTACTAAGGGAAGACTTGCTGATGTGCTGCATCACACCTTACTCTTGGGGTTTCCCGACGAAGCGCTCCCACGTTGACGGAGTGCCATCACCCCTCTGGTCGAAGTGGACTGTAGCACCACTATAGAACCCCTCTCTCTCTTGTCTCTAGTGCTTGGAGGAAGTAGGAGGAACAAAACAATATATTTCCTTGTCCCCTCTTTTAACTCCAGCAGCTACCACCCCTCCCTGCATACCCCTGGACCACAAACCACTCCTCCACGCCCACGGAAAACCTCCCCCTGGTCTCTACCTGACATGGTTGTACCCTACGGGTGCGTGACCTCAGCATACCTGGTCCAGCCCAAGGAAGGCCCACAGCAAATGTATGCCGGCCCATGAAGATTTTCGGGTGGCCAAGGCCCATAACGCCTTTGGATCCTTGGAGAGCAAGACTAGCGTAGATAGGAAATTCAAAGGGGTAAAACCCTAGAACTTGTAACCGACTAGGTCTATGCCCGGGACCTGCCTAAGTCTATATAAAGGCCAGGAGGGCACGACCTAGATCTCTCGACTCATACTTTCGCATACACACCTCCACGCCAGATCGAATCTGCGCACCTGTAACCTTCGGTTCCGCCGTAATCAAGAGCAGACAAGCAGGAGTAGGGTTTTCCCTCCGGGGGCCTGAACCTGGGTAAACCTCGTGTCCCCGTGTTGCTTGTTTGCTAACCGTTCCACGATCTCCAGCATCCCCATCTTCTCCAAAACCCAAGTCCATAACAATGGGCATTGATGAGATCAAACCTCGTCAATTGGCGCCGTCTGTGGGAACTGGGGCTGCTGATTGTGCGGTCGTGACGGTCCCAACCCGATCGATCTACAACTCTGCGGCGACGGAGAGTCACCTCCTCTTCGGCGCTTTCGACTTCACCGCCCACTCGCCGGCCACCATGAAAGATTTCGAGCCCGTAGGCGACGGACTCGAGATCCTATTCGGGAGCTTCTGCTTCCAGGTGGGTCAGACTGGTACCCTCCGCCTCCCTGAGCGGGTGCCCCTACCATCAATCAGGCCCGCCTCGTGGGCTCCACACCCTGTGCTACGCACATCATCATCAACAGATGAGTTCTACGACAGCAGCAGCTGCAACTCTGATCTGTGCGATCCACCTTCGGATGAGGGGACCTACGGTTCCGGATCCAAAAGCTGCGGCAGCAGCGGACCAACCTACGAGCGCTACCAATGCGCCGTAGTCATCCAGAGCGACGTGGAGCAGCAAACGCCCAACCCGCCGCCCAACCCGCAGGACAGAAACGACGGGAACAGAAGAAGCCAATCCCCCCACCCGATGAGGAAAACAACGGCCATGTCATCCGACTTAGCAAAGAAGGATGGGTCCAGGCACGCCGCGCCGTAGCAGGCGACATAGTCCTGCCTGCAGACGCCTCACATGAACTACTAATGGCATACCACTTCCTCCTTATCGAGGAGCACAAGAAGCAAGTCAAGATGCAAGAAACACTCGACAAACGCAAGCAAGTAGCCTCTGAGTCCAGCGCGCGACGAGCTGCACTCTCCGCCATGGCCCTGGCTCCAGCACGAATGGAAACCAAGGAAACAAACATCGCTCTCGGGTGGAGAACATGGATCCCAAGGAACGCCATGAAGTGACCCGAACTCTCCACACATCGTTCATGGAGATGGACGCCGACGGCAACATCATCCCGAAGACGCCGCAAGCTGCGATCATGGCAGCCACTGCGTATCTCGCGGCCCACCCACCTCCGGAGGGGGACCCGAAAAGAGCCATGCATAAATCCGCACTCACCGGACTCGGACTTGTCGGAGCTACACTCCATCAAGACGCTCCTGCGGAGCCGAAGAAGAAAGCTCCGGCCAGGCACGACCGGAGCCCCACCCCTTCATCCGAAGAGCAAGAGGAACACGACCTTCCTCGAAGGAAGAAGAGCTCGCGTCACCATAAACGCGACTACGACGCCAGAGACGCGCTCACACAACGCAAAATCGACAAAGCGCGAGCCAAACGCGCATGCTCGTCTGAATCCGAGATGAACGAAGATGAAGGAGAACTCTGTGGAGCTCGATGCTTCATCAGATCCGTTCGGCGAACACGGATGCCACGCAATTTCAAGCTTCCTTCGGATACTCCGAAGTTCGACGGCACGCAAGATCCAAAAGCATGGCTTAGTGATCATCTGTCATCCGTTAAGCTGCATGGCGGTAACAAAGAAACCGCCATGCAATGCCTTCACCGCGGTGACAGCGACGAATCTGCTCGATAGCCTATCATCAGGGTCCATCCGAAGCTGGGAGGAGCTAGCTTACAGCTTCATCCGAAATTTCAAGGGCATCAGCAAGAGGCCCGCCTCAATCGAAGAGTTGCGGGCCTGCACTCAAAGAACGGGCGAATCTATTCGCTCGTACATACTACGCTGGTCCAACACCAAGAACTCCGCAGCACACATCTCCGAAGAGAGGGCCATCGACGCCTTCAGGGACGGCGTCAAGCGCCAAGACTTCAAGGAGGAACTTGGGCGCATCAAGCCCAAAACACTCGACCACCTCATGGACATCGCCAACAGGTGGGCCGACGGCGAAGATTCCATTCACCGAGCACAATCGGATGAAGAGGACGACTACGGCCAAAGACGGGAACACCGTAGCAAGAGGAGATCGCGCGTCTATGACGATCGTGACGGACCCGATATGGTCGCGGCCGGCTACGCCGACCGTCGCAATGACAATGGCCGCAACAGCGGAGGATACCGCGGAGGAAACTTCCGCGACGGTGGACGCCCAACACAGTCGTGGCAACACCGCGACCGCGACAACGGACCCTCAGCATACGAAAAACTTTCGGGTCCATGCACCATCCACTTCTACATCGACAAGCAGGATGGCAAAAAGAAAGCCAGCCACATACTCAAGGACTGCCGCGAGTTCCAGAAACTCAGCGAAAGCATGGTACAGATGAGGCAGCAAGCCCCAATCCCTGCGTTCGGAAACGCACCTGCGCCAGGTGAAATAGCGCATGGAGCTCCTCCACCGCCACCTATCGGAGGCCCAAACCAACCAGTCGCACCAGCACAGAACAACGCTGGGAACGGGTACCCCCCGCCAAAAGGAGCACTGATGATCCAGAAGGGGCGCCCCACGAATAGGGTGCAGAAGAAAATCACCCGACAAATCAACCTGGCCGTGGCAACTCCACCTGCCATCCCTGAGTACCTCAGCGGATCGGAGTCCTGCATTACATTCACTCGTTCGGATCACACTTGCCAGATCCCTTGCCAAGGTCATGCTGCCCTGGTGCTGGAGGCGCAGATCGGAGGTTTCGAGATGAGTCGCGTCTTCATGGACGGGGGCTGCGGCATCAACCTAATGTTCGCAAGAACCCTAGTAGCAATGCGGACCCCGCAATGCAGCCTGGAACAGTCAGACACAACGTTCCACGACATCATTCCAGGGAAGGGCATATTCCCCCTGGGCAAAATATGGCTCGACGTCATCTTCGGCAAGACGGACAACTTCCGGCTGGAGCGACTCGAATTTGAAGTGGTGGACTGGCCATCACAGTACCACGCCATCCTTGGGCGCGTAGCATTCGCAAGGTTCCTGGCTGTACCACACTACGCATACCTACTACTCAAGATGCCAGGGCCGAAGGGCGTCATCACAATCCACGGGAGCTTCACCCGATTGGACCAATGCGACAGGGATTTCAACAGAATCTCCCAGTCATTCGGCATGCAGGAGGAACTCCTAAGACTCCGCGAAGCAACAGACAATGGGGCACCTCCAGTAGCACTACAAAACACGCCCGACATGTCTTTCGACTCCACCGTCAACACAAAGAAGGTGCAGGTCCATCCGACGGATGCCTCCAAGACGGCCCTGATCGCCAACGACCTCAGCCCCGCATAGGAAGGCGCGCTCGTCGAATTCCTCCGTGAGCGCTGGGAAATCTTCGCCTGGTGTCCTGCGGACATGCCAGGAGTTTCCAGGGAATTCGCCGAGCACGCACTCAACGTCTTTCCAGACACCAAGCCTGTCAAGCAATCCATCCGGAGACTGTCCGAGCCACGAGCCGAAGCTATCGGCAAGGAAATCAATAGACTACTCGCTGCAGACTTCATCAGAGAAATTAAGGAAAGCGAGTGTCTTGCAAATACAGTGATGGTCCCAAAGAAGGACACGGACATCCTGCGGATGTGCGTGGATTTCACGTCACTAAACAAGCATTGCCCAAAGGACCACTTCCCTCTTCCTCGGATCGATCAGATCATCGATTCGACTGCAGGTTGTGAGAAACTTTCCTTCCTCGACGCCTACTCAGGCTATAACCAGATTCGACTCAAGGTCGAAGATCAGGAGAAAACAACGTTTATCACACCATTCGGAGTATTCTGCTATAACACAATGCCCTTCGGGCTAAAGAACGCAGGTGCCACGTACCAGCGATGCATGCAGGCCTGCCTCAAGGAACAGATCGGTCGCAACGTCCAAGTCTATGTCGACGACATAGTCATAAAAACCAAGGAGGAAAGGACACTTATCGACGATCTCCGTGAGACGTTCGACAACCTTGATCGCTACAGGATCAAGCTCAACCCCGAAAAGTGCGCCTTCGGCGTCCCATCGGGTCAGCTGCTTGGGTACTTCATCTCGGCGAGGATCGAGGCGAACCCGAAGAAAATCAGAGCCATCATGGCGATGGAGAAGCCGAAAAACCTCAAAGGCGTCCAGCAGCTCGCAGGACGAATAGCGGCGTTAAGCAGATTCATCAGCCGCATGGGCGAGAAGGCCCTACCATTCTACCAGCTACTATGCAAAGCAGATAAATTCGAGTGGATGCCGGAAGCCAACGATGCATTCGAAAGCCTCAAGCGGCTTCTCTCCACCTCGCCCGTCTTGGTCACGCCAAGGGAGCGCGAGCCTCTGCTGCTGTACATAGCAGCCACACACCAGGTGGTCAGCACCGTGCTAGTGGTCGAACGACCCAAAGAAGGCAAGACCCACGGGGTCCAGCGCCCAATCTACTACCTCAGCGAGGTACTGACACCAATAAAGCAGAGGTACCCTCACTACCAGAAGCTCGCCTACGGCATGTTCATGACGGCTGAGCCATTACTTCCAAGAGCACCAAGTTATGGTCGTCAACGAGGCACCCCTAAACAGCATCCTGAATAATCCAGAGGCCACAGGACGCATGGCCCTGTGGGGCATCGAGTTGTCACCCCTGGACATCGTCTACGAGAAGCGACTCGCAATCAAATCTCAAGTCCTTCCGGACTTCCTGGTACATTGGATGGAGCTACAGCTGCCAGACACCCCAGACATGTCGCAGTCGTGGACAATGCACTTCGACGGCTCCAAGCGCGAAGTCGGGCGGGCGAGGGTCATCTTGACCTCCTCGCAGGGCGACCAGATGAAGTACATCCTCCGGATGAAATTCCGAGCCTCCAACAACGAGGCCGAATACGAAGCCCTCATCCACGGTATGAGAATGGCAAAGATCTGCGGAGCAACACGCTTGGTCATCTACGGTGACTCCAACCTCGTCGTCTAGCAGACGATGAATGAGTGCGACGCACACGCTGAAAACATGATCGCGTACCTCGCTCTCTACAACACACTCGAAGGAGAATTCGACGGCTGCGAGCTTCGACACGTTGGAAGAGAAAGCAACGAGGAGGCTGATAGACTCGCCAACATCGGCTCCACCTGCGCAAAGGTGCCACCAGGTGTGTTCCTCGAACAGATCTGTGTGCCCTCAATCAAGCGGAAATTCCCCAAAGGATCACCCGAAGAAGCAGAACACTTGGGGGCTACACTGCCTGAAGGTCATGAAGGACCCGAGAAATTGGACACAGAGGTCGCCATGGTCAACCTGATGCAGGTCATGGCAGTCGAAGAAACTTGGACGCGACCGTACCTCCAGTTCTTGATAAACGGAGAACTACCTGACAGCCCGACAGATGCCTGGCGCATATCTCGTCGGTCAAAAGCCTTCACCATCATCAATGGCGAGATGTACAAGCGCAGTATTACGGGTGTACTACAACGGTGTGTCACCATCGGTGACGGGAAAGCCATCCTCCAAGACATCCACGAGGGCATCTGCGGCTATCACACAGGCAGCCGCTCCCTTGTCGCCAAAGCTCTATGAGCCGGATTCTACTGGCCAACGGCCATGAGCAACGCAAAGGACATAGTCCGAAGATGTAACGGGTGCCAACGGTTCGCCGACAAACCGCACGCACCCGGGTCCGAGCTCAGACCCATACCTATAGCCTGGCCTTTTGCTCAATGGGGCCTCGACATGATCGGCAGACTGCCAAACTCCTCGAAAGGGGGACACGTTTACCTCCTGGTCGCAGTCGACAAATTCACCGAGTGGGTCGAGGCCATGCCGGTCACCAACCAGAAAGGCAAAACTGCCGTCAAGTTCTTCGAGTCCATTGTCTGAGTTCGGCGTCGACTTTAACATCATCACCGACAATGGATCGAACTTCATCTCCAAGGAGTTCCAGGACTTCTGCGAAGGCCTTGGGATCAACATCATGTATGCCTCAGTGGCACACCCGCAAACGAACAGGCAAGTGGAAAAGGCCAACGGCCTAATCGGCGCTGGTATCAAGAAGCGCCTCATGAGTCCACTCGAACGGAAAGCTGGAGCCTGGACGAAAGAGCTACCATCCGTCCTGTGGAGCTTACAGACTATGCCAAACAGCTCCACCGGCTACACGCCGTTCTTCATGGTGCACGAAGCTGAGGCCGTGCTACCAGCCGAAGTACGCCACCAGGCCCCCCGGGTCGTCGCTTACAACGAAGCCGAATCCACTGCTGCACTCGAAGACGCCGTCGACACACTCGACGAAGCAAGAGACATAGCAGCAGCTTGATCAACGGTGTACCAGCAGAGTCTCCGCAACTACCACAGCCGCCGGCTGCGCCCAAGGTCCTTCATCGAAGGAGACCTCGTCTTGCGACTCAAGCAAGAGCGACCGAAGAAATTCGAGTCACCATGGGAAGGACCCTACGTCATCACCAAAGTCATCCCAGGTGGCGCCTATCGCCTCAAGCACGTGGAGTCTAGAGTCGCATACTCCAACCCATGGAACACCGCGCACTTGCGACGATTCTACCCCTAGCTACCTAACCCTTTACTTTTAATAAGGCTTTTCAGCCAAGGCTACTCAGCCGAACAATGTACTTCCTCCATTACGATATAAATAAAGCTAAGTGTCTCGCTCCAAACTTCCGTTCGCTATTTGCAACTTTACTTTATGCTACAAACGCACTCGGGGGCTCCCCTCACCTCACGATTTCATCAACTGAGGATCACGCGTGTACACCTGAGTAGCTGACAACGTCAGGCAAACGAAAAGGACACGTACTCAAACAAAGCACTGCGTGCTTACAACAAACAAACCTTTACAACAAAAGGCACAACACGCCCAGTCGAAATATACAAATTTTACATCTATCTATTTTACAGGTACTACCTATTCTGAAGAATAACCTGAGCATGCCGCTCAAACAAATCTACGACATGTTCGGCATACTGCCTTACAGCTGCATAATATGGACGCATGTCCCACTCATCACCATCCGGCCGAGGAGGTGGCCCATCTGCCACAACAGACAAATCTACATCAGGCTGGTGCAGCCTCACAAGAGACAAAGCAGCCTTCACTCCGGCGACGAGCTGTTGCCGCACCAAATCTTGAAGCTCTACAAAAAAAGAAGAGATTTTGTTAGCAAACAAAGGAAAATAAATACGCAGTCGACGAAAAACGCTACGCGCACGAATATACACCTGTGGAACAGCCAGCGTCGAAGAAAACGGCGGAGTTAGCGACTTCCCCGGGATATCCTCTCCAGCCTTGTACTTCAACAACGTACGAAGGGCCTTGTTGAGATCACCCTGGGAAAGCTTCTCAGCCGAAAATCTCGTCGGGTCACGGCGCCCAGCATAAAGAAACATCGGGTGCGCCTTTTAGGGCCGACGCTGACGCTGCGGCAAGAAACATGCGGATAATATCCACGCCGTTCACTTCTTTATCAGGAATCAACTGGAGATCCTCCACCCGACGGTAAAGGGCCTCTATCTCCGCTGACTCACCGTCCAAGATATGATTTTTCCAGGACCTCCTTGGCTCGATTATCTGGGAGGAGTCGAAAGGAGCAAGACCAAATTGCTGCCCAGCCACTGTGGAGTCGCGAATATAAAACTATCGCCTCCGCCAGTACTGGACAGATTCAGACATAGAGAAGGAAAAGAAAAGAATATTGGCCCTAAGGGAGATGATGCAACCCCCAATGGGATACACACCATCCGAGCCGGATTGCCTCTTCACGAAATAGAGCTTCTGGAAGAGACCAAAGTGCGGCTCGATGCCAAGCCAGCACTCGCAGAAAGATGATTGGGCAAAAGATGATGCAGCTGGATGCCATAGAGAATTGGGCGAAAGATGATGCAGCTGGATGCCATAGAGAAAGGGCAGCCCACGAAGGAAGTCGTGGACTGGAAAGGAAAACCCACGAATAACGAAGGCAAGAAACATAACCCGATACCCAGCGGAGGGATGGGGGATTACCTCGTTGCCGGGGAGTCTGCCGGCCTCCCTATCCTGCGGGATCAAGCCCCGCTCGCGAAGTCTGCGGAGATCACTCTCCCGCGTCTCTGATCGCCGCCAACCACCGTCGGTGACACGAGTGGTGGTAGCGCCTTTCTTCCCTCCGGCGGCGCTGGTACCAACCGTAGATGACGATTTCTTTGTTTTCTTCATCGCGCTTCGGCGGCACCGGCGGTGAGAGTGCGGACGGGAAGAAGGAAATGTGGAAGAATATAGCAGCACGCAGCAAGAACCTCTAGAGCACAAGGAGGCAGTGAAAACAAGAGTAGATGCGGTGAAAACAAACTGCAGCTTTCCCCAATGATTATAACGGCGAATACGATGCACGACAACCGTCCATCAAGAAGACCTAATGCCAACGGCAGATCTGGCCATACACGTGTCAGTATCACAACGAACCGTCGTTACCACGCTGTCCACTACGTGCGGAAATCGAGGCGACGCCGTAATTATCTCCACGCCGCACGTGACCAGTCAATTCAAGGTCAGCAAGTGGGACCCACGTTCGACCAGTCAAGTCATCTTTGGCATAGCAGACGCTTGAGGTTATTGATTGTAATCACTGATGTCATCAAAAACTATACTAGCACCAACTACAATTCTTCGGTTTTAAAGCTAAGAGTACTCACTCGAATCTTCGATTCGACTAAATACTCGGGGGCTACTCCTATCAGGATCGCTAGCCGCGCACCCGAAAGATGAATAAAGACAAACTTTTCTTCGAGTCCTACGTCCAGTCTACGACTCCACTACGGACTCGGGGGCTACTCCCATAGGGAGGATGGATTTAAGCATCCGATTTTTTTTGTGTCCTACGGACTTAACACTGAAAAAACAACTGAATAAAGTCCCCGCTCGAGTCTACGGCTCGAACAGACACTTGGGGGCTACTCCCATAGGGAGCGCTGGTCGCGCACCCTATGAATTCTTCGACTGCGATCTTTCAGATCAAACACGCAAAACACCTCCGCGGTGAGCAATGTTTCTCCTTGGCCACCCGAAACACCTCCGCGGTGACAAATGTTCGGATGCTGCGTCTACGACGCAAAGATAAGACCTGCAGATATCATCTGATGGCCTGGCAACGCACACAACTGCGCTCTGCTAGTATAAATCCGTGCCAGCAGGCGCGATGAAAAATCCCGACGAACGCGTTGGGTACACCAATTAAAATCACTGGAATTTCACTCCTGTAAGTCCTCTGCGGCCTGAGTCGGATTACGCCAGCATATGTTCCAGGTCCGAGTTGAGGGACTCGAACATGAAGAAGATCGTGCTGTTTCGTCCTAAGACAGTTAACTGACCCCGATCCGTCGGGTGAGTCAGGCACACGCATCAACAATCCCTACACACATATACTATTAATACATGGTTGCACCCGAAGGATGGAAGAGTCCTCAGCCGAATCTACGATTCGACTGATCACTCGGGGGCTACTGACATGGTTGTACCCTACGAGTGCGTGACCTTAGCATACCTGGTCCAGCCCAAGGAAGGCCCACGACAAATGTATGCCGACCCGTGAAGATTTTCGGGTGGCCAAGGCCCATAACGCCTTCGGATCCTTGGAGAGCAAGACTAGCGTAGATAGGAAATTCAAAGGGTAAAACCCTAGAACTTGTAACCGACTAGGTCTATGCCCGGGACCTGCCTAAGTCTATATAAAGGCCAGGAGGGCATGACCTAGATCTCTCGACTCATACTTTCGCATATACATCTCCATGCCAGATCGAATCTGCGCACCCCTGTAACCTTCGGTTCCGCCGTAATCAAGAGCAGACAAGCAGGAGTAGGGTTTTCCCTCTGGGGGCCTGAACCTGGGTAAACCTCGTGTCCCCGTGTTGCTTGTTTGGTAACCGTTCCACAATCTCCAGCATCCCCATCTTCTCCAAAACCCAAGTCCATAACAATGGGCATTGATGAGATCAAACCTCGTCACTACCTCACTCCCCCTTGCTCCCATATACATAGTCCATAAAACACCCCTTCCCTAGGGTTTATAAGCCAAGGAGGCACCCCAGCTCTCCTCCTTCGGCACATTCTCCCCCACTCCCTCCCACTTACCTTCCATGCGGATCCCCTCTACCTGTCATGTGCGCGGTGCCGCCATGATGGGCCGGCCTTGCTCTCCGTGGCCCAGTCCGCACATGTACGGCATGTTCTCCCTCTTTTCTTTATCCTTTTAAATTTAGATCTACAGAATACATGTTCAATTTAAATACAAATAAAAATGGAAAATGGACTTATCTGACCAGATGTATATTTTACAAGGTTTAGGTGTGTTTTGTCAAACACGCAGACCAATTACTTTACCCAAATCCTCCCCAGTTATTTTCTAATAAAAATTGGGGTGAAACCAATTTCCTCTTGTTGGTATTTTAGATACCCAACCCCTACACTAGACCCCTTGTCAAGGTGAACTATAGTTTGCCACAAATAAAAATAACAAAAATAGTAGATTTATGCCTTTAATAATTTCCATAGGACAAACCAAAAGTGTTTATGACCTAATTCCACCTCTCAGTACTTCTATGACATCATATCTATCAACACCTAGGAGATCATGATTTATTGAGCTCTAGATTAATTTTAATGATTTAAACCTTTCTACCTAGGGTATTTTCACCAACTAAATCATAACAATTGTTCTACAAACCCAAACATTGTGATTCCAATTTCGAAAGAAAGGTATCATAAATACCTAACCTGTGTCTTTGGAATCACACCAAAATCTCTTGTATATTTAATCTAGTGAAATAGACAAATATCATCCAGTACTGCCTTTGGGATTTTCCTGAGGGCATTCTGGTAAATATTTTGGGATAATTCCAACTCTCAGTGAATCAGTCCATCAAACACTACTTAACTATCCAAGGAAATATTTTGTGGCCCTACAGAACATTTATAGTGAATTAAATCCTCAAACTAGAGTTTTAATCACTACAAAATCCATGAAAAATCAATGGTAATTGATAATATAGTGAAATCATTTTTGTTGGTTTCATTTTATCAAATACCTATCTGCGGGTATTATGTTTGCACATTGATCTCATACAGAACTTGGCCATGTTCTAAAACTCCTTATCTAGGTAAATTTGGCCTATAAACCTTAATAGTAATTCCACAAAAGCAACTAAATTGAAATCAATTGCTCTAGTCCCATTTGATCAAAACCTATTGAATAACATAATGTGTTGTAGGTTTGCTTGCTGATTTGAATTGATGCTTGTATGCTTGTATTGATTGATGGATTGCTTGCTTGCATGTATACACGATAACAACGATAGTTGCGATGGTGTGGCGCCGAGAAGAAGGAAGCATCGGGTTTTCCTTATTATTATTGTTATCGGTATTCTGGTATTCTAAGGAAGTCAAGGGACATCCCGCTGGTCACAGGCAAGCCACCATTCCCGAACTCCTTTATTGACCTACTCCTTTTATCAATTGTTTTGTATCTCGTTTATGAACTTCATGGTTAATTACATGCATGGTTTGTTTTCAAATAAAATACACGAGTAACTTGGCTCCTCCAAGTTATGAATGAGTGTCCATTAGGAAACCTACACCATGGACACCCATCTTTACCCTTTAGATAGAGGTTAGGATGCTGAGCATCCTCCCTCCTTGGAAGTTACGGTTTCTCAATGATAAAACTATTTTGGGTTTTACCCTACTACCAAGTTTTCAAAATAAAACCCATGGAAAGAGGCATCGCTTTCGAGTGGATGTTTTACAAAATAAAATATGAAGAGGAGAAGAGGAAGGTTGAGCAAGGCAAATATAAGGGATGTTCCATGCCTTTACCGGAACAATTTATTCGTGCAACCACACTACCCCAGAAGTTGGGGCTTAGCTCGTAGTTTGTTGTCTTTAGCTGGGGCATCTTGTACTTGCTTAAGGGGAGAAATCCCTGGAATTCCGGATAGGCTCTACAACAAATCTTTGGATGTGGGGCCTACAGCTTGCTTCGGCAAGAGTGAGCCTGTCTCGGCAGGAGTGTTGGTGCAACAATTGGGTCTCCCGTGGATGATATGCTTGCAGGAGTGGAGAAGGAAGAGGAGTCACCGAGGTTATTGTATAGGCAAATCTATGGTTTGGGTATACGGAAGTGCAGAAGGAAGGACGATGGCCGTCGAGCCTCATACTCATTGCCAGGGAGAACAAACCCAAAAGGAAAATCCGCCATTGCTAGGGATAACAAATTAAAAGTTAGGTTTGATTATCTGAACCCCCGTTAACCGTGTGTAGCCGTTGTTGTACCCGACGGATGTATTGATTCTTGTGGGTAAAGTGCACAAACTCTGCAGAGTCTTACCTATTCGAATAGCCGTGTCCATGGTCAAGGATGGTTGGAAAGGTAATTGCTAGGAGTACCCTTGGGAAATGTTTGAGATGAATAAAAAGGATGTGACTTGGTCAGGGGGAAGTATGAGCAAGAGCTTTGTTTTGAACAGAGATGGTCAAAGATGTTTTAAAAAGGGTTTTACTCTAAAACTGTTTTCAAAAAGTTTTTTTTTCAAGGATATGGAGATATCCCGACTTTCTAAAAGGGGGCATGTTTTCAAAAATCTTTTTAAACAAAGATATAAAGATGCCATTTTAGGATTTTCAAAAACAACTGTAGTATAGAGCTACCGCGCCACAACCAAATGTGCATTATTCATGTTTATCTTATCTTGGTGGTCTTGCAAGTACATTCAAAAGTATTCACGAATCTGTCCCTGGCTATTTACTTGGCCAGATTGCATATGTTAAGAATTGACAAAGATGTTAACGTCTATGTGAGCTAGGCCGTCATCCCAGTCAGTTGCCTATAGGTTATGGCATCGCATAGGCTCTGTGCTTGAAGATTTCCGCTATTTGTGTTGTAATTGCCATAATGGCTACCATGTAAGCTTTGTATTTGTAAATGTATGGATGATATAATGGTACTAGTCGGTTATTATCACGTCTCACTGATCATGGGAACATGAATTGCTGGCATAACGGGGATTCTTGGACCGTAAATCCAGGGTCTCACAGATACCCTTTCGTAATTAGTATATCTAGATATACGTAGCCCGATACAAAACATGTCTTTCTAATAAACATATCTATACCGTTACGTACGTTCTCAAAAGAACAAAAGGTATGGATGTATGCTCGATCATCGCCGACAATGGCCATGGCCACGAGGTGGTAGTGGTGGCAATCGGGCCGGATCATCGCCTGCGACAACAGTGGCCACGAGCTGGTAGTGGTGGCAGTCGGGTCCGCCAAGCCGGTGACTCGGCTTGGCTAGCACATGCCTCGGCAGGGCAAGATCCACGGCGGCGGCACACAGACTTGGCGGCGGGGTGACAGGTAAGCTTGGCAGCTGCCCGTCGAACAGTTTGGATCCAAGTCTGGCGATCAGCCGGACAATCCAGCGTCTTGTCCATCACATACTATCCATCTACGAAGTTTTAACAGGAGCTCATGGGTGCAGCCGGACATATTGCCAGACAAGTAAGAAAACTTGTCCGACGGTAAAAAAACTTGCCACAAAACGTCCTTTTCAAATATACTTACCTCCGACCACTTGTCCAGCCTCTGTAAATAGACTGTCCGGCAGAGAAAAAACTTGGTCGTACACATCTCCAAAAACTATTCTATGAATGGATACTTTTCCGCAGCGGCCAATAACTTATATCCCATCTGTCCAAAATTAAACATCAACATCATATAGTGAATCATCGAGAAATATAGAATTAATGCAATCAAATTTCACATGGCAAATAAATTTGTAAACACTACACATTTGACAATACCATTTCATATATAAGACACAAAGTTCAATGTTATTTGGAAAAAAATGACCGGCTTTATCAAGTCAATTATTACTAAAGAGGTGGTAGCAGAAAAATTCAAAGGCCGGATATACCGGCTTCTCTTGCACCGGACAGTCTGGCAGGACCGGACACACCGGCTTCTCGTGCGCCGGACAGTCTAGCCGCAAGGAGAGTGGTTATGTCGATGCCCGGAGACGGCGGCGGCGGCCGCTGCGACGATGGCTGGCGGCGGCTGTAATGGTGATGACTATGGCTGGCTTGGGGACATGGCCGGCTCTATATTTTATGGGGCCCTTGGGTGAAGTCGATAAACGGGACCCTAAAGACAATATATATACGTATAACTAGATATATAGATGATATATGTGCCAATTTTACTTGCAAAATATTTAAAAGCATATAACCACATGTTCATAGTCGAGATGTCTATAAATAATTGTCAAGCACTAAAGCATTATGATATTTAGATAAAAAAATAAAAATAATAGGAAAATATAACAAGTATTTCATGTTAGTGAATACCTCAAAACACTCATCCTCCAATTAGTTCATCGACAATTAAGCTTCAGTGCTTCGCAAAAAGCTTCTTCGTGCATTTCTAGATGCAAAATCATCGAGGACACTATCAAGATTAATGTTGTCCAATATATCCTTCACAATACAATACGTAGCCAAGCCATTCAATCTGTCTTGTAACATAGTTGACCTCAGACGGTTCTTCAATAGCTTTATTTTAGAGAAACTTCTTTCAACTGAGGCCACAGTCACGGGTGAAGTCAAAAGGATCCGATAGGCAACTGAGACATTTGGATAGCAATCTACGGTTGTAATGAATTGAAGAATCTCATGCGCTGACATCAAATTATCTGGCAAAGTTACTTGCAATACCTTTAACTCAGAGAAAAAATCATTAAGATCGACATCACATGAATTCTCATGAGTAAAAGTTTCTGCAGAAGTAGTGCAAGATTTTCCTAGATTACTTTCATCCATGGACTTCAGATGCTTTGAGTTGAATAAGAAACCAAACACCTTCTTAAATTCCTTCAGCTTCTCAAATCGACTATTCAATGAAGCAATTACAGTTTCAACAATGACAAGAAAGTAAGAAACTCTGAAAGATTCAATAACTAACAACTGTAATTCTTCTTCTTCATCATTGATTTCATCAAAATGCTTCTTTCTTTTACTTTGATGTTTTGTACAAAATTTTGGCTCTATGTCCATAGAATATGCAAGGTTTTTGGCACTTTCAATGCTAGTATCGAATCCTTCAACTCTGAACTTCTGAAAAAAATTAATGACCCCTTCAATGTGTTTGACAGTAGCATCAATGCACACAATTTTTTCCTGTAACTTCTTGCTCACCATATTTACAAAAAATAAAACCTCGTGCCAAATAACCATACCAACTAAAGTCTCAATTTCCCAAGTACTTTGTATAATGATTGAGCATCACTAACCGTAGCTGGATCATCAGTAGAAGCCTTCTCTAGCTCCTTTAAAGCTGATCTTACTTGGGCAGTTTGAAACCTTATAGATTGCACACTCTTTATTCGACTCTCCCAACGGGTATCTGACAATGGTTTGAGAGTTATATTTGGAATATTATCAAGCAAAATCTTCCACCTCTTGGTAGCACGTGCAAACAATAAATATATACGTTGGATAATACCGAAGAATGAAATAGCTTGTCCGCATGATTTCGCCATATCACAAAGAGTGTGATTCAAACTATGACATGCACATGGCATATATAATGCTTTCGGGTTTTCTATAAGCAAACGATTTTGAACACCTTGCTTTTTCCCTTCATGTTGGAACCATTTTCATAACCTTTTCCCCTCACATTAGCAACATCCAAGTCAAGAGCATCCAATGTATCCAACAATACATTAAAAATCCCCAATCCTGATGTGTCATCAACCTTTATGAATCCTAGGAAAAACTCCTCCACTCTCGGGATGTCACTTGATATGTTGACACAACGCACAATTAGCGTCATTTGTTCTTCATGGCTCACGTCCGGGGTACAATCTAAGATAACAGAGAAATACTTGGCATCCTTAATGATCTTTAACATTACCTTTCTCACAGCATCGGCAAGGAGCGAGATCAACTCATTTTGGATGTTGTGGACAAGATAATGATGATGAATTTCATTGTTTTGAATGCGCCTAATATGTTCTTGCATCACATGATCAAATTCGGCAATCATTTCAACCGTGCCTAGAAAATTTCCATTACTATCTTGATACAACTTCTCATTTGATCCTCGAAAGGCCAAATTATGTTTTGCAAGAAACTTCACTCCAGCAACTATTCTTTGCAAAACTTGTCGCCAACGCTCTTTTTTCCTTTGCAACCAACCGTTGCATGTCATCGTCAATTGTTTGCTTTTTGCTTAACCTCAACCTTAGTTCATTCCATGTATTCATGTTTGTCAAATGCTCAACACTCTTCTCATGATCTTTGAGTCTTGGACTAAGACGCTGCCAATCTCTCAATCCATTAGATGCTAGCAAGGACTTATTATTATTTGATTTGAACAACTTGCAGCAAAAATAATAAACTTTGTCCACCTCTTTGGAGTAAACCAACCACTTTCTATCAACAACCTCACAATTGGCTAACTTTCTAAAGTAGTATTCATAAGAAAAATGTCTACCTTTGTCATCCTTAGGGAACTCCAGACCCAATTCTCTCACAGGCCTCTTTTCAATTAAAATATCCCTTTGCAATTATCAAGATTATTCCATGTTCTAGGATCATAGATAGATGAAAGAGAATCATCTTGTTCATCACCACTAGGAGCATCTGCATGGCAAATAAAAAATTATAATTGATTACTTACTTACACTTGGAAAAATTGATGCTAGTTAGTTATTTACCATTTTCCGGGGATTGTTTATCACCACTAGGAGCATCTTGTTCTTCCGCTATATTGTCCTTGTTAACATTAACATATGCATGACAAACAAAAGATTGTAATTAGTTATTTATTTACAATTAGAAAAATTGACGCTAGTTAGTTATTTACCGTTTTTCAAGGATTGTTCATTGGCCTCAAATTTTGTATTTGAATTATTCTCATCATCTTCTCCGAGATCAGATTCTTGCCTTTGATTATTATTGTTGACATCAACACTACTTTTTGTTAGAAAAAACTTATTTAAAGCACCTCTTTGTGAATCAATAAGCTCATTCTCTCTCTTTCTTTTCTTCTTTTTTGCAGCACCCGACAATTGCTTCCCCATCGTAACACCTATCAAAGATTAATGCGATGGATTTTATATCAAATTGTAATCTAAAAAATTATAACCCGAATCAAGAGATTAATTCGAAGGATTAAATCAGGGATTAGATGTAAACTTACAGTTACAGGAAGTAGAAACTAGGGCGTAGGGATAGGGCGCTGGGCACAGCGGCAGAGAGATTGGCAGGGCGGGACAGCGGCAGAGCAGGCACCACCGCGCCAGGCGAGCAGCAAGGCAGCAGGGGGGCCGCGTGCGAGGGCCAGGGCTCGGCGTGGCCGCGACGCCGTGTGGCTGTGGCTCCTTCGATCTTTCTTCTAGGGGCGAGCGGGCGTCTGGCCGCGTGGGCGACAGGGCGAGTGCGTGCCTAGCGATGCGACAGGGCGACGTTTCGGTTCCAGGGTTGTTCGGCGTCTGGCTGCTTCGACGATCGATCTGACTGTTTCGGTTCCAGCCTTCCAGGGGCGTTCGGTGTTGGACGTTTCGGTTCCCAAATCCCAACGAAAAGTACCCGGGCTCTTGTAACACTAAAAAAATTTGGGCCTCCCTCTGGCCTGGGTCCTTGGCCATGGCACAACCCTGCCATGGGTTAGAGCCGGCCCTGCTTGGGGACGAAGATAGGCCGAGATTGTATGTCTATACGCGCTGATCTGTATTCTTATACCCGGTTTGGATACAGTTTTGTATGAGTTTAAGGAGAGGGGGTTGTACTGGATCAACTTCCTTTTGGTTGTGTTTGGCCATGGCCTTGTTAAAGGCATTGTTTTGCGAGTAAGGACTTTTTTTAGGGTAAATATCTAAGATCTATGATCGGGCAACGACGACGCTTGTGCACTGTTCTCTTATTGGCGGTGTCGTTTTTGGAGAAGCTGGACTTTGGTGTTGTTCTGGTGGTGTTAGTACTGCTGTTACAAAGAATAGATTGCTGTAGCAGGGCTTTTCTTTTTTATAATTTCTCTTTTTTTTCTGTGTGCATCCGTAATATCGCTAGGATACTGCGTTGTTGCAGAGACTGAATGTAATTGGTATCTTCGATATTAATATATGCTCCTTAAAAAAAAGACATCAGTCACCCTGGCATCCCAGTGGTTCTAGTAACCGGTAGCACTATTTGGAGTATTCAGCACTCTCGAGCACAGAACCCCAAGACCACCCATTTAATCCAATAAAACTTGCTTTTATCTCCCACTCCACCCTAGAACGAAGGAATGATCTCCCACTTCCTTTTATCTCCCACTTCACCCTAGAAGGCAAGGCGGTACATGTGCAACGTGGCATCAAAGATTCACGGGATGCGTGTTCGTGTGAGGGATGCGGACGGTGACGCATACAACCCGTGGCACGTGGAGCCCAGTTTAACTCTGGAACTACGAATTAAAACACGAGGGTGTGCCCTTCCTAAAATTAAGTTTGCATGGGTCAGTCTACTTTTAATCCGTCAAAACCTATATAAAGACTATGTATATATATTGTACTCAGTGACATGGTTATACTCCATTTCTCACTGGCATATCCCAGTTTTTAAATTTTGCTGTTGCTACTATATATCTTCGGATTTAAGCCTTTCGCAAACACATAAATATAGGTGTACAATAAGTATACGTGTACACGGATTATAAGAGCATCATGTCGGTTGATACCGAAGCAAAATCTATTATATGCTAAAAGCAATATAAGGGTGTTTTTCGAGGCATTAGGTTGATCCACATCCCTACAATTATATTGACGATTGGATTTATAATAGACAGTTAAGATTTAATAGTTGAAAAGTTACGTAAACGGATGTTGTCACGAAAATCTGACACGTCCTAATCGTGTACGAGATAGACACCTCCAAAACGTGTATGAGGTAGGGACCGAACAGAATAATAAATAATGGAAACAGTTTGCATGCAACACGTCCAAGGAACGAGTTTGGGTGTTAAAAAAGAACAAGTTTGAAAAATCTTAAGATTAATCAGAAATAAATCTAGCCAGTTCATGGTTGCACGCTTTTTTCCCTATACGGACTCATGCAAGAAAGAAAGGAAAAATTAGCTAGCATGCACTAGAAGACCTTAAGATTAAACGGAAACGAAAGAGTTTGCATGTAAAAGTGGTGTTCGCTGGAAAATCTTATGACTAAACCCAAAAACAAATTAGGTCGCGACTAGAAAACCTTAAGTTTAAACGGAAAATAAATTGTGTCAGACCAGGGAATTAAGTTGGTACGTGTTTACACGCCGATCTATTCATATAGTCTGGGTTTTTTTGCGAAGATTCATATAGTCCGAGTTTGAAACATCATTAGAAAATAATGTGCAAGGCGTGTGCACAACATTTTTTAGTTATTGAATATTTAGTATGTCAATTGAAATTCTCGATAGCCAATATTCTATTAAGAAATTAAAGAAGACGCCGAATATTTTATATGTAATTTTAGAAGTAAGAATGAAAGAAATTTTGTATTTTGGTTCCATAAAAAATGTAGATAAAGCCCACGAAATTGTTGGATATCTGAAAACAATTTATATAAAAATTAGTACTATGATATAGGAGGCCAACTGTATTTAATATATGAGATCTGGAATAATAAAATAGTTGAAATAAAAAATTTGATTTTTCTCAAATTCAATGTAAAGAAGAGAAGGTCTGGCGTAATGGTTAGAAGAATTCATCCATAAGATTCATGTTCTATATCCACAACATAAATCTGTGGTTTATAATAACTAGAATTTCAGGAGGCCCGATGTCCTAACTAAGATCATATGTCAAACAAATCTAGGGACAACATTACTCAGGCTCCGTTTGAAATGCATGAAGTTAAAAGACATTAATAGGAGAAACGTAGGAACTAAAACCACATGAAAACTTGCAAAATATCGTTTGGATGTCACGGAGGAAAAAACAAAAGAATTGCTGACACAATGAGTTGAAAATATGAGGTGAGACCTCATGTTTGTTTTTCTCCAAAATTGCTAGGGAATATGTTATTCCATAGGGATTTCAAATGAATCTGAGATATCTATTCCTTTGTTCCAAATGGTAGCATAGTAATTTTTCTTATAGGAATCGTATATTTTAAATTCCTATATTTTTTCTTTGTTCTGAAATGGGGCCTCAAAATGCAGGTTTCCCAATTGCTTCACCATTCCTAAATACTGAGCAGAAATAAAAACAAGGCATAAGAGACATTGGATCCATGGACTAAACCTTCATGGTCATATGGTAGAGTGAAGAACCAGAATTTATTGGTATCACACCATCTCCGCATATAGGTGGTAATAAGAAAGATACCTAAACCTACACAAGATGGGTGGATCCAAGGTTACCCTATCTCCCGACAATTTAGAAAATTAGCAATATGAGAGGAGCCGGTGGAGACAGGAACACTAAAATATTGATTGTGCCTTTCTTAATTTTGACATAAAGAGTTTGAATGTTTTCACTAAAATGAGCGAACTAAGATAATTTAAATTTCAATCTTATTAAAGCATTCTTCATATTGTATATTTAACTTAGATTACGAGTAAGATGCCAATGGGCACACTCTCAATACACTGATTATTGTTAGACAAAATATCAATAGATTACAACACAATCTACAATAACCAAGAGTTCACACACATCTATCTGATATATAGTTTTTGAGAATCTATCTGATATATAAATAGATTATGCATCTATAGTATTTTGTATATAAAAAAGTGACTATCCATGAAATTTGAATTGATTTAATTATCACATTTGACACTAAAATTGATGCCCTCGCAGTTGCGAGGGCCACGTTGCTAGTTGTTGAAACACTCGCAGACGAGTCGAAAAATAAAGAAATCGGTCACAGGCGAGCAATGGAGGCCCAAGTCGCCGGGCAAATCGCGTCAAAACGCAAGCAAGCTTCTAGATGCCATGCCGGGGCAGCCGGCGTCACGGCGGGCCTACGCCGCACGCGTCCACCGGCGACTCGCCTGCCGGCGACCGGTCACATCGCCATAAAAGCCTTTTGACAAGACCCGTTTGACTGCCAAGAAGTGCCCCAATTCTTTTATCGAGCGAACGATCGAGAAAAGGAAAATAATTGAGTATTCGAACCAATAATCGTACGTTAACGGGATTCGAGAGAAAACCTGATACTAGATCAGCTGAGCTCAGACTAGCCTCAATGGGTATCATAGGTAGTATCATGCATCACATGCATGCAAAATATTTATGTGTAACTATAATTAATAATAAAAGAGATTGCGTTGGTATCATAGGTAGATACGTTATCATAGCACATACCATATTATAGCACATAGAACTAGAAAAACTAATCTTAAATAAATCTTGCACACAAATTTACATTGAGATTCTATAAAATAATAATACATTAAGACTATGATACTACTATATGATACTGTGCATTGTGAAGATGATATCATATACTAGTATCATATACATGATACTACTATATGATATTTCCCATTATGACTATTCTCAGCAGGTAGATCCATGATCCATCCATTGACTCCTCGTTTGTTTATTTGCTCGCCCATCAGTGGCGGAGCTTGCCAGCTCTAGTTGGGGGGAGGGGGCAAAATACAATATATGAGTTGTTGGGGGACAGATTATACAAAAATTTCCAATATAAGCCCTTCAAAAAACATTTCCTTCATACATGTAGCCAATCATAGGGGGGCCATGGCCTCTCCTGGCCTAAACATAGCTCCACCGTTGTCGCCCATGCATGCAGGTATACCGTCTGCCTGTACGTGTTAGGAGTGGCACTGGCCGTCGTTCGCACCAAGTGTTGAAATATATTGCCTAGCTTTTTCTATTAGTTTGGACTTTTGGTTGCGTTGGCTAGTGCATGCAATTTAATATGATATTAGAGCAGGAGGTTCTAGGATTAAATCTTGGCCAACGCAAAAATTAAAAACAAATACTATGGCTCCCCAAACATATGTCACAATAGGCCAGTTCGGACTATTGGTTGTGTTGGCTAGCGCATGCAAATTCAGTATGGTATTAGAGCAGGAGGTCCTAGGGTCAAATCCTGACCAGCGCAAAAATTAAAAACAAATATTGCGGCTCTCCAAACTTACTATCACAATAGACCAAAGGGCGAAACACGTAAGGCGAGTGTTAAAATATATTGTCTAGCTCTTTTTATCAGTTCGGACTTTTGGTTGCGTTGGCAAGTGCATGCAATTCAATATGGTATCAGAGCAGATGATCCTAGGATCAAATTTTGGCCAACGCAAAAATTAAAAACAAATATTGCGGCTCCCCAAACACACGTCACAATAGACCAAAGGCAAAAGACGCAGGGTGAGAGTTGACCTTTCTATCAGTTCAGATTGTTGGTTGTGTTGGCTAGCTCATGCAATATATTGTCTAGCTCTTTTTATCAGTTTGGACTTTTGGTTGCGTTGGCTAGTGCATGCAATTCAATATGGTATCAGAGCAGATGATCCTAGGATCAAATTTTGGCCAACGCAAAAATTAAAAACAAATATTGCGACTCCCCAAACACACGTCACAATAGGCCAAAGGCAAAAGACGTAGGATGAGTATTGACCTTTCTATCAGTTCAGACTGTTGGTTGTGTTGGCTAGCTCATGCAATTCAATACCTGGCACAGGGCTACAACTTCCACGCACGCTACATGCATCTCTCATCTACCTGGCACAGGACAATATAATAGTATTCAAGATTATTTCCGTGAAGAAAGATTTACACGAGATTTTTTACTGCTATCAAGATCAGAAGGATTTTTTTATGTGTACTTTCTCTGTTCAAAATATAAGTTGGTTTAGCTTTGTGAAACAAATGTATCTAGAATTTTTTTTAGTATGTATATACAAGCTAAAACATCTTATATTTTGAAATAGATGGAGTATATGCAATTCATGTACTCTGCAATTAAATTATGTCGGGATCAAACTGTTGATGACAAAGTACTAGGCGAGACTGTTCGGTGGACAGTGACATTATTTTCAAGCCGATACGCACTTTGGAATGAGATGTCGACGTAGATTTGCAACGGGGATTCTGAGTTTTGAGTATGCATACATACATGCATCTTGGCCCTCCTGATCTGACAAGTCGCTCTCATCGTCTTTCTCGTGATAACAGCTATAGATATGTATTTGATGCTGACAGCAACGCATCGGGATTAAGTCCACATAACTTGTGTTCCATGCACACCTGAACGGCTGAACTGTCTATACTGCTGAACGGATGTAGTATCAAACATCAAGCAAAGATCTTCTTACTCCCTCCGGCCCATATAAATTGACTTGGATTTGTCAAATTTTTGGATGAACCTATATACTAAATAGTGTCTAGATTCATCTAATTTTTGACAAATCCAAGTCAATCAATACGGGTCGGAGGCAGTAGTTTCTTGCCCACCTCGGTTCTTTTCATGTAAAGTCACTGGCATTGCATCTCCATGCTCCTCAACTTTCACTGTGGCACCGCCGGCCATCCTTGACGCTTTACAAGCACTGCTCCAAACTTTATGCGAACTGCGGTTGCAAACAGCGGTTTTACCAGTAGTGTTCTGCTGCGTCTGGTATCATAAATCCAGTAGTAGTACTGTACTGCTAGCAGGTAGCTGAAGAATTGAACGGCCCCGGTCAAATCCTCCATCAAGGCCTCGGTGCAAGTCGTTTCAAATCAAATCAAATCATATTTGCTTCTCTCACAGGTCAGGTACGAGCGAGCATCCGGTGATGAACAGCAGTCCATAAATGCAGTGTCTTCCCATTTTTCTCCATAGCTCCGTGCTCCCTGGACCCTGGCTAGGTTCTGATCAGGCTGATGTGACATATAGAATCAGCTACCACGATCGGGCATCTGCACTGCAGGCATATCCCTAGCTATATATGGTTATGGTTATGGTTGAGTTGGTTAATGCGTCAATTAATTAATATGTCAATAGAATGTGAATTCTCACATTTGCTCGACTGCATTCATGACCGATCGACTACTTGCTCTCGGCATACTAGAATACGCCATCTTCACAACCATGGGAGATAACTTGCAAATGGCGCTACTTTGGCCTTCCTGGTAATTTCACTATTTGCATCTGTATTTTGTCTATAATATAAAGATTTACTAGATACTCCCTACGTTTCAATGCATGTGGTGACCTTCTTTTGCATGTTTTTAGTTTGACAAGAAATTTCACTAATGAAACATGTGTGACTTTTTATCAACATGTATCGATAAAACCATTATTCAAATATAAATTTAACTAATAAAGTATTCTGTCTAGTATATCTTTCTTGACATATAATCAATGTTTCTTTGCTAAAATATATGGTCAAATACAAATCTCAAAAACCGTATGAGGTCACCTAAATCGAGTATGGATGCATGTATTATATCTTAATTCACTTACGAGATTATTTGTTTTAGTGCATTTTCTACATCGACTTGCATGCCTTTCTGTCCCGTGACCTGACTCAATTCTTGATTTCCCGTTCCCTGACTAGCTAATGTCCAAGACACGAAATACTTGCCCACTTAGTTTAGGACTCTTGCATTCATACCACCTACATAAAGCCTGCCTAACGGACGCCCATAGGACACGTTTACACACAATCCTTGTAGTAACATATACAAAAATTTATTATCTTATATGTCTTATACTGTAGTGATTATTGTGGTATTGTGGTTCCTGCACGGCAGAGGACCTGAACGCGGGTAAGATCCGTGCAGAATCACGCACCCAGAATAGTCGCCGCCTTGCGCCCCTCTCTTTTCTCTATGTGAGCCACCTTACATGGCTACCGACAATACCACGACCGTGTCTGAGCATGGTGGAGTGAGAATTCCACCGAAATTTCCTAAAAATATTCGTGAGAAAACTCCATGAGAATATTTAATTAGTACTATGTACAATTTCATTTAAATACTGAAGAAAACACACAGAATCTCGTTGAGTTTTGTTTAGGGCATAACAGGGGACATGAGTGTTTGGGAGAACGTGCGAGCATGTCCTACCGCGTGGCCACGATTACTGCAATACTTGGTCCCAACCAAGCTGACAAGACTTTTATACTCCACCCAATTGACCAAATCCAAATTAGCTCCCTGCCCCACGCTTGACATGATATGTGTGCAATAATCAAATACTCGAGAAGACGACAAAGAGAAAATGATGTAGCAAAAAAAAATAGTAATAATAATACTTCCTCCAACCTGACATATCCAAAATTTGACAAATCCAAGTCAATTAATATGAGCCGGAGGGAGTACAAGTAAAGCACGATCAATATCTACCAAAAGCTGTCTTTTTTGGAGCATGCAATACTAGCAAATGCATGCACAATCATCTCTTGGATTATAGATGGTGCGGTGAAAAATGGTTCTAGAGCACATGACAATCATATGTCTGCATGATTCCTTCCCATGAATCATATGTCTGTATGCATGCTTCCTTCCCATGGGCCATGGCCTCACCACTACGTGTTGTCTTCCTATGGTATAGGCTTTGTAGCCCATTGGCATTGTTATGTCGATCTTCAGGACCACTCTCTTCTCTCTGGTCTGTATTTGCATTTTGCATGGTGCACAATGCATGGCATGGATGTAGTACTATGTACCTGGTCAACTCAAGTTGTTAGCTAGGGTCCTGCCTAGAAGATACTGTTGGTCACGAAGGCAGAAAGCAGAGTGGGATCGGGGCATAAAACAACAAGTTAAGCATCCAAGTACCAAGGCATTGTTTGGAAGGCTGTCGTTGTTTAGTGTAAAGTAGTACTCCCTCTGTTTCAAAATATAAAATATTTTAGGTTCGTAAAAAAATGTATATAGAAATCTTTTAGTGTGTAGATTCATTTTAAATTTAAATAAACCTACACACTAAAAGTAGTCTAGATACATTTGCTTTATAAAGATAAAATATCATATATTTTAAAACAGAGGGAGTAGTTTACCGGCGAGAGCGTTCCTTGAAAAGGACTCACGGGAATGCTCAGGTGCGAGAGCCAGGTCCGGCCGAACGTCGTATGGTTGCGCGCACATATTATATCTTAGTCGTAGCTAGTACTTCCTCCGTTTAAAAGTACAAAATATTTTAGCTTTGCGAAGCAACTGTATCTATATATTTTTTAGCGTATAGATTTAAATAAATCTAGACACATCTCCTTCACAAATTTAAAACATCTTATATTTCTAAACTGAGGGAGTACATCGGAAAATAGTAACCAGGGATCATTCCACGGAGGAGAGATGCAAGTATTATACTACAAGTACTACACAATTACTTAAGGCCCTGACATGTATGTATCATAATCATAATACTGAACTGAAATGAACAGTGTGTTAGTAGGAGTACTAAGTAGTACTTTCTCCGTGTTAAAATGTAAGATGTTTTAGCTTTATAAGCAAATATATTTAGATTTTTATTTAGTATGTAGCTTCACTAATGTTTAAAGTGAATCTACATAAAATTAAATATATTTTTTAAACATGAAACATATTATATTTTGAAACCAAGGGAGTACGTGTGAGGAGGCACGAGACTAAAAGTGGCGACTTTCCTAATGCGTCCCAGAGTTCCACTTCCACTCATATCAGATCAGATGTGATGTGACATCTACTAGCCATACGCCAGCAGGCCACTGTGCACCTAGTACCTAACTATGACTACCCCAATCCCAACCATGCCTATCATCAAAAGACAAGCCACAAACAATCCGGCAAACACGTGAAATGAATTTTTTTTGGAAGAACATATATTAATATTACAAAGATACCAATTACACTTAGATTATGCAATAACGCATTATCCTATTAGCATTACGAATGCATACAGCTAAAAAAAGAATTATAAAAAAAGAAAAGTCCCGCTAGAGGGATCAGATTCTTAGCCGCAGCGACACTAACACCACCAAAACAACACCAGAGTCCAACCCCTCCAAAAACGACGCCTCGAAGAAGGAAACAGTGCACAAGCGATGCCGTCGCTCGATCAAAGATCCTAGTTTTCACCCTGAAGAAAGTCTTCGCTCGCAAAACAATGTCTTCTGCAAGGCCATTGTCAGACACAACCAATGAAGGCCACACCTTGGATTTTTACCCTACAAAACATCTCATGTGTTGTCACCCCCTCTAACAAACGCTGCTGCGAGTCACAGATCACCAAGCCAGATCCTCAACACCCCAGAGACTCAATCCATCATAGCTAGCCCTTATGTTCTTGTCGTCATGAAATTATCCACATCTGACTTCACCATGGATCGTCAAAGACATGACACACACTGGCGGACCTTGGGCCAAAATCCTGGTGTGGCGAACGGGCTTGGGGAGGGGTGGCAAAAAATGGGCCTCTGGGTGAGTTTAATTGGAAAATGGGCCAATATACCTGTAAATACTAGACGATTTTTCATGGGTTGGGGGGGCGACGACCCAGGTTCGCCCCCGTGATGGTCCGCCAGTGATGACACATGATGGTAACAGGTAGCAGAGCTTCGCCACGCTCCATCTGAAACCAAACGCCCAGAAAAAAACACAGGTACGTACGACCGAATTCCTTCTAATCCAGTAATCTGCAGACATGATACGTCCATGGGAGTTCGCCGGCAGAGCCTTCCGGAACTAGACACTCCAGATAGATCCATGAAGTCACACATCGAGTAGATCTTCGTCTTGATGTGCGAGAGATCCGAGGACCACCGCCTTTATTCATGCCTAGCCGGCAGCCCCCACGCCACCGCCCGGCGACCTGCAAGATCCGCCGCTCCGACCCCTAGTAGCAGCCCGTGGGATAGACTAGCATCGAGAAAGGCAGCGGCAGAGCAGGACCGACCCTCCATCGGATCCGGCCCAACCATGCATCGAAGAGGAATTGGGGGACGACACAGAAGACACCCAGATTTTAATCTAGGGTTTCGTACATGGCCACCAGGTCCAAGCCTCACCTCCACTGTCGGCCATGGCACCGCCGGGAGAGGATCTCCGCCACCACCCCTACCAGAGACGTCGCCCTAGCCGCTGCACGTCAGCATGCCGACAACCCCAGCAGATCTAGCGGGAACCTTTGGAAACCACCACCCCAAACCTCCTTCGAAGGCTGGGGGCCGCCGCCACCACGCCGAGGGCCGGCGGCAACGGCGACGAGAGAGGCAGGCGTGGGGGGCCAGGTGAAATGAATTATAATGAGCAGAAAACACAAGTTGATGATTGGACGTAGGATGCAAATGACCCTTTTTTCAGCCAGTTAATGAGTGCAGCCCTCGCAAAAAGAGGAGGAAAGTGCTACGGCTGCGCTGATTCCACCGGTCTCTTCAAATGATTTGGGAATCCATTGCCCATTTGGTCGTAATCATCAGCCACAGGAAAGCATACGAACTCCCATGGCTAGGTAGAGAGGTGTTCCACCGCCCTCGATGGGATCATGGGAAGAAGATATATGCACGTCGATATTTCGACCAATTACATGGCCATTGACCAGGTTATGTTGCTTTCCTTCTTCCCTATTTTGAGATAAAAATAAAATTTTGTGGTTTTGTGTTGACCTGCGGTTGGGATTCAAGTTGTGGACGTAGTGGAGGTCAATGGGCTACTGAGATGGACATGAAAAATGTCAAAACCTCAAATGAAGCTCGGGCTAAATATAGGCCAATTTTGAAAAGTTAAAATCTTTTTTTAAATCTGATTACTACATAGGAACATATTTTATGTCAATTACCAATGTATATTTTTTTATAAATTTTGTTTTCATATGCAAATTATGCCAAAATGAGAAGAATGGACACCATAAACCTATTTTTCAATTACTACTTACAGCAACATTTTTGTGATTTTTTGGGTAGCCAAAGTTCTATGGTTTTCAAACAGTTACACGGTCCAAGGAATCATTTTCATGGATATGTACCACAAAATCAGGTTTTTTGAAATTCAAAATACAGTTTTCCAATTTTTGAAACCCTGGGCTACATGTAGCCCGGTCTGCATTTACAAGTCCTCGTTCAAAATGCTTTGCGGAGCGAGAAGATTGTTTTCTTGAGTGTGATAAAGACATTTTGTGTAAAATGATCATTATATACCATCGTATGGAGCAGATACAACTATGCAAGAGTTCAACCTCTTATCTCCGATAATGCAAACAACCAAACAAAACAAACTTTAATTAATAAAGCCAAAAGTATTAACACTGGATGAAAGGAACTGCCAAATCCAAATGATAGAGCACATCAATTGTTAGTTAAGTACCTATTTGCATTAGCTCTAACAGACGAACCCTAGGAAAACCATCTCTCAATTTTTTTTCGTTGAAGCAAGGACCGTGTATGGAGGAGTGTGCGGGCCTTAGGGTCACGAGCAACACGGAGCCTTTTTTTGAAAAAATATATAAAAAATTGTAGTTTGATGTTTTGAAAATAATGAGAAAAAAATTTAGATGTACAAAAAGGTAATCTACCAATGCGAAAAACCCTCAACTCGAACAGCCCATATTTTGGGCTGCAGAAAAACAAAAAAAAATCTAACATGTAAAGTGGTGAACTGTGCAGAATCTCAATCCTCCAAATTCTGCAAGATTTTGTTATTTTTGTAAGCCCAAATTTTTTTAGTCCAGCGGCCATGGACGTCTATATTTAGGGGCTAGGACCGGAACTAAATATTCTTCTCTAACGGCCGCTTGGGATTGGATCTAGATGTCCCCATCCGTTAGCCTCCGAAATTTTATCTAAAGATCTTTTGACTTTCGGTTAGAGATGCTCTAACACGTTAGTACTAGCTGAACCAGTACGGTAAGAGCATCTCTAGCAGACACCATAAAAAACCGAAACCAGAAAAATAACCGTTACTGTTTGGTTTCGTATGCTAAAAGTGGCCAGAACAGACGCCCTAAAACTGAACCGAATTTTTTTTAGGGCCCCCGCGGAACCCTAAATCCCCAGGTTTCGAGCCCGACCCGTAGCCGACCTGGGAACCTCGGGATGCTTGGCGGGAGGGAAGTTTCATCATGTTCCCCTCACTTCCGCGTCCGCCCGTTGCCGGCGCAGCAGTCGACCCAAGCCCCGACAGTCAAATTCCACCCGCCAACAAGGCCTCCGCCACTCGACGGTCACGTTCCCAACCCTCGCTGTGACAGAAATTGATCCGGGACAAAGATCTAAATCGAGGCGGAAAGATAGTTGCATTTCATTGATTCAACCATGAATTCTTCCTAAACAAAGCTACGATTTCACATCCTACAGTAATTAAACCATTAGTCAACAATTTCACTTCCGTTGTCGCTGTCCTCCGCGTCGTCCTCCTCCTCCGAGACGTCGGCTTCCTCGTCGTCGGACGGAACCTCCATGATTTTTGCATTGTTCGCGAGACGGAGCACCTCCTCATGGCGAGCGACGGCGATGACGGTGTACTTGGTCCGTCCAGGGATGGACCAAAACCTCTCCCGCCCTTCTCGGCTGCGGAGATCCCGGTGCATCACGCGCTCGTAAACGATGCGGTTGCCAATCTTGGCCTTCCACTTCTTCTTGAATAGCGCCGGCCAATACGGGCTGGCCGCCGCAAGAATAGGGTTCATTGATATTTCTGGTATAGTAGATTCTATCACACATACAATCATACTCAATTAGATGGAATTGTTTGATCTTAAAGGGGATCTTCTATAATTTCGCACATAAGGGGTTATTTCTTGGTTACCGGGGCAGCGCCCTCTTCCACGCGGGCATCTGGTGGTGGTGCGCCGTGATGTTGCTCTCCATCTCGGCTAGGCCCGGGAGCGGAGCCACCGACACCCCCGCCGTCGCGGCTGAAGGCACGATGATGTCGAAATGCGCGAACATCACCGCCTCGTAGAAGTTCAGGGAGGGCACCTCCATGGCTGCGCGGTGGAGATTGGAGGGGGAGGGGATGGATGGGGATGAACGCGTCGGCGCCTCCTATTTGTACACGAGGACGACGAAACGACGGACGGAATCTAAATTGAATATCCCCTTTTCCGGTTAGGGTTTCTGGTCTCTATTCCGCCCGCGGTTCGCGACCTGAAAAAACCCGCGAAACTCAACCTAAAAACGCATTTTTTTCCTGTTTTTACCGTGTCTACTAAAGATGTTCTAAGAAGGACTAAGCAAGTAGAATCAGTAAGGGCATGTTTGATTCAAAGGATTCATAGAGGAATTTTGTAGGATTCTTACCCATAGGATTTTTTCCTATAGAGGCCATTTGATTCAAAGGATTGAACCCTTTAAAATTCCTATGGATTCCTTTCCTATACCACATTCCCATAGGATTTCTAACAAGAGGTTAGACCTCTTGGAAAATTTCCTATGTGTCTATGACAACTATGCCATGTACTCAATCTATATACAAATTTCCTGCGGTTTTCCTGTGGCACAATCAAACGACTTCTATAGCTAATTCCTGCGTTTTTCATTTCTATAGGATTTCACATGTCATGACATACCATTCCTATGGTTTTCCTATTCCTACGCTTTTAAAATCCTTTGAATCAAACGTGCCCTAAACTAGCCAGCAGAACGATGAAACAGGAAAACCTACTGATCTCTCCTACGCATCACACTACAGACAGACTGCAAATCCCGAGCCAAGAGAGACAGGGGATTCTCGCGAGATTTTCCTCACCAAACCGCCGCCTCGGGCGGCTACCCCGTCCCATCCCCTGCGTTTGTTTGTTTAACGAGCCGCCGCCGGCGACTCCGTCCGGCGATGTGGCCTCCGCGTGGCCACTCGGTCCCCGGATTGTTTACTCGGCGACGGAACTCGAAGCTGCGTCCATGATTCGAGACATGACTCCTCCCCACCTCCACCCCGGAGGCATACGCATGTGACAGAGATCTGGGTGGCTCCTGTCACTTCCGAGGATTTTTCTTTGTAGACATGTCGCTTGTCACGCACTTTTAGTCTTTGCAGAAAAATCTTTGCTTGACACGCATGCACGTTGAGTAGCTACGTATGAGGAAGAGCGTGCTGAAAAGACGGGCACAATCTCGAGTTACATGCGGCTTGGCAGGTCAGGCAGACACATGTACCGTATTATAACAATTTTTAACTTGGAAGCAAATCTGCACCATAAAAGTTTGGTCGTAGGATAAGATGGCTAGGTACTTACTCTAATTCTAGGGCTGAATTGATTTCTTCAGTCGGACGTACGTACGTACTGTTGGGACAAATCGGGCCAACCGGGAGTTGTGGTCACGGGAGCCGGCCGGCCGGCCGACGAATCCTCCGCATTCCGCACTCCGCACTCCGGTCCATGCCTCCGTGGTACTACTGCGTTGAACACGGAGATTGATTTATTTTGTCTCGCAACGTAACGTAAGAGGTGACGAACACCAGTGCTGTTGCTATCAGCCTTCGCAGACGCGGTATATGAAACTTTACTGAAGGGAACCGGTCCGCCGGCCTGATCATATCCGTTGTCGCAGTCTCCGTGCCTAAATTGGGTCGTTGTCTCGTCATCCCCACCAGGCCACCACGTACGTCGAGCTTCCTGATCGATCGATTCGCCATCGATCGGTAACTTGGAGCTACGACTGTTGCAGCGACGCACTCGCGACAGCGTTCGGGTAGCGTCTTCGAAACGGAGGGCCTCGATCGAGTTTGTATCTATCTCTCGAGATATGGAGGCAGGGATGATATCTGGTCGATGGCGATGGATGAGTACGGGCGATCGAGATGGCAGCGTGTGTGTACTGTGTAGAGATAGACAAGCGACGGTACTACCTACAGTGCATGCATCATATATACTTTTCTGCAGAGAGAGCGTCGTTATCAGCAGGTAAAGCTTAATTAGGGTTCATACGTGGTTCAGTCACGTTCTTAATTACACACACGCATGCACATACTTACACCTAATTCCAAGCACGGCGTACAGTACAAGTGAGGCGGAGGAACTTGTGCGCGTGTCGTGTGCATGCTAGTAGTAGCATAACAGGACCACGCCGCCGACACACGCATGTTCAAGCTCAGCAGCTAGGCGTACTACGTACGTACTGTACGTACGAACCCCACTGCTGGCGCCCTACCTACTGTAGGATGAACGATGTCTCGACACGCTGCGGCGACTGAGATGATGACCCTTTAATTTGACCGTGCATGCAGGAATATTAATTCAGAGTACCACCGAGTGATCCGTGTCATCACCTACGCAGAATACAGTACCAGTACTGCACTTCACTGATGAAAACTAATTGATGAGCACTAGAAAATGAGTAGTATAGTAGGTCAATCAATCCAATGAACACTAGTAGCAAATGAGTAGTAGGTCAATTAATCGAGTGCAAATGAGCACTAGCTCAATCAATCAGTTGTGCTTATAAGGTTCTTAATTAGGAATTCCCTAAGTGTGCCTATCTTAAACTGCTCTTCGACAGCTCTCTTCCTGCCCTTTCATCTCTACTATTCAAAATTCTAAATGGCACGGATTTGTAATTCAAAATGAACATCTGAAGCAGATGAAATGAATTTTGCACCTTTGGCGTCTAATATTGTTCCCCCAAAAAAATCGACGCGCTAAAGGCCTGAAGCAGCAAGGGGACCACCGACCAGCTTGTCCATCGAATCAGCTAGAGGTGTTTGCTTCTTGTTAGAGGTCGCCAATGCTGCCGAAGAAGCATAGATCTAAAAATACAATCTTGATAGTAAACTTGTTACGAATATTCCAGAGAGCCTAACTTTGGGTTGCGAACAAAATTCACAAGAAAGCTCTAGTCTTGCCTGAAAAGGTGATCAAAATCGAGAAGAAATGGGGGAAGGACGCCGGGTTTCACTCAAACTGAAGCACCTCACGAACTAATGCACCAACTCAATTTTCATAAGTGGCAAGAGAAGAATATATTTTGTGTGCCGACTCCGGGAGGCCACACAAGGCACACAACCCTGGTGATGGTCCATGTCACTCATGAATTTGATCATTGGTTGGGAGGCAACCTCTAGCCAACTACGAGGTCAAGATCCTAATCTTAAGGGGAATTTTTTATTTTCACATATCTTTCACACATAGACATCGGTCACCTTGGCAGATAAGACCACAGAGTGATGCAATTAAGAAATGTTCCATGGGTTCTAGTACCTCGTAGTGCTGGAACTTTTCAATTTCTTGCCACATGTTGCTTATTACTCCAACTCTTCTTGTCCAAACGATCTTCGAGTCTTGCCACATCTTGGTCCACTACTCCAACTATTCTTGTCGAAAATGATCCTCGAAAGCTAAGGTGCCATCCATCACCTTGTGTGACCAGGATAGCTGGATTACCTGAAATTTCAAATAGCTATGGGAATCTGTCAACAAGTGGAGTAGGGCCTGTCCACCATTCTATACAAAAGAGAATTGTGGAGCCATTTACTAGCAGGAAATCAGCTCCTAACTTGAATTAGTCTTTTATCTTATGTATGTTGTGTCCAAATTGTAATATGCAAGCTGTCATGGAATTGGACAGATTATTAGCTCCAGCATATTTGGCCCTAATTAGCTTGACCCAAAGGAGATTGGCGTTGCCTTTGGATAGAATACGCCAAAGCTATTTGGATATCAACGTAATATCCAGCACTCTCGAGTACAGAACCCTAAGGCCACCCATTTAATCCATTGAAACTTCCTTTTTATTTCCTCCACCGTCCTAAAAGGAAGAAAGAATCTCACCGCTAAGAAACTAGCTATAGATAGAAAGACTTTTTGTGACGCATATAAAAGTGCATGCTTCACAGAATTATCTCTTAGCCGTATATGGGCCCATGCATCATAGAAATATGGCAATTATATGGCGCACGCAATTCATATATGCTACAGAAATGTGTGTTTCTGTGGCACATATTTTTCCATGCGCCGAAGAAATTTAATGGATCCCACAACCAACTAAGGGGGAGACAATTATGTGGCGCATATGTTGAAAGTGACGATTCTCTAGCGCATATACATATATGCGCCATAGAAAATTGAAAACAGATCCCCTAGATCGCATTTAAAGTTTTATAAAAGATAAACAAAAATGATAAAAAATTTAAAAAATAATTCCTTTGAGATGTAGTTATATTTTAGGGTATAGTTGTAGGAGAAATTGAAAAATATAAATTTCGATGTATTTTGCAAAAAAAAAGGTCATGACATGATAAAACGGCCATAACTTTTGTATATGATGTCAGAAATATGTTTTTAACCTATCAAAATGACCGTCTCAAAATTTACCATCCGAATTCAACCACCAAAGGTTGTTTTAAATTTTACATAATCCTCAAATTTAAAAAGAGTAAAAAGTTATTAAAAAGATTTTTTGCTGCACAAAAATAAAAAGGGAGAGACAATTATGTGGCATATTTTGATAACATGCGCCACAGAATTGTTGGGCAGATTCGAATTTTGAATCCCGCCTGCACCCTTTCCCCTCTCTTTTCTCCTTCTCCCCCTTTACTTCTCCACTTCTCCTCTATTTCTTCTCAACTTCTCCTCCCCTTGTTCCTCCCCTTCTTCTTCTCCATTCTCCGGCGACCTCCTCCTCCACCTCCGTCCATGGCATCCTCCTCCACCACCTTGGTGACCTACTCCTCTTCCTCCTCCACCACCTTCGGCGACCACGTCATCCACCTCCTCCTCCACCACTACCACCTCAGGCGACCACCTCCTCCTCCTCCTCCTCCTCCTCCGACGGCCTCCTCCTCCTCCACCACCACCTTCGGCAACCACCTCCACCACCCCCGGCGACCCTCTCCTCGACCGGTGGCCTCCTACTCCTCCGGCCACCACCTCCGGCAGCCTCCTCCTCTTCCGTCCACCACCTCCGGCGACCCCTCCTCTTCCACCCACCTTCAACCTAGCCCTCCTCTGGTGACCACCTCCTTCATCCACCTCTCCTCCGATGACGCCCACCTCCGGCTTGATCTGGCACCCCTTTTTTTAATTCAAAAAAATGTGGCGCATATTAAAATATACGCCACAGAAATCTCACATATGCGGCACAGGAAAAATAATAGTGGTGAAGTAACAGTTACGCATCCAAAACGTGCGCTCCAATGATAAGTTTTTCTTAGTAATGTCTCCCACTTCCTTTTTGTCTCATGCTGCTTAATTTCGCTTGACTGACAACTTAAGCATAGCGGAACTGTGAAGTTTCGTCCTTCTCATTCGGTTCGTGGAGGAGGGTCCCCTATAAACAAGCTAGGCAGGGCAGTACATGTACAACGTGGCCAGGGCCGGCCCTAGGGAGGGACCTGCGGGGCAGCCGCCCCGGGCCCAAAAAATCTAGGGGCCCAAAAAAATGTAACCCTACTATACATCATAACAAGCAACTGCTCGATCGACGCCATATCTTCCTTTCCTTCCGCTCGATCGACGCCGAGGCCGAGTCCGGAGTCCCGCCTCTACACGATCGAAGCAACACACCTTTGGATTCTGGATTACTAGCGTGGCAGCATCACGTCCTTTCCGTTTTCCCCTGGTCGTCAGGCCCGTTGACACGTCGTTTCTGTTTTCCCCTGCGAGAGTGCGTCGTTTCTGTTTTCCCCTGCCCATCGCTTCTGGCCCTGCATTGCTTCCTCTGTCCCTGGATCGGATCATTCAGGTTCAGCGCAGCAGGACTCCTCTCGACGATCGATCGCGGACCACTAGTCCGCCACCGCCTGCGCGCGACACGAAGACCATCGTGTTGGAGATATGCCCAAGAGGCAATAATAAAGTGGTTATTATCATATCTTCATACTTATGATAAATGTTTACATACCATGCTATAATTGTATTAACAGGAAACATTAATACTTGTGTGATTTGTAAACATAAAAGAGTCCCTAGTAAAGCCTCTTGTTAAACTAGCTTGTTGGTTAATATATGATCATGGTTTCCTGATCATGAACATAGAGATGTTATTAACAACAGGGTCATATCATTAGGAGAATGATGTGATGGACATACTCCTATAGTTAAGCGTAGCATAAAGATCAAGTCATTTAATATAGTTCATTTGCTATAAGCTTTCTGATACATAGTAACCTAATTCCTTCGACCATGAGATCATGCTTATCACCATCACCGGAAGGATGCTTTGATGACATCAAACACCACTCCGTAACTGGGTGGCTATAAAGATGGCATTGAGTGTTCGGAAAGTATGGGTTGAGACACATGGATCAAGAGTGGGATTTGTCCATCCATATGACAGATAGATATACTCTGGGCCCTCTCGGTGGAATGTCATCCAATTAGCTTGCAAGCATGTGACTGGCTCACAAGGGATCACATACCACAGGAACGAGAAAAGAGTACTTGTCGGTAACAAGGTTGAACTAGGTATGCAGAGATACCTACGATCAAAACCTCGGATAAGTAAACTATCATGAGACAAAGGGAAATTGGTATCGTATGTAAGTGGTTCATTCGATCGCAAAGTAATCGTAGAAATATGTGGGAGCCATATGAATTTCCAGATTCCTCTATTGGTTATTGATCAAAGAAGTGTCTCGATCATGTCCGCGTAATTCACGAACCGTAGGGAGACACACTTAAGGATTCGATGTTGTTGAGTAGTTATGGAATGATGAGTAAGAGACTGAATGTTGTTCGGAGTCTCGGATGGGATCCGGGATATCACGAGGAGATCCGGAATGGTCCGGAGAATAAGATTCATATAAGGAAAGTCCTGTTTCGGGGTTGAAGAATGGTTCCGGTGTTTTCATCGGGAATGTTCTAGAAAGTTCCGGAATGTCCGGCACTCCGGAGGGGAAGGGTACATGAATGTGTCATACCAAGTTGGAATGATTGCATAATGTACTAAGTGTCATCGCTGAACAAAATAAAGGGTTTAATCAAATCCTGGTTTGAAAAGTCAAACGGCTATTTTGGAAAGTGGAGGGGAAGTGGAAACCGAGTTGGGGAGGAGTCCCTCCTCCACCGCCGGCCCACTTGGGATCCGAGTTGGGGAGGGATCCTCCTACCGGCCTGGGGATCAAGGGGGGAGATTTCCCCCCCTTGGCCGGGCGCCTCCTCCTATAAGAGGAGGGGCAGGCTCCCTCCCAGCACAAGATTGCCCTCTAAACCTAACCCTAGCCGCTACCACCATAGCTGCCGCCTAGGGTTTCTCCCCAGCCGACTTGGGCACCTCCAAGCCCTAGCCTTGGCCCTAGCACCCCTCCTTGGTGTGTCTAAACCCTAGAACACCGAGGGCTCTCATAGTCCACCATACTCGCCTCCGGCTTAAGCCTCGAGATCTCCCTCTACTTCGGTACCACACCCGTCGTGCTGCGGAATCGCGAGGAGAGTGCTACAACCTCCGCCGCTGGAACAAGGGAGAGGAAGGTCTTCATCAGTACCCAACGTGTGACCGATCATGAGCGCTGCCGAACGCAGCCGGAAGGATCGTCTACGCGATCTTGAGATCTGCAAGTGTACGACTACATCACCCACGAATCGCTCTCGTTAACCGCTGGAATCTTCGAGGGTGAGTTCCTCTATCGACTCGTTGCTACAATCTAGTAGATAGATCTTGGCTTGTTTGTGTGCATGCGGTAGAATTTTTTGTTTTCCATGCTACGAACCCCTAAGGGTATCGAGCCGTGTCTATATGTAGATCTGTTGCACGAGTAGAACACAATGGTAATTGTGGGCGTTGATTCTTTTGTTGTCGATTGCTTCTTGTGTACTTTGCATCTTGCGGGATTGTGGGATGAAGCGGCCCGGGCTAACCTTACATGACATCGTTCATGAGACTTGCTCCACGCTTGACATGCAACTTGTATTGCATAAGTGGCTTTGCGGGTGCCTGTTTCTCCCAACATAGTTAAGATTCAATTTACAACGGGTGATTGACAATACTAGTATCAATGTTGTGGTTCTTGTTCGTAAGTTAGAACGACACTTATTGAAAGCCCCAAACCACGTAAAACATGCAAAGAAAATTAGAGGCGTCTAACTTTGTTTTGCAGGGGTGTGCTGTGATGTGATATGGCCATGATTGTGATTATATATGATGTATGCAATGTTCCTTATTGTAAGTTGGCAACCGGCAGGAGCCATATGGTTGTATTTAAATTCTGTTAAGACCCGCGTGTCTATTCAAAGTAGTTGTAATAGTTGATGCTGGTGGAATACAACCATGAAGCGGCGCCATTGACCTTGACGCCACACCGGTGATGATGGAGATCATGTTCGTGCTTGAAGATGGAGATCGGAAGCACAAGAAGAAAGGCCATATCATATCACATATTATGAATTGCATGTGATGTTAATCCTTTATGCATCTTGTATTGCTTAGTTCACGTAGCATTATAAGATGATCCCTCAAGCACACAATTTCAAGTTTTAAAGTGTTCATCCTTAGTAAGCACCGTTGCTAAAGCTCGTTGTTTCGAAGCACCACGTGATGATCGGGTGTGTTAGATTCTGCGAGTGTATACAACGTGAGCAAGCCAGATTTGCTCATGCGGAAGCTAAGGTTTGATCTTGACGAGCCTAGCATGTACAGACATGGTCTCGAAACACGGATCACCGAAAGGTAAAGCATGAGTCATATAGTAGATATGATGAACATGATGATTGTTCGCCATTGAAGCTACATCAACTCTCGTGATGATCGGTTTTGATGTGGTGGATTTGGTTCGTGTGATCACTAAAACAATGTGAGGGATATTGTTTTGAGTGGGAGTTCAACGGAAATATGATTAAAAGTTGAACACTATTTATCATAAATTAAATCAAAGTGAATTTGCATAATTGTTGTAGTCATTGGCATCCGTTTACCACCTTGCGCTTAGTTTTAATTGAGATGATAGAACTATAGAATTCTGGTTAGTTACTTTACGAACTGGTATCGTATTGTTTTGAAGTGTTAATCTAAAGTTTAAAAGTCCTATTGCAAACTTTCAGTAAGTTCCGGTTACTCCATGAAGTTTAATAATTGGTATTAAAACAAGAGTGACAATTCCAAGAGTTAGTGTATGAGTATCATGTTTGTCTCCATGATTCTTGATATTTAAAGGATTGTATTAATATCAAGGTTATCTAGGATCTGAAAGAGTTGTTTCAGAAACCATGATGTGTGGAGGATATTGTGATATCTGAAATGAAGATTTGGTTACAACATGATAGAGTATAATATGGCAAAAGTCATGTTCTCATATTTGATGAGAATTTGCAAAAGGTTGGAGACACTAGTTGTCCTAATCCACCAAAATGTTTTGGAGAACAACATTATACTCGCGATTCATCTTTATAAGCTAAAAGTAGCTTAATCATGAATAATTCCATGATAAGGGTGAATATTTGATGTAGGTAAAATATTTACCACACCAAGAGATTACTAAAGAATGGAATTTGAAAGCATACCAAACATTTGATGATGGTGATCTACTTCAAAGTGAAAGTCCAAAGACATTGGTATTTAATTATACACGCTTTGGACTATGTGTCATATGTATGGCTCCACTATTGATGTTGATAGATTCTTTCAAAAGAGAATACTGAAAGAGAATCTCATAAATATATGGCAGAAAAGAAAAGACTAGAATTGTTCAGTTTAAGTATATAGATGATATACATGTTATGGCTATATTCTTTGCTTATTAAACAATGTGGTTCTTAAGTATTTGATACTGAATTTGTTGGTGTGAATCGTCATACGAAACAACACAATTCATGAACTACAATGGCCTAAGTAACTAGCAAAATAATATGTGATGATGTTCATCGAGAACAAATAAAGGGTTATTGTGTTGCTCGTTAAACGTCAAAGCTTATCTTCAAGATTTGTTTTATCAGGTATTATGAGAACAAAAGGGTTGTTCAAATAATTGCCATAATTCATAAAAGATGGATGATTCACAAATCTCGTTGGAGAAATCACATCCATAAAACTAGTGCTAAAAATGTTGAAAGACAAATTGATTGAAAGATCACTTAGGAAGTGACATCGCCGTTTAAATTATATTGGAAAGAAAACATGAAGAAACTCCATGTGGATGGAATTTTGGAGTCTTTTGATTTTTGATCAAATGACGCTTGTGAAACTTTCCTAGAGATAATTAAAACTTCGTTCATAGGCCAAAAGGGAACGAATGACTAGCTTATTGGAACTTGTATATATTGTTGTATGACGTCCATTATGTATAGTCAAGAGCGATGGATTTCAACTTCATATGCTTTCTCCGAAAATTTGAGTGAATATATGAATATTTACTTAATAAGGATGAAGTATGAAACGTTTGAAAAGTTCAAAGACTTTCAAGATGAAGTGCAAAATCATTATAACAAGAATATAAATAGTTTATGATAAGATCATAAAGGAAGATATTTGAGTTACAAGTTTAGCATAATACCTAAGATTTAAGGAATCGTTCCGTGGATTTGCATTTCCCGAAACACCAAAAAAGTATGGAGCGTTCGAGATATGTAATTAAAACTTGTTTGACATGGTAAGATCAAAGGTGTAATTCATAAAAACTGCCATTATATTTTAAAGATTAAAAGCTTTAGAGATTATCGTTTTTCCACTGAAAAGAGCTTCATCATAATCCGTTGAAATGACACCATATAAAGTTATGGTTTGGGATAAAACCCAAGTAGTCCTTTCTTAAACATTGGTATGCTGTGCATAAGAAAGATGTTTGCAACCAAAGTCGGATGAACCTGTCTTTGTATTACTGTTAAGTATTCCTCCATAACACCGGAGACAAAAGTGTTTGTCACTTAGAACGTCAAGTTTCTTTGAGAAGAAAATTTCGTGAAAAGATGAGTGGGAGGACAATAGAACTTTGATAAGGTTAAAAGAACGTTAGCTATATGTGCAAAGTTGCATAGCGAAAAGTGTTAGGAGGCAAAGAACAATGCTCATGGCTCACGTGCCTCAAAGGTTGTGGTTACGAAGGTCAAAGTTTCTATTGAACCAAGTAGGTCGAGTAAAAAATCAAACACCAAGATTTGAGGGTTGAATCATTATTTGAGAATAATGAACATACTACATGCAAAGAAGCGATGATGGGCCCTGACTCCGTCTAATGGCTTGAAGCCATAAAATCCGTGATAGTTCCATATACGAGAGATCAAGTTTTGAACTTGAAAGACCCTCTAGAAAGGTACAAGACCTTACAGTCATATTTGGATCTATAAAGAAATAGACATGGATGTTTCGCATCTATGAAATGGTCGACATGTTGGGAAAGAGTTCACAACAATGTTCAAAGGTTGACTATGACAAGATTTGATCTTTCATAGCGATATTTAGTCTAGACGGATTAATGTAGCAACCACGACATATAATTTTGTTATGTGTTGGATAAACAAAACAAGTTCTTCTAATAGAAGGGTTACCTAGGACGTGTGCATGACACGGTCCAAAGGGTTTTGTTAATACAAAGGATGCTAAATGCATATGCAAACTTCAATGGTTGAAGTAAGTATTGCGGAGTTGGAATCTTCACTATGATGAAACTGTTAAAGGAGTTTAAATTCGTCGGAGACGATGAAGATGCTTGCATTTGCAAGAAATTAAGTGGGAGCGCTAAGACATGTTTCTAATACATTATGTGGAAGACATATTGTTGATTGGAAATGATGTATCTTTTATTAACACATATTAAGAATTTCATCCCGATGAAAGACTTAGGCAAAACCCAAATATTTGGCATCAATAGACACTAATATGGTTGTGCCGAAAGTACATAGATGATATATTGAATGCGTTCAATATAGAAACTACAAGAAAGGTTCTTGTCATACGTAAAAGGATTGAATGAGTTCAATATTGATGATATATTCAAGTGTATTGACATTTGGTAAGTGAAACTAAGATTCAAGTATAGATTGATACTTGATGTATAAAATCACAAAGAGTATTTTATCAATCATCGTGATGTACAAATCCAGATATGTCCTATGCTCTAAATGTTATGAGCATATACCAGAATGATTCATAAGATGATTATTGGACAATAGTAAAGATATTCTTATGATCTTGTAAAAGAAATAAGAATATATTATTTTGTAGAAGTGGCAAATAGATGGTTAGTTCATTGTAAAAGTATTACATTGATACTAGTTTTTCCACAAAGTACAAATTAAGTTTATCTCAATCTAAACTAAGGGTGGCACAATAAAATGGAAAGTAAGTTCCATAATGGATTTTGATGAGTTCCAAAGTTAAGACATTGTGACAGATACTACAACAAAAGGCTAAGTATATGACTGCTATAATAGCAGCTAAAGAGGGCATTTGTGTCAGGTAGTTTGTTATCAAACTAGGTGTAGTTCACAGCGGGATAATACTATGAAGATATATTGTACGACAATATTATCAACATGTTTTAACCCCAAAGAACTAAAGGTCTCACCAAAGGACCAAAATTATACAAAGCCATCTCATTAGAGAATGAGTGATGCGTAGAGACGCAAAGACATACAATTACACACGGACCTGGAAGTGTCAGATCCGGAGATCAGTTGACCACTAACAATCGTGTACATACAACACCGGAAAGCCATAGGTATTGAATACACAAAGGTTTGAAACTAGATTGTTGACTCTAGTACAAGTGGGAGACTGTTGGAGATATGCCCAAGAGGCAATAATAAAGTGGTTATTATCATATCTTCATACTTATGATAAATGTTTACATACCATGCTATAATTGTATTAACAGGAAACATTAATACTTGTGTGATTTGTAAACATAAAAGAGTCCCTAGTAAAGCCTCTTGTTAAACTAGCTTGTTGGTTAATATATGATCATGGTTTCCTGATCATGAACATAGAGATGTTATTAACAACAGGGTCATATCATTAGGAGAATGATGTGATGGACATACTCCTATAGTTAAGCGTAGCATAAAGATCAAGTCATTTAATATAGTTCATTTGCTATAAGCTTTCTGATACATAGTAACCTAATTCCTTCGACCATGAGATCATGCTTATCACCATCACCGGAAGGATGCTTTGATGACATCAAACACCACTCCGTAACTGGGTGGCAATAAAGATGGCATTGAGTGTTCGGAAAGTATGGGTTGAGACACATGGATCAAGAGTGGGATTTGTCCATCCATATGACGGATAAATATACTCTGGGCCTCTCGGTGGAATGTCATCCAATTAGCTTGCAAGCATGTGACTGGCTCACAAGGGATCACATACCACGGAGCGAAAAGAGTACTTGTCGGTAACGAGGTTGAACTAGGTATGCAGAGATACCGACGATCAAAACCTCGGATAAGTAAACTATCGTGAGACAAAGGGAAATTGGTATCGTATGTAAGTGGTTCATTCGATCGCAAAGTAATCGTAGAAATATGTGGGAGCCATATGAATTTCCAGATTCCTCTATTGGTTATTGATCGAAGAAGTGTCTCGATCATGTCCGCGTAATTCACGAACCGTAGGGAGACACACTTAAGGATTCGATGTTGTTGAGTAGTTATGGAATGATGAGTAAGAGACCGAATGTTGTTCGGAGTCTCGGATGGGATCCGGAATATCACGAGGAGATCCGGAATGGTCCAGAGAATAAGATTCATATAAGGAAAGTCCTGTTTCGGGGTTGAAGAATGGTTCCGGTGTTTTCATCGGGAATGTTCTAGAAAGTTCCGGAATGTCCGGCACTCCGGAGGGGAAGGGTACATGAATGTGTCATACCAAGTTGGAATGATTGCATCATGTACTAAGTGTCATCGCTGAACAAAATAAAGGGTTTAATCAAATCCTGGTTTGAAAAGTCAAACGCCAATTTGAAAAGTCAAACGGCTATTTTGGAAAGTGGAGGGGAAGTGGAAACCCAGTTGGGGAGGAGTCCCTCCTCCACCGCCGGCCCACTTGGGATCCGAGTGTTGGAGATATGCCCAAGAGGCAATAATAAAGTGGTTATTATTATATCTTCATACTTATGATAAATGTTTACATACCATGCTATAATTGTATTAATAGGAAACATTAATACTTGTGTGATTTGTAAACATAAAACAGTCCCTAGTAAAGCCTCTTGTTAAACTAGCTTGTTGGTTAATATATGATCATGGTTTCCTAATCATGAACATAGAGATGTTATTAACAACAGGGTCATATCATTAGAGAATGATGTGATGGACATACTCCTATAGTTAAAGCGTAGCATAAATATCAAGTCATTTAATATAGTTCATTTGCTATAAGCTTTCTGATACATAGTAACCTAATTCCTTCGACCATGAGATCATGCTTATCACCATCACCGGAAGGATGCTTTGATGACATCAAACACCACACCGTAACTGGGTGGCTATAAAGATGGCATTGAGTGTTCGGAAAGTATGGGTTGAGACACATGGATCAGGAGTGGGATTTGTCCATCCATATGACGGATAGATATACTCTAGGCCCTCTCGGTGGAATGTCATCCAATTAGCTTGCAATCATGTGACTGGCTCACAAGGGATCACATACCACGGGAACGAGAAAAGAGTACTTATCGGTAACGAGGTTGAACTAGGTATGCAGAGATACCGACGATCAAAACCTCAGATAAGTAAACTATCGTGAGACAAAGGGAAATTGGTATCGTATGTGAGTGGTTCATTCGATCGCAAAGTAATCGTAGAATATGTGGGAGCCATATGAATTTCCAAATTCCTCTATTGGTTATTGTTCGGAGAAGTGTCTCGATCATGTCCGCATAATTCACGAACCGTAGGGAGACACACTTAAGGATTCGATGTTGTTGAGTAGTTATGGAATGATGAGAAAGAGACCGAATGTTGTTCGGAGTCTCGAATGGGATTCGGGATATCACGAGGAGATCCGGAATGGTCCGGAGAATAAGATTCATATAAGGAAAGTCCCGTTTCGGAGTTGGAGAATGGTTCCGGTGTTTTCATCGGGAATGTTCTAGAAGGTTCCGGAATGTCCGACACTTCGGAGGGGAAGGGTACATGAATGTGTTATATCAAGTTGGTATGATTGCATCACGTACTCGGTGTCATCGCTGAACAAAATAGAGGGTTTATTCAAATCCTAGTTTGAAAAGTCAAACGCCAAGTTTGAAAGTCAAACGGCTATTTTTGGGAAGTGGAGAGGGAGGTGGAAACCGAGTTGGGGAGGAGTACCTCCTCCACCGCCGACCCACTTGGGATCCGAGTTGGGGAGGGATTCCCCTCCCCTTGGCTGGCGCCTCCCTCCTATAAGAGGAGGGGCAGGGCTCCCCTCCTAGCACACAAGATTGCCCCCTCTAAACCTAACCCTAGCCGCCACCATAGCCGCCGCCTAGGGTTTCTCCCCAGCCGACTTGGGCACCTCCAAGCCCTAGCCGCCGGCTCTAGCACCCCCTCCTTGGTGTGTCTAAACCCTAGAACACCGAGGGCTCTCTCATAGTCCACCATACTCGCTCCGGCTTAAGGCGAAGCCCTGCGAGATCTCCCCTCTACTTCCGGTACCACGCCGTCAGGTCACGAATCGCGAGGAGAGTGCTACAACCTCCGCTGCTGCTGGAACAAGGGAGAGGAAGGTCTTCATCGATCTTGAGCGTGTGACCGATCGGAAGCGCTCTTAACGCATGGCCGGAAGGATCGTCTACGCGATCTTGAGATCGGCAAGTGTCGACTACATCACCCACGAGAATCTGCTCGTTAACCGCTGGAATCTTCGAGGGTGAGTTCCTCTATCGACTCGTTGCTACAATCTAGTAGATAGATCTTGGCTTGTTTGTGCATGCGGTAGAATTTTTGTTTTCCATGCTACGAACCCCACAAAGGGTATCGAGCCGTGTCTATATGTAGATCTCAGACGAGTAGAACACAATGGTCATTGTGGGCGTTGATGCTTTTGTTGTCGATTGCTTTTTGTGTACTTTACATCTTGCGGGATGGTGGGATGAAGCGGCCCAGGCTAACCTTACATGCCATTGTTCATGAGACTTGCTCCACGCTTGACATGCAACTTGTATTGCATAAGTGGCTTTGCGGGTGCCTGTTTCTCCCAACATAGTTAAGATTCAATTTACAACGGGTGATTGACAATACTAGTATCAATGTTGTGGTTCTTGTTCGTAAGTTAGAACGACACTTATTGAAAGCCCCAAACCACGTAAAACATGCAAAGAAAATTAGAGGCGTCTAACTTTGTTTTGCAGGGTGTGCTGTGATGTGATATGGCCATGATTGTGATTATATATGATGTATGCAATGTTCCTTATTGTAAGTTGGCAACCGGCAGGAGCCATATGGTTGTCTTTATATTTTGTTAAGACCCGCGTGTCTATTCAAAGTAGTTGTAATAGTTGAAGCTGGTGGAAGACAACCATGGAGCAGCATCATTGACCTTGATGCAATGCCGGTGATGATGGAGATCATGTTCGTGCTTGAAGATGGAGATCGAAAGCACAAAGAAGAAATGCCATATCATATCACATATTATGAATTGCATGTGATGTTAATCCTTTTATGCATCCTGTATTGCTTAGTTTACGACGGTAGCATTATAAGATGATCCCTCAAGCACACAATTTCAAGTTTTAAAGTGTTCATCCTTAGTAAGCACCGTTGCTAAATCTCGTTGTTTCGAAGCACCACGTGATGATCGGGTGTGTTAGATTCTGCGAGTGTATACAACGTGAGCAAGCCAGATTTGCTCATGCAGAAGCTAAGGTTTAATCTTGACGAGCCTAGCATGTACAGACATGGTCTCGGAACACGGATCACCGAAAGGTAAAGCATGAGTCATATAGTAGATATGATGAACATGATGATTGTTCGCCATTGAAGCTACATCAACTCTCGTGATGATCGGTTTTGATGTGGTGGATTTGGTTCGTGTGATCACTAAAACAATGTGAGGGATATTGTTTTAAGTGGGAGTTCAACGGCAATATGATTAAAAGTTGAACACTATTTATCATAAATTAAATCAAAGTGAATTTGCATAATTGTTGTAGTCATTGGCATCCGTTTACCACCTTGCGCTTAGTTTTAATTGAGACGATAGAACTATAGAATTCTGGTTAGTTACTTTACGAACTGGTATCGTATTGTTTTGAAGTGTTAATCTAAAGTTTAAAAGTCCTATTGCAATCTTTCAGTAAGTTCTAGTTACTCCATGAAGTTTAATAATTGGTATTAAAACAAGAGTGACAATTCCAAGAGTTAGTGTATAAGTATCATGTTTGTCTCCATGATTCTTGATATTCAAAGGATTGTCTTAATATCAAGGTTATCTAGGATCTGAAAGAGTTGTTTCAGAAACCATGATGTGTGGAAGATATTGTGATATCTGAAACGAAATTTTGGTTGCAACATGATAGAGTATAATATGGCAAAAGACATGTTCTCATATTTGATGAGAATTTGCAAAAGGTTGGAGACACTAGTTGTCCTAATCCACCAAAAGGTTTTGGAGAGCAACATTATACTCGCGATTCACCGTTATAAGCTAAAGTAGCTTGATCATGAATAATTCCATGAGAAGGGTGAATATTTGATGTAGGTAAAATGTTTACTACACCAAGATATTACTAAAGAAAGGAATTTGAAAGAACACCAAACATTTGATGATGGTAATCTACTTCAAAGTGCAAGTCCAAAGACATTGGTATTTTACTATACATGCTTTGGACTATGTGTCATATATATGACTCCACTATTGATGTCAATAGATTCTTTCAAACAGAAAATAAATACTGAAAGAGAATCTCATAAATATGTGGCAGAAAAGAAAAGACTAGAATTGTTCAGTTAAAGTATATAGATGTTATGGCTATATTCTTTGCTTATTAAACAATGTGGTTCTTAAGTATTTGATACTGAATTTGTTGGTGTGAATCGTCATACGAAACAACACAATTCATGAACTGCAATGGCCTAAGCAACTAGCAAAAGAATATGTGATGATGTTCATCGAGAACAAATAAAGGGTTATTGTGTTGCTCGTTAAACATCAAAGCTTGCCTTCAAGATTTGTTTTATCAGGTATTATGAGAACAAAAGGGTTGTTCAAATAATTGTCGTAATCCATAAAAGATGGATGATTCACAAATCTCGTTGGAGAAATCACATCCATAAAACTAGTGCTAAAATGTCAAAAGACAAATTGATTGAAAGATCACTTAGGAAGTGACATCGCCGTTTAAATTATATTGGAAAGAAAACATGAAGAAACTCCATGTGGATGGAATTTTGGAGTCTATCAAATGAAACTTGTGAAACTTTCCTAGAGATAATTAAAACTTCGTTCATAGGCCAAAATGGAATGAATGACTAGCTTATTGGAACTTGTACATATTGTTGTATGAAGTCCATTATGTCAAGAGCGATGGATTTCAACTTCATATGCTTTCTCCGAAAATTTGAGTGAATATATGAATATTTACTTAATAAGGATGAAGTATGAAACATTTGAAAAGTTCAAAGTTTTTCAAGATGAAGTGCAAAATCATTGTAACAAGAATATAAATAGTTTATGATAAGATCATAAAAGAAGATATTTGAGTTACAAGTTTAGCATAATACCTAAGATTTAAGGAATCGTTCCGTGGATTTGCATTTCCCGAAACACCATAAGAGTATGGAGCGTTCGAGATATGTAATTAAACCTTGTTTGACATGGTAAGATCACACGTGTAATTCATAAAACTGCCATTATATTTTAAAGATTAAAAAGCTTTAGAGACTACCGTTTTTCCACTGAAAAGAGCTCCATCATAATCCGTTGAAATGACACCATATAAAGTTATGGCTTGGGATAAAACCCAAGTTGTCCTTTCTTAAACATTGGTATGCTATGCATAATAAAGATGTTTGCAACCAAAGTCGGATGAACCTGTCTTTGTATGTTATTTCGAATAAGCATTAAGTAATCCTCCATAACATCGGAGACAAAAGTGTTTGTCACTTAGAACGTCAAGTTTCTTTGAGAAGGAATTTTTCGTGAAAAGATAAGTGGGAGGACAATAGAACTTTGATAAAGTTAAAAGAACCTTAGCTATATGTGCGAAGTTACATGTAGAAAAGTGTTAGGAGGCAGAACAATGCTCATGGATCACATGCCTCAAAGGTTGTGGTCACGGAGATCTAAGTTCCTATTGAAACAAGTAGGTCGGTAAACAATCAAATACCAAGATTTGAGAGTTAAATCATTATGTGACAATAATGATCCGACTACATGCAAAGAAGCGATGATGGGCCCTGACTCTGTCAAATGGCTTGAAGCCATAAAATCCGTGATAGTTCCATATACGAGAGATCAAGCTTTGAACTTGAAAGACCCTCTGGAAAGGTACAAGACCTTACAGTTGTGTTTGGATCTACAAAGAAATAGACATGGATGTTTCGCATCTATGAAATGGTCAACATGTTGGGAAAGAGTTCACAACAATGTTCAAAGGTTGACTATGACAAGATTTGATCTTTCATAGCGATATTTAGTCTAGACGGATTAATGTAGCAACCACGACATATAATTTTGTTATGTGTTGGATAAACAAAACAAGTTCTTCTAATAGAAGGGTTACCTAGGACGTGTGCATGACATGGTCCAAAGGGTTTTGTTAATTCAAAGGATGCTAAATGCATATGCAAACTTCAATGTTTGAAGTAAGCATTGCGGAGTTGGAATCTTCACTATGATGAAACTGTTAAAGGAGTTTAAATTCATCGGAGATGATGAAGATGCTTGCATTTGCAAGAAATTAAGTGGGAGCGCTAAGACATGTTTCTAATACATTATGTGGAAGACATATTGTTGATTGGAAATGATGTATCTTTTATTAACACATATTAAGAATTTCATCCCGATGAAAGACTTAGGCAAAACCCAAATATTTGCATCAATAGATGCTAATATGGTTGTGCCTTAGAAGTACATAGATGATATATTGAATGAGTTCAATATAGAAACTACAAGAAAGGTTCTTGTCGCACAGAAAGGATTGAATGAGTTCAATATTGATAATATATTCAAGTGTATTGACACTTGGTAAGTGAAACAAAGATTCAAGTATAGATTGATACTTGATGTATAAAATCACATAGAGTATTTTATCAATCATGCTGTGATGTGTACAAAATCCAGATATGTCCTATGCTCTAAATGTTATGAGCATATACCAGAATGATTCATAAGATGATCATTGGACAATAGTAAGGATATTCTTATGATCTTTTGGAAGAACTAAGAGTATATTATTTGTAGAAGTGACAAATAGATGGTTAGTTCATTGTAAAAGTACTACATTGTTACTAGTTTTGTCACAAAGTACAAATTAAGTTTATCTCAATCTGAACTAAGGGTGGCACAATGTAATGGAAAGTAAGTTCCATAATGGATTTGGATGAGTTCAAAGTTAAGACATTGTGACGGATACTACAACAAAAGGCTGAGTATATGACTGCTATTATAGCAGCTAAAGGGGCATTTGTGTCAAGTAGTTTGTTATCAAACTAGGTGTAGTTCACATGGGATAATACTATGAAGATATATTATGCGACAATATTATCAACATGTTTTAACCTCAAAGAACTAAAGGTCTCACCAAAGGACCAAATTTATACAAAGCCATCTCATTAGAGAATGAGTGATGCGAGAGACATAAAGACATGCAATTACACACGGACTGGAAGTGTCGATCCGAGATCGATTGACCACTAGCAATCGTGTACATACAACACCGGAAAGCCATAGGTGTTGAATACACAAAGGTTTGAAACTAGATTATTGACTCTAGTGCAAGTGGGAGACTGTTGGAGATATGCCCAAGAGGCAATAATAAAGTGGTTATTATTATATCTTCATACTTATGATAAATGTTTACATACCATGCTATAATTGTATTAATAGGAAACATTAATACTTGTGTGATTTGTAAACATAAAAGAGTCCCTAGTAAAGCCTCCTGTTAAACTAGCTTGTTGGTTAATATATGATCATGGTTTCACGATCATGAACATAGAGATGTTATTAACAATGTCATATCATTAGAGAATGATGTGATGGACATACTCCTATAGTTAAAGCATAGCATAAAGATCAAGTCATTTAATATAGTTCATTTGCTATAAGCTTTCTGATACATAGTAACCTAATTCCTTCGACCATGAGATCATGCTTATCACCATCACCGGAAGGATGCTTTGATGACATCAAACACCACACCGAATCGGGTGGCTATAAAGATGGCATTGAGTGTTCGGAAAGTATGGGTTGAGACACATGGATCAAGAGTGGATTTGTCCATCCATATGACGGATAGATATACTCTGGGCCTCTCGGTGGAATGTCATCCAATGAGCTTGCAAGCATGTGACTGGCTCACAAGGGATCACATACCACGGGAACGAGAAAAGAGTACTTATCGGTAACGAGGTTGAACTAGGTATGCAGAGATACCGACGATCAAAACCTCGGATAAGTAAACTATCATGAGACAAAGGGAAATTGGTATCATATGTGAGTGGTTCATTCGATCGCAAAGTAATCGTAGAAATATGTGGGAGCCATATGAATTTCCAGATTCCTCTATTGGTTATTGTTCGGAGAAGTGTCTCGATCATGTCCGCATAATTCACGAACCCTAGGGAGACACACTTAAGGATTCGATGTTGTTGAGTAGTTATGGAATGATGAGAAAGAGACCGAATGTTGTTCGGAGTCTCGAATGGGATTCGGGATATCACGAGGAGATCCGGAATGGTCCGGAGAATAAGATTCATATAAGGAAAGTCCCGCTTGAGTTGGAGAATGGTTAGGTGTTTTCATCGGGAATGTTCTAGAAGGTTCGGAATGTCCGCACTTCGGAGGGAAGGGTACATGAATGTGTTATATCAAGTTGGTATGATTGCATCATGTACTCAACAAAATAGAGGGTTTATTCAAATCCTAGTTTGAAAAGTCAAACGCCAAGTTTGAAAGTCAAACGGCTATTTTTGGGAAGTGGAGAGGGAGGTGGAAACCGAGTTGGGGAGGAGTCCCTCCTCCACCGCCGGCCCACTTGGGATCCGAGTTGGGAGGATTCCTCCCTTGGCCGGGCGCCTCCTCCTATAAGTGGAGGGCAGGGCTCCTCCCAGCACACAAGATTGCCCCTCTAAACCCTAACCCTAGCCGCCGCCTAGGGTTTCTCCCCAGCAGCCGACTTGGGCACCTCCAAGCCCTAGCCGCTCTAGCACCCTCCTTGGTGTGTCTAAACCCTAGAACACCGAGGCTCTCATAGTCCACCATACTCGCTCCGGCTTAAGGCGAAGCCTGCGAGATCTCCCTCTACTTAGGTACCATGCCGTCGTCACGGAATCGCGAGGAGAGTGCTACAACCTCCGCTCGCTGGAACAAGGGAGAGGAAGGTCTTCGAAAATCAACGTGACCGATCATGGAGCGCCTAGGAACGCAGCCGGAAGGATCGTCTACGCGATCTTGAGATCGGCAAGTGTCGACTACATCACCCACGAGAATCTGCTCGTTAACCGCTTTGGAATCTTCGAGGGTGAGTTCCTCTATCGACTCGTTGCTACAATCTAGTAGATAGATCTTGGCTTGTTTGTGTGCATGCGTAGAAATTTTTGTTTTCCATGCTCTGAACCCCTACACCGAGTTGGGAGGATTTCCCTCCCTTGGCCGCGCCTCCTCCTATAAGAGGAGGGCAGGGCTCCCTCCTAACACACAAGATTGCCCCCTCTAAACCTAACCCTAGCCGCCGCCGCCCACCATAGCCGCCGCCTAGGGTTTCTTCCCATGCCGCCGACTTGGGCACCTCCAAGCCCTAGCCGCCGGCCCTAGCACCCCCTCCTTGGTGTGTCTAAACCCTAGAACACCGAGGGCTCTCTCATAGTCCACCATACTCGCTTCGGCTTAAGGCGGCTCATGAGATCTCCTCTACTTCCGTACCACGCCGTCAGGTCGCCGAATTGCGAGGAGAGTGCTACAACCTCCAGCCTGCTGGAACAAGGAGAGGAAGGTCTTCATCGAGCATCGAGCGATGTGACCCATCGGGAGGCGCTTTAACGCAGCAGTCTTGGGAAGGATCGCTCACGCGATCTTGAGATCGGCAAGTGTACGACTACATCACCCACGAGAATCTGCTCTCGTTAACCGCTTTGGAATCTTCGAGGGTGAGTTCCTCTATCGACTCGTTGCTACAATCTAGTAGATAGATCTTGGCTTGTTTGTGTGCATGCGGTAGAATTTTTTTGTTTTCCATGCTACGAACCCCTACACATCGTCCATCGACGATCGACCGCCTACTGGTCCGCTTTGTCCCGTCCATCTACGATCCTTGAAGGCATTGGATGGTCCTCAACTGAAAGAACATTGCATTAAATTTCAAAAACTTTTACTGAGCCCGGTAAATCTGGTAAACCTGATACATGTGATGTTGAGTTGATTGCACTTATTTCTGAGTTAAGTGTTATGAAGTTCACTTTGCCAAATACACCAATGTCTGCTATGGAGCTTTTTGAGTTTTTCAGAGAAGCGGATTGTTTATGCTAATATTGTGATCCTAATATTTCTATCGCTTATCGGATCTTATTTACTATGCCCGTGACTGTTGCATCGGCTGAAAAAAGATTTTCAAATTTAAAATTATTAAAAAACTATTTGAGATCTTCAATGTCTCAGGATAGATTAAATGGTTTGGAAAGTCTATGCATCGAGAAGAAGTTAGTGGACGAGATTGATATTGATTCTATCGTTACGGACTTTGCTTCTAGGAATTTTTGGAGGAAATTTTAATGTATCATGCAAATATTATTATTTTTATATGAATATTATAGTTGGAAGTGTACTTAAAATATTTATTTTTTATCATTTTATATATGGATAAAAAATTATACTAAAGGGCCTAAAATTTTAGTTTCGTTCCGGGACCCGAAATATCAGGACCGGAACTGAACGTGGCATCAAAGATCCACGGTATGCGGGTTCGTGTGACGGATGCGGACGACGACGCACGCTAGAGCCCGTGCCAGGTGGAGCCCTCGACGCGACGTGGCACGTCGGTCGGCCGGCGTACAAGAAGGACAAGTCGTCATGCGAGTTTCAGTTTAACTCTGAAATTGCAAAGTGAAACACTCATAGGCGAGTCGAAAAATAAAGAAACACTCACACTTAATCGCCCCTGTTTTTTTACTGAGCAACGAAGGCCCAATAAGTCGCTGGGCAAATCGCGTCAAAACGCGAGCAAGCTTCTGGAAGCCATGTCGGGGCGGCGAGGGACACGGCGGGCCTACGCCCCACGCGGCCACCGGAGATTCGCGACCCTCCCTGCCGCGACCGGTCACATCGCCATAAAAGCCTTTTGACAAGACCCGATTGCCTGTCCAAAAATGCCCCAATTCTTTTATCGAAAGAACGATCGAGAAAAGGAAAACAATCGAGTATTCAAACCAATAATCGTACGTGCACGGGATTCGAGACAAAGCCTGATACTAGATCTTCTGAGCTCAGCAGGCAGATCCATCATCCATCCATCGGCTCCTCGTTTCTTTATTTGCTCGCCCATGCATGCAGGTATACCGTCAGTCTGTGTCTGCCTGTGGCACTGGTCGTCGTTCGCACCTGGCACAGGGCTACATCTTCCACGCACGCTACATGCATCTCTCGTGTACTACTACTGGGACAATATGATACAGTAGTATTCAAGATTATTTCCGTGAAGAAAGATTTCCACGAGATATTTTACTGCTATCGAGATCAGAAGAATTATTTTTTCTGTGTATATGCGGGCACGATCATGTACTACTCTGAAATTAAGTACGTCGGGATCAAACTGTTGATGACAAACTGGGCGAGACTGTTCGGTGGACAGGGACATTATTTTCAAGCCGATACGCAGTTTGGAACGAGATGTCGACGTTAGGGTTGCCACGGGATAAAGAGTGTGTATACATACATGCATCTTGGCTTCCTGCAGGTCTGAGAAGTCACTCTCTTCGTCTTTCTCGTGATAACAGCTATAGATATGTATTTGATGCTGAAAGCAACATATGGAGATTAAGTCACATAACTTGTGTTCCATGCACACCTGAACTGTCTACACTACTGAACGGATGCAGTATCAACCATCAAGTACACATCTTTTTAGTTTCTTGCCCACCTCTGTTCTTTTCATGTAAAGTCACTCCCATTGCATCTCCATGCTCCTTCCCAACTTTCACTTTGGCGCCGCCGGCCATCCTTTCCGCTTTACAAGCACTGGCGCAGGAACTGCTCCAGATTCATGCGAACTGCGGTTGCAAACAGCGGTTTTACCAGTTGTGTTCTGTGTTGCCTATGATATCATAAATCCAGTCGGAGTACAGCATGTACTACCAACAGCTAGCTAGCTGAAGAATTGAACGGCCCCGGTCAAATCTTCCATCAAGGCCTCGGTGCACGTCGTTTCAAATCAAATCATATTTGCTTCCTTCACAGGTCAGGTGAGGGCAGGTACGAGAGAGCATGCGGTGATGAACAGCAGTCCATAAATGCAGTAGTGTCTTCCCATTTTTCTCCATGGCTCCGTGCTCGCTCTTTCTGGCGAATCTTGTCCCTGGACCCTGGCTAGGTTCTGATCAGGTTGATGTGACATATAGCATCAGGCATCTGCACTGCTGGCCTATCCCTTGCTTTGCAGGTGATCGGATGGTTATTGTTAAGTTGGTTACTGCGTCAATTAATTAATATGTCAATAGAATGTGAATTCTCACATTTGCTCGACTGCATTCATGACCGATCGACTACTTACTCTCACAATACGCCATCGTCACAACCATGAGAGATAACTCAGCGAACGGCGCTACTTTGCCCTTCCTGGTCAACATGCATGTAAGGATGGAAATTTTATCCATAGATCCGGGTATCCGCGGATATCCGACACGACGGGTAAAAGTACGGAGGCCTAATTAAATCCACAGATTTTATGAGACGGATATCCACTAAATAATGGAACGAGCATGGATACTGGTTTCGCTTCATGGATATCCAACGAATAACCGACTAACACGTGGGATTCACATGTCAGTGAGATTTTTTTACATGTGCAATATTTACTCAATAATAGGCCCCAACTTCCAAGCACCAAACAAGTATAGCCACGAAGTGGAGTTGTTCTGGCAAACAGGATGACCCGCCGGAGGTATTGCCTTCGGGCAACACCGGGCGGCCTAAGAGCATCTCTAACCGATCCCCAAAATTTTAGAGGAGTAAACCGACTCCTAAAACTTAGAGGAGTAATAATACTCTCTAAAGCTTGGAGGTTTCTAACCGAACCCCTATATTTAGAGGAGTAAAAATGTGTTTCCTTATTTTCAATGCAATAGGTCCATACATATGCATATATATTCATAGATTAATAGTCAAATACACACCGATATGACCCGATGCACATAATACATACCAATACAACCCGATACAATAGGTACATAGAGAATACTTACCGATATAAACCAACATAAACCAACCTATTCGAGTTATGCCATCATGACAGCATTAGAACGCATAACAAGAATGTTCCATCTATTCAAGATCGAGTTAATCGATCTACCTCTTCTTGTCTTTTCATTAAAATTCTTATGAATCTTTTCCCAAAATTGTTGAAATGGTGGATGAACACCACTCTCTTCATATAATGCATCATCTTCAAGAGTTTGACGGTGCCATGAAAAATACAACTTGTTGTCTTTGTCCTCGGTCCATGTAGAATTTCTTGTACTACATTTGTAACAAAAAGCACGTAAGCCACAACTTCTTCTACTCCGATTTTACATTAAGAAAAAGAGCAAAAAATCACCTTTTTCTCTTGTCTTGGTTGCGGCCGACGGTGCTGGCAATCCATCCCCGGCAGCAGCATCCGCGGAGACCAGCCCTGCATCCTCCAACTCTGCGCCAGAGGTCTCGCGCGCATACCAAACCCGTCGTGGGAGGTACGAGAGGCGGTACCAACCCCGGGCCTCACGGGATCTGTGGTGGGAGAGGAGGAGGGAGAGAGCCTCGTCGCGACATTGGTGGTGGCCGGCTTCCTGTGAGCCGACTCCGTGTTGTCGTGGTCATCGGAGGCGACGCCGACTCCGATTTGCGACAAATCGACGCTGACGGAGCCCGATTTGCGCCAAATCAGGGCGGCGGCCAGGGAAAGCTAGCTCTCCCCGTTGATTTCGGCGACGGCGAGAGGCGGTGAGCGAGGGGAGAGGTAGGCCGGAGGGCGGCGGAGGGATCGGGGTGGGTTGGTGGGTACGGGGGTCGCCAGTGGCGACGCCGAACGGAATGGGTGCGGCGGGTCGGGAGGCGGGAGGTTTTCTCGGAAGTGACATCGGAGGAGTAAATTTAGGAGTCAAACGCCACTTTTACTCCTCCGATGACTAAAAATTTCCTCCTCTTACCATTTTGCGGATCGATTAGGTGTGGCATCTACCAAATTTTACTCCTCTAACCGATTTTAGAGGATCGGTGAGAGATGCTCTGACTAGATAATGTCCTAGATAGAGCATAAAGGTCTCAAGAAAGCTCAAGCTCGAGTCGCTGGAGAATTCCAAGACTTACCATCATTAAGTATAATCCTTGTAAGTTGTAACATATGCACATATCACTGGTGGAAACAGCCCTATTGGTCCCGGTTAGTAAGGGGCTTTAGTCCCGGTTGCCCAACCGGGATGGGGCAATCGGGACTAAAGCCCTAACCTTTAGTCCCGGTTGCCCCACCTACCGGGACAAATGGGTGCACACGTGGTAGCGGCAGAGGGCGAGGGGGGTGGAGCATTAGCACGAACCGGGACTAATAACCTTCTGCGCGGCAGAGATTTGGCCCATTTCTCTGCTGCGGCAGAGAATTCATTTTGGCACATTTTGTTGCCGCGACAGCATTTTCGCCACTTTTTGTGTCGCGGCAGAGAATTCATTTAGGTTGTTTTATTGTTTATTTAGTGTTTTGCACTTATCAATGAAGGAACCTTATACTACACAAGATCATCATGACAATATTACATTCAATACACGGATCGAGTTCATGCACTACATACAAAAGTTGCTATTCGATGCTACCGGCCAATTCCTTCAAAGTTGCTATTTTTACAATCCCTATTGTCTATACACAGCCGAATAGTAATCCCCTTTTGGGTTTAGGACTTCTACATCCAAGAATCCCGCCAATTCCTCCTGAATTGCTCGTACGCGATCCTTTGGCAGAAGACCGTCCCGTAGACGTTCGATCTGATTTAAAAAAGGAGTCAGTCTATATGAATGAAACTAAACACAATTTGATTGTAATTAAAAACTATAGAAATTGTTTACATACGTGGAGTTGCTCTAAATTTCTGCCCTTCTCATCGCACGTCTGTCGAATGAACTCACAAACATAGTATCCACCTAGATTGTTACCTGGTCCCTGCGTCAGGCACTTTACGAGAACAGAGTTCAATCAAAATAATAATCAAGCATGATAATAATGTATCAAAACTAGAATCAAAGATATGCGCGGATATAGCTAGTGGTGCTTACATCTAGTGTTTGAAATGTAAGCTCCGCTTTCCAAACACCCCTAGCCTTGTTGGTGAACCGTTTCCAAGCGCTGCCCGGCGAAGAAAACAAATAAAATAAGTTATTAATTACTTGATATCATAAAATTCACGAACGTTGCCGATATAGTGTCGTAATGATTAGAATTACCGGTGGAGAAGCATCTGCATGTCCTTCCACGTCTCAAGGGGTTTATGTTTCGAGTCCATGACTAGTACACGCCCTTTGTAAAGTTGAATGATTAACAGAATATAGTGGAAGCTGCGAATGCATAACTAATCAATTATATACTTAACATCGAGTAAGCGAAATAGAAAGTGTATACAAGACAATAACACTCACTCGAAGTTGTAAGGAAAAAGTATTTTCCTTCTGGTTTCTTGAAACCTTAACACGTGTACTATATTATCCTCCGTATCCGGGGGCTTGTTTTGAGATTAGCTTCATGAACCCAATATGGGTCAATGAAGCCAATGTCATAGATTTGTCCTCTGCTGCATTCGAGAATCTTCATTCTGCATATTACAGTATGATTATATACATGCAATAAACAAGGTGAGATAGCTGGAGACTAAATTAATTATAGAATTAGTACTTACAGACAATAGGCACTGATGATCGATTTGTCCAAGGCGTCTTGATTGAATAATTGAAATAGTTCATCAAATTCAGTGGATATCATGTCATCCTTTTCTTTCCCATGATGCTTTTTTGTAACCCTCAGCACTATCCAGTTAGCCCCGGCCTTTGTGGCATGCATGTACCAGTTATGCAATCTTCGCATTTTTGTTGGAAGATTGTTTACCTCCTCAGGTTTGGCGAGAGGTTTGCCGTCTTGGTATTTGTATGCTACTTCACTCACGGGAAGAACTCTAATCGGATAAGCATCTGGGCAATACTCATACCTTGAGCAGCGACAGCTTCTCCAGACAGTAACTACCTCTGGATCATCTTGCTCCGCCCCATATTTGCTCGACCCCACATTGGTTTGGGAAATCACCTTGAGAGGCGCCAAGACTGTTTGCTTGTTCTCCGAGCTGGGCAACAGATTTCTCGCTTGCATCAGTACTGCTCTTCGAGGCTTTTTGTGCCGCATGTGACTTGAGAATAGAACGCTCATAGTCTGATGACAGCTTTGGCTCGGGTTGATGAAGAGTCTTTAGCATTTTCAACACTTTGGCTTTTTCTTCTTTGGTGCTGGGGAACTCTGGCTCTTTCGGCCGCCTCAGCTTAGCTTATGTTGCTTCGCATCAACGATCGTATGATCTCCTCTTGATAGTCATAAGCTCTCTTGGGAGGAACCTTTGGTACTTTTGGAAGAGGCTCTTGTTTACGTTTCGGCGATCGCTTACCACGGCCAGATGGCAATGCGCTTCGCTTTTTATCTGGCGCGGCGATGGCTCCTTGGCGATGGCTGCGCCGGAGATTGGTGAGGCTACGGAGCCGGGTGAGGCGACGAAGACGGCTGCCGCGGCGGCGACAACCTCGCTGGAGACGGGTGAGGCGGCGGAGAAGATGGACTTGGCGTGTGATTTCGAAGCATGATACATTCCTTCGGCCATAGAATGGTGACGTTTTTTGCGTCTCCCAGTACAGTCACATCCCCTTCACCTGCAGGGTAGTGAAGATCCAAAACTTCAAAGGTGGGCATGATTTCATCCACCCCGACAACAGCGTAGCCCTCTGGAACCGGACGACAGTGGTAAGTTGGTGTGGGTCCAATTGGTAAGGCATAGCCGACCACCACCTTCATTGATATGTTCACAACTTTGACATGTAGCTCGCAGTGTGTCATCTCTGTGATATCATCCACTGGGTAGCCAACAGGAGCCATCGTCGGTGCACCATCGTCATCGCCATTGTCATCACCCGGGACCTCGGTGGAAGCCACACTGCTTTTTCGATTATTCGATAGGCCGGTAGCATCGAATGCAGTGTGCTGCTGAGATGGGCTGGTAGTACTTTGCTCTTTAAGTGCGTTAATTTCATCTTGTTGTTGCTTTAATCGTTCTTCAATTAAACGCATTCGCTCTTTCTGACTATCTGCTTCAACTTCCGCCCTGTCCTTTCTCCTCTGACGGCTTCTATCAGGATATTTCTTCCTCTCTTCGGGAAACCCAGTCCTCCATGGTTGGGAGCCTCTTGTGCCTCGTGTTCGTCCATCATGTTCCTTATTTCCAAGGGCGAGTGTGAGCTCATCATTCTCTCTATCGGGAATGAAGTCCCCATCTTTAACAGCCTTTACTGCTTTTCTCATCCTCTCGATTGGCAAGGGGTCTTCTTTATGTCGTATGTTATATATACACCTCCCTTCCGAGTCCAACGTGCCCCCATGCCCGTAAAACCAATTCCTTGCATGTTCTACCCAATCGTTTGTCTCTAAGGTGATCTTTTTAGCACGCAGTTCATTCTCAAGTTTCTCCCACTTAGGAATGCCAGCCCTGTAGCCACCTTGCCCCATAGTATGGTGATACTTCTTGTTAGAAGCATTCAAATTATTCGTTGCAGACATTTTCTTAGCTTTTTCTGATGTCTTGTGTTCCACAAACTCAGCCCAGAATGGTTTTATCTTCTCAAACTGAATATTCTTGAAATCGGGAGTCTTCTCTTTCACGACATAGTCAAGGTGCAATCTTTTCTTCCAGTTGGTGAAACACTGGGCCATCTTCTTCAAAGCCCACTCCCTAACCTTAGCCTCCATGGCTCTCCCATGTTGTAAGGCGTCCTCAACTGGATCCTCCGCATTTGGATCCAGCTCTATCTTCGGTAGTTTGAAATTAACCATGAGCCTCTTCCACAGTAAATCTTTGGCGTGGTTAGGGACAAATAAACATGTTCCCTCTTCATCCGCATTAGCAGGCCTATTCCAATTTCTAATGGTGATCGGGATTAAGTCCCTAACGACATTCAGACATTGTGCCACAAATTTGTTTGCGACAACCGGGAGCCGCCGGTTTCTTGTTGCCTTTCACGACATCTTCGATCCTGAACCTCTCATGGTCTTGCAACTTTTTGGTTGGGCCTCGTCTGCTCTTTTCAGTAGATTCCTTCGATCCGGAAGGCTAAAATAAGAAAGATCGTTGTTACTATTTCTATATAGATAGCAGATGATTAATTAATGAATTGATTATATTACATGCACCTCGCTGAAGCGGTCGTCTTCTTGATTACACAAGGCATCGCCTTCTCCCTCGCGGAAGGCAACACCTTCAACCTCAAACAAGTCGTCTATTCCGGTAAAAAGAGGATCACCTCACCGAGTTGTTCGTAAACGTTGATACGTCTAAATTTTCTTCCCCACGGATCACACCTTGGATCAACTCTTCCTTTTCTTCGTCTCTGACGTGTGGGTCCATATTTTCTGCATAGGTGGAAAAACGAATAAGTCAAAGCGGCTAAAGGAGAAAGTTAGGTACGGTGTTGAGAGATATAAACCCTAATTCAGAGAAACCCTAATATATACATACACAATAATAAAAATGAAGAGAAACCCTAAACCCTAAACCTAGCTACAAAAAGGAAACCGTGTAGTAGATAGGTAACTCTAGCTAAAATCAACTAAAATCAATATTCCGGAGTTCCGAGGGGTGTAAAACCTAGTTCGGAGAAACCTCGGATGCATATGAGAGGGGACCATGAGTATAAGGCTACAAAAGGGAAACTATCCAGCAGATAGGTAACACTAGATACTAACAAAATACCATATTGGAATCGATTTAAGAGGGTTCGGAATGCCCTGGCGAAGGCACATCGTCGAACCCACATGAACCTAAGGGGTATTAATGATTCCTTATCTAATATAGGGTTTTTAAGATAGGGCCGAAGACTAATAATACCAAACTAATTAATAAACCTAATAATACCTAACTAATAATAAACCTAATAATCCAAACACCGAAAATAAAGGGAAACCCTAAAGCATCGATGCAATGATCAAGCAAGTATGATGATATGACAAGTTAAATTGTATTGAAAAATAACCCTAAAGCACGCTCGACAAATTAAACGGGGTTCCGAGGGGCGCAAACCCTAACTCGGGGAAACTCCGGAATCACCTGTGAGGGGTTACTATGTTCTTCTAATCAAACTTGGTATATTATTTAAGTTGCTTAACAATGCATGATTGTAGCTTAAATAGGTAGGTTTCATTTTTCTGAACATTTTGGTATATTATACATATTTTTCTGACTTATAAATAATAAGTTCGGGGTTCGGGGTGGCCGGAATCAGCGGTGGAGGCGGTGGCCGGAGTCGGCGAGGCTTGGAGCGCCGGTGAGGAGCACGTGGAGGCGCGACAGCGGGGCAGCGCGTGGAGGCCGACAGCAGGGCCAAAAAATAGTATGTACAAAATATGATAATATACATATACATATACATATAAAAATACAAAATATGATAATATATAAAAAATATGATAATATACATATACTACTTAAGTAGATTATTTTCTATGAATTTTACAAGTTCCATCTAAAATCTGCCAAAATAAATCGAATTAAAGTAAATAGTCAAACGTGACCGTTTGACCACGCCGACGTGACGCTGAGGGACGAACTGCCGATCGATTCCCCTGCCCGTCTCGGTTTCGATCTCCTGCCCACTCTTACCCTCGAAGCACATATTCTTTCTGACATTTTTCCCCTTTGTAGATCGCCGTAGAGCTCGTGATTTCTCGCCGGAGTCATGCCGAAGCTCCACCGTCGTCTGTCGTCTCCAGCCGCAGAGTGTTGTTGTTCCTAGAAGCAAACTACGCCGCCACCGACACTGAAGAAATTTCCCCTGCACCCGCCGCACCACGCCACGAGAGAAAGCCCGTCGGTGCCCGTCGGCGGCAGAGGGAGGGGAAGGACAGAGGCAGGGAGAGGGGGTGTACCTTCTGGAGGCGATGACGCGTGGCGGTGGTGGCGCTGCTAGCCGGGGACGACGGCGCTGATCGGGAAAAAGCGCAAGCGACGGTCGGGGAAGGAGACGCGGGCGGCGGGCGACGGAAGGGGAAGTGCGGAAGTGGCCGGAAGGCAGGCGAGGCGGAGGCAGGGACGACGACGGAAGGCGCGGGCAGCCTGGCGTCGTCGTCGATGAAACAGAAAAAAAGCAAAGAAGTGAGATGGGAAAGAAGAAGAAGAGAAGTTATAAAGCGGAGGGAGTATACGTCCCGGTTGGTGGCTCCAACCGGGACTAAAGGGTCATACGTCCCGGTTGGAGCCACCAACCGGGACGTATACTCCAATTTTCAGCCGATGAAGGGCAGCAGAAGGGTCTTTAGTCCGTTGGTGGCTCCAACCGGGACATATTCCCCTGTTTTCAAATTTTTTCAGGTATTTTCTCTCTGTTTCCGCCTTATTTTTTATTTTGGGGTTTAAATTTGTAATGTTTTTTAAATGATAATTAATTTGGAATTTAGAAAAACTTTAAACATAAAAAGTGTTTGGATTTGAATAAATAATTCAAAACCATTTTCTGTTTTAAAAAATAATTAATGTAACCATTTAAAATATGAACCATTTACAATTAAAAATGAATTAACTTATATTTTTTTAATATCAATTTGGAATTTAGAAAAACTTTAAACATAAAAAGTGTATGGATTTGAATAAATAATCCAAAACCATTTTCTATTTTTAAAAAATAATTAATGTAACCATTTAAAATTAAAAATGAATTAACTTATATTTTTTGAATATTAATTTGGAATTTAGAAAAACTTTAAACATAAAAAGTGTTTGGATTTGAATAAATAATTCAAAACCATTTTCTGTTTTAAAAAATAATTAATGTAACCATTTAAAATATGAACCATTTACAATTAAAAATGAATTAACTTATATTTTTTTAATATCAATTTGGAATTTAGACAAACTTTAAACATAAAAAGTGTTTGGATTTGAATAAGTAATTCAAAACCATTTTCTGTTTTTAATGGGCGGGAAAAAAAAGGACGGAAAATAATGGGCGGAAAGAAAATTTGATTAGGATAGAACTAGAATTAAAGTACATAACGCAACTAACACAAAGTTATATAGAAGAACTGAAAATTAAGGTACATGACCAGATTAAGCCACAATCGGCCGAACTTGTTTTGCAATGTTGGAATAATTCAGTAATGCTCCTGCCTATACCTGTAATACTCGCCACTGTAGTCATCGTACTCGCCGCGGCCGTCGTCGCTATCGTCGCCGGGGTCGCCGTAGTTGAACCTTGAAGGTTGAGTACGAGTGGGCTGGATTTGAGGCTAGCGCAGGCGGGGGCTAGAGTCGGCGGCCGTGTCGTAGGCCATGACGCTCTGGAGAGTCCGGCCACGCCACCACAGCCGACGGCCGGCCTCGTTGAAGTCCGGAGGAGGTGGGCCCTCCTCCTCGTGCCTGGCGAGTGCCCTCTAACGCCGATCCACGAAGAAGGCTTCCCAAGTCGGGAAATAGTCGGGATGCCATCTGGGATTCCTTCGCTTCTCCGGCGTGAGCTCGAAGTAGTAGTGGTTCGTGATGGCCATCCGACGCGCCACACCTAGAGGGACAGGAGGAACCGGCACGCCTCCGGCGCTCAGCATCCAGCCGACGGGGACACAGTAGCCCGGCGGGAAAGCGCCCTCGCCTCCAGGAGTTAGTGCTACGGTGGAAGCCATGGGAAAGAGTGATGAGGTTGTAGATATGAGTCTAGAGATGTGCAATGACAATGGAGGCCAACCCTACATATATATATAGTGAAGAACTGGCAGGAAGAACTGGAGAGAAGAACTGGCGGGAAAAAATGGCGGGAAGAAAAATGGCGGGAAAAATGGCTGGAAAAATGGCGTGTCGACATTATGTCGTGCGGCGTGTACCTTGTCCCGGATGGTGTCACCAACCGGGACTAAAGATGAACCTTTAGTCCCGGTTGGAGACACCAACCGGGACAAAACATGAGTCAGCACTAATAATAGGGGTGAGTGTCGGAAAATGGAAAAGGGCTTTTCCGTGCGACAAAAAAGAAAACTTCCTCCTGCAACATTGTTCTCCATACCAATGTCCACACACATGCATAATATGGGCACAACATCACAAACTATGCCGTGATTCAGCATATAACATCGGTCATTTGGACCGAAAGCCATGAAACCTCGAACATGATAGGTCATTTTGTGAAGGTTTTTTCGAAACATGATCAATATACCAAGTCTGGTGTTTTTTCCTTTCAACTATGTAACATAATATTACACCACGCGAAGGATTTGAAGGGTTTCGCGGCATAGTAAATCAAAATTTTCTACGGATGCGAACAGAGGGAAAGCCAAGATCTAATCTAGGAGATGCAAACAACGAGAGAGATTGGATTAGATCTTCATACCCTTGAAGATTCGCACAGCGGAACGTTCGTCGGAACGTGGGTGATGTAGTCGTATTCACTTCTCCTCCTCGCGATCCGATCCGATCTAGCACCACAAGTGGCGGTGCCTCCGTGAGATGCACACGTGCAGCACCTCGACGTCTCCTCCTTCCTCGGACCAGCAAGTATGGTGGAGAGACGGATTGGATCTACAACACGACGGCGTGGTGTATATGGTGGAGAATTTCTGCAGCAGGGCTTCGCCTACAAACAGTCGGGAGGGAGAGAGGAAGGGCAGCGGGGCGGCTAGGGTTGGAGGTGAAGGTGTGGGGGGTGGTGCGCCCCCAGCCCTCTTTATATAGAGGGGTGGGGCGGCAACCCTAGCCCCCTCCCCCAATCCAAGGCCGGCGGCCAAGGAGGAGGAGTGGGGGGCAAGGAAACCCCCCCTTCTAGAAGCTCTATCTAGGGTTTAAACCCTCTTGGCCGGCTGGGCCCTATGGGGCCTTGTGCCCCTGGCCCAATGCGGCCAGGGCACTCCCTCGTAGGCCCATGCCCCTCCCGGAAGGTGTGGCCACGTTGGCCCCCTTCCGGAAGGTTCTAGAAGCTTCCGGTACAATACCGATTAACCCGGAACAATTCCGAACTCCAAAAACTGCACTGCCTTATATGAATCTTATTCTACGGACCACTCCGGAACCTCTCGTGATGTCCCGGATCCCATCCAAGACTCCGAACAAAAACTCATAAACCAATTATCCAATCTATCCTAGCGTCGAGACACGTTAAGTGTGTGACCCTGCGGGTTCGAGAATATGCAGACATGATCTTCTATCAATAATCAACAGCGGGGTCTGGAAACCCATATTGACTCCCACACATTCATCGTTGATCATATCGGATGAACCACGATGCCAGGATTCAATCAATTCCATATATATATTCCCTTCGTCTCGCGATATTTTACTTGCCCGAGATTTGATCGTCGGTACCGTCATACGTAGTTCAATCTCGTTCACAACAAGTACTTTACTCGTTCCGTAATCCGATATCACTTTGTGATTAACTCCTTAACCACATGCTTGCAAGCGGTGTTGATATCGATTACCGAGTGGGCCCGAAGTATATCTCTCCGACTCGGGAGGGACAAATCCCATCTCGATACATACAACCCAACATATACTTTCCGATCACCTAAGAGACACCTTTATGATCACCCTCTCATAGGATGATGTTTGATGACCTCAAAGCTTTCTTCCGATACTAGGGAGTTGTATTATCTCATGGTCTAAGGAATACAATATTTGACATGAGAAAAGCTTCGCAAAGACGAACACGATGACACGATCTAATTGCTTCGCTTAGTTTGGGTCTGTCCACCATATCATTCTCCCAATGATATGATCTCATTATTAATCGACAACTCATGTCCATGGTTAGGAAACCTTAACCATCATTAATCAATGAGCTAGTCCATAGAGGCGTACTAGGGACACGGTGTTGTTCACAAACCACACAAGTATTAAAGTTTCTGCTTAATACAATTCTAGCATGGAATATAAACATTATCATGAACAAGAATTATAATAATAACATCTTTATTATTGCCTCTAGGGCATAATTCCAACAGTCTCCCACTTGCACTAGAGTCAATAATCTAGTTTACATCTGGCAACAATCTCACACCCATGGCTTTGAGGTCTGATCATGTTTTACACGTGGAAGAGGTTTAGTCAATGGATCTGCGACATTCAGATCTGTATGTACTTTGCTAATCTTCAGATCTCCATCTGCTATATAATCTCGGATTATATGAAACTTGCGGTTGATATGCTTGGTCTTTGGATGATATCTTGGTTCCTTAGCGTGTGCTATGGCGCCAGTGTTGTCACACAATATCTCCAGTGGGTCCAATGCACTTGGAACCACACCAAGATCAGTGATGAAGTTCCTGATCCAAACTCCTTCACTTGACGCTTCTGCAGCAGCCATGTATTCCGCTTCTACTGTAGATCCCGCGATCACGCTTTGCTTGCAGCTTCTCCAGCTCACAACTCCTCCATTCAAAATATACATGTATCCTGTCTGAGATTTAGAATCATCCTTGTCGGTGTCAAAACTAGCGTCGACGTAACCTTTTACAACGAGCTGTTCATCACCCCCATAGACTAAGAACATTTCTTTAGTCCTATTTAGGTACTTTAGGATGTTCTTCACGGCTGTCCAGTGTTCCACTCCTGGATCACTTTGATATGTGCTCGTCAAACTAAGAGCATTGGACACATCCGGTCTAGTACACAGCATGGCAAACATGATGGAACCTATGGCCGAGGCATAAGGCACTTTGCTCATAGCTTCCCTATCATTTACCGTAGCTGGACACTGAGCCTTGCTCAATATCTTACTTGACAACATGGGCACTGAACCTTTCTTTGCCTTATCCATTCTGAACCTTTTCAGAACTTTGTCTAGGTATGTACTCTGGCTTAAAGCTATCAGGCGTCTTTGTCTATCTCTATAGATCTTGATGCCCAATATATAAGCAGCTTCACCTAGGTCTTTCATTGAAAAACACTTGTTCAAATAACTCTTCACATCGTTAAGCATGTTGATGTCATTTCCAATAATCAATATGTCATCCACATATAGTACCAGAAACGTCACCGAGCTCCCACTCACTTTCTTGTAGATACAAGCTTCGTAGCAATTTGGAACAAATCCAAAGCTCTTGATCACTTGATCAAAACGAAGGTTCCAACTCCGAGATGCTTGCTTGATCCATAAATGGAGCTGAAGTTTGCATACTTTATCAGCATCCTTAGGATCGACAAAACCTTGGGTTGCATCATATACAACTCTTCATCAATGTTGCCATTGAGGAACGATCTTGACATCCATCGCCATATTTCATAATCATGAAACGCAGCAATTGCTAATAAAATCCAAATGGAATTAAACATCGCTACAGGAGAGAAAGTCTCATCGTAGTCAACACCTTGAACTTGTCGAAAACCTTTCGCGACAAGCCGTGCTTTATAGACGGTAACATTACCATCCGCGTCCGTTTTCTTTTTGAAAATCCATTTGCACTCAACGGCCTTTCGGTCGCTAGGAGGGTCCACCAAAGTCCATACTTGGTTTTCGCTCATGGATCCTAATTCGGATTTCATGGCTTCTAGCCATTTCTCGAGTCCAGGCTCATCGCCTTCCTCATAGCTCGTAGGTTCATTGTCTTCTACTAACAAGGCAGTCAAGACAAGGTTGCCGTTACCACTCAGAGGGCACGCGACCTTGTCGACTGCGACGTCAAGATGGCGACATTGTCCGAAGCTTCATGATCCTTGTCATTAGCTTCCTCTATTGTTGGTGCAGGCGACCTTTGGAACAATTTCAGGTGCTGCGCTACTCTCCAATTCAAGAGAAGGTTCAATAACCTTGTCTAGCTCTACTTTCCTCCCACTCACTTCTTTCGAGAGAAACTCCTTCTCAAGAAAGGAACCGTTCTTTGCGACAAACACTTTGCCTTCGGTTCTGTGATAGAAGGTATACCCAATAGTTTCCTTAGGGTATCCTATGAAGACGCATTTCTCCGCTTTGGGTTCGAGCTTGTCCGGCATCAACTTCTTGACGTAAGCTTCGCATCCCCAAACTTTAAGAAACGACAACTTAGGTTTCGCACCAAACCACAGTTCATACGGTGTCGTCTCAACGGATTTGGATGGTGCCCTATTTAAAGTGAATGCAGCGGTTTCTAATGCATAACCCTAAAATGATAACGGCAAATCAGTAAGAGACATCATCAATCGGACCATATCTAATAGGGTTCGGTTCCGGCGTTCAGACACACCATTGCGCTGTGGTGTTCCGGGTGGCGTGAGTTGCGAAACAATTCCGCTTGCTTTAAGATGCGTGAGAAAATGATAACTCAAATATTCGCCCCCACGATCGGATCGTAGAAACTTAATCTTTCTATTACGATGGTTCTCCACTTCATTCTGAAATTCCTTGAACTTTTCAAATGTTTCAGATTTATGTTTCATTAAATAGATATACCCATATCTACTTAAGTCATCGGTAAAAGTGAGAAAATAGCGATATCCACCACGCGTCGAAATACTCATCGGTCCGCATACATCGGTATGTATGATTTCCAACAAGTCCGTTGCTCGCTCCATCATACCGGAGAACGGGGTTTTGATCATCTTGCCCATGAGGCATGGTTCGCATGTGTCAAATGATTCAAAATCAAGAGACTCCAAAAGTCCATCAGAATGGAGTTTCTTCATGCGCTTTACACCAATATGACCCTGAGCAGCGATTACCACAAATAAGTAGTATTATCACTATCTACTTTGCATCTCTTAGCCTCAATGTTATGGATGTGTGTTTCATCCCTTTCGAGATTTAGAAGAAATAAACCATTCACAATAGGTGCATGACCATAAAAGATGTTACTCATATAAATAGAACAACCATTATTCTCCGATTTAAATGAATAACCGTCTTGCAATAAACAAGATCCAGAAATAATGTTCATGCTCAACGCAGGCACATAATAACATTTATTGAGGTTTAAAACTAATCTCGAAGGTAAAACTAAGGAGAGCGTCTGACGCCATCACATCAACTCTTGATCCGTTGCCAACGCGCGTCACCTCATCCCTAAGTCGCCGTCTATTCCGTAGCTCTGTTTCGAGTTACAAATATTAGCAATCGAACCGGTATCAAATACCCGTGCACTACAACGAGGGCTAGTAAGGAAAACATCAATAACATGCATATCAAATATACCTTTGATGGTGCCAGCCTTCTTGTCCGCTAAGTACTTGGACGATTCTTCGCTTCGATGACCCTTGTCCTTGCAATAGAAGCACTCGTGTCCGGCTTAGGACCAGACTTGAGCTTCTTCTCAGCAGGGGCAACGCGCTTGCCGCCGCCTTTCTTGAAGGGCTTCTTTGCACCCTTACCTTTCTTGAAGGTGGGGGGATTGTTGACCATCAACATATGATTATTCTTTTTGATGTCCACCTCCGCTACTTTCATCTTAGCGAAGAGCTCAGTGATCATATCAGTGGAACCAATCTGATTGTGAGCAACTACAAAACTTTTGTAGCTAGGAGGGAGTGACTGCAGAACTCTGTCAATCTTGAGCTCCTCTGGAATCTTGCAGGTCCAGGCGTTGAGTGTAGCCCGACATCTTAATGGCGTGCTCACTAACGGAACTCCCTTCCTCCATCTTGTAGTTAAAGAATTTCTTAGAGATCTCATATCTCTCAGAACGGGCCTGAGTCTAAAACATAGTTTTCAGCTCCTCAAGAATCTCAAAGGGCCCGGCGAACTCCTCAAAACGATTTTGAAGATCCGATTCCATAGCATACAGCATGGCGATCTTAATCAAATCATAATCATCCTTGCGCGACTAATAAACAGCTTTCTCATCAGCCGGCGCATCTACAGCAAGGGCGTCACCTAGCGCTTTCTCAAGGACATAGTCCTTTTGTCCTCCAGCGAGAATGATTCTCAGAATGCGGAACCATTTGGTGAAGTTAGACCCATTGTTTCTAAGCTTTTCTATCTCAGCAAAAACGTTGAAGTTGAAGTTGGACTTAGCCATGTGATCTACAATATTGGCAAGTACAATTTAGACTATGTTCATGATAAATAGTTCAACTTAATCAAATTACTAGATAAACTCCCACTAAATTCAACATCCCTCAAGTTGTTTAGTGAACACGATCCAAATTCACCACACCTAATCCGATCTTCACGAGAAGAGATGTGGTTTCAATGGTGGACAACGAAGTGTCGATCATATCATTCATATGACTCATGCTTAACCTTTCGGTTCATGTGTTCCGAGGCCATGTCTGTACATGCTAGGCTCGTCAAATTAGACCCAAGTATTTCCGCGTATGCAAAACTGGCTTGCACCCGTTGTATGTGAGCGTAGAGTCTATAGCACCCGATCATCACGTGATGCTTGGACACGACGAACTTTCGCAACGGTGCATACTTGGGGAGAACACAGTTTTTACCTTGATCTTTAAGTGAGGAATCATCTTACAATGCTACCGTCGCGATCTAAGCATAGTAAGATACATAAAAGGATAAACATCACATGCATATAACTTTATGTGACATGGTATAGACAATCTTCGCTCAATGATCTCCATCTTGTGCGTTCCGGCATGATCTCCATCACTCCACCATGATTGCCTTCACCACGAATAGCAACTACAACTATTGCTAACTACTTAGCGATAAAGTGAAACTATTACATGGCGCATAAGAAGTTGACACACAGGTCATACACAATTATAAAGACAACCATATGGCTCCTGCCGGTTGTGTACTCATCGACATGCAAGGCGTGAAACATTACAAAACATGATCATCGCATACATTATACACATCACATCTTGGGCCATACCATATCACAAAAAACACTCCCTGCAAAAACAAGTTAGACGCCTCTACTTTGTTGTTGCATGTTTTACGTGGCTTATGGGAGTAGATGCTAAGAACGATTCTTACCTACGGAAAGCCACAACGGTGATATTATGGTTGCCAAACTCCGGTGTTAATCCCATGACAACTATAGTGAGAGAA